>CM061751.1:193015131-193423981 GCA_030979885.1 Lolium multiflorum | reverse complement strand
TTCATTTTAGAGTGACTAAGAAGGATCCATGCTTACCTTTGCATTTTCATATTTTAATCTTTTTAAATCATTATCAAGCCTAGGATTTGACCAAGATACAAATGGGTGGGCACAAAATTCAAAAAATCAGAATAATGAAAAACAAAAGCACGTAGTCTTCTTATATCATATCGTATGCATTCAAGTTAAACGAGGTCTAGGTATATCCAAACCAGACAAATCATGTATCTACCCCATGTTGATCTTATAAGTCAAGCATGAAGAGAAGTGGTTTTGGGTTTAAACATGGAAATTTCAAAAACCTCCCAGAAGCTTCATTTTAGAGTGACTAAGAAGGGATACATGCTTCCCTTTTCATTTTCATGTTTTAAACTTGTTTAAATCTTGGTCAAACCTAGGATTTGACCAAGATTCAAATATATGAGCATAAAATTCAAAAAAAAACCAAGGCACGTAGTCTTCTTATGTCATATAGTAAGCAATCAATTAAGTTGATAAACAAGGTCTCTAGACATATTCAAACCAGAAAATCATGTATCTACACCCCCTAACGTACCCTAGCTAAACTCTGTCTTATGAAGTCAAACATGCATGAAGAGAAGTGGTTTTTGGTTTCAAACGTTTAAGCCAAAAGGTAAGCATGGATCCTCCTTAATCCTTTGTAAAATGAAGCTTTTGGGAGGTTTGTGGAATTTCCATGTTTGGCTACTTCATAAGACCGAGTTTATGGTTAGGTGTGTGAATACATGATTTTTCTTGTTTAGATATTATGTACAGACCTTGTTTATCAACTTGAATTTTTACTATATATATTATAGAAACTATATATAGTTACCAGGCTTTTTGATTTCTTTGAATTTTTGCCTGTTTAAATCTTAGTCAAATCCTAGGTTTCGACTTGGGTTTAAAGCTGAGAAATGAAACAGTAAGCAGATCCTTCATACTCACTCTAAAATGAAGTATAATTGTGTTTGGCTTAGGCCAGTTCTTCATATGTTTGACCTATAAGGCCGAGAAGTTGGACAGGGGTAGATATGATACATGATCTTTCTGTGTTTGAATATGTCTAGACACTGTTTATCAACTTTAATACCCCACATAAAACTATATATATATATATATATATATATATATATATAACTTTGGTTTTCATTTTTTTTTGAAATTTTCTAGTTTACTCCCATTTGAATCTTGGTGAATTCCTTTGACCAAGGGTAAAACAAGTTTAAAACATGGCAATGAAAAGGTAAGCATATGTATCATTCTTAGTCTCTCTAATGACTTTTAAGGAGGTTTTGAAGTTTTCATGTTTGAAACCAAATCACTTCTCTTCATATGTTTGACTTCTAAGACAAAGATTAAGGTTTAGGGGTAGATATATACATATTTTGGGAGGTTTTTGAAAATTTCCATGTTTGAAACCAAATCACTTCTCTTCATCCTTGACGTCTTCATGAACAAAGTATAGGGTTATATATATATGCATGGGTAGATACATGCATGACAGTTTGAATATGTATAGACCTTGTTTAAAATTATCAACTTAATTGGTCTTACTATATATATGACATTAGAAGGCTATATATGTGTTTGTTTCATTTTCATTTTCTGATTTTTATGCCCATTTGAATCTTGGTCAAATCCTAGGTTTAGTTTGAATTGTGCATAATTTCAAAAATGAAAATGAAAAGGTAAGCCTGGATCCTTCTTAGGGCTCCTTTGATTCAAAGGATAGGAAAAGTATAGGAATAGGAAAGGCATAGGATTGGAATGACACATGTCTACTTGAATCTATAGAAAGATGTGTGTTTGATTGTAGCAAAGGAATTTTTTCATGAGGTATGAGCCAATGTTTTTTCCTATAGGAATTACGCTACAAGATTCCTATAGGAATTTTCCTATAGGATATGTTTCTATGAATCAAACAACATGTATAGGAAATTTTCCCATAGCAAGGAACCAAATCCTACACAATTCCTATGCAAATCCTATGAATCAAAGGAGCCCTTAGTCACTCTAAAATGAAGCTTTTGGGAGGTTTGTGAAATTTCCATGTTTGAAACCCAAAAGCACTTCTCTTCATGCTTGACTTCATAAGGCAAAGGTTTAGGGTTAGAAGTGCCTTAGATACGACATGGTTGTGGTTTGAATATGTACAAATCTTATTTATCAACTTTTGAATGCATGCCACTCTTCAAAGAAAAACTTTTGAATACTTACTATATGACATAAAGACTATATGCTTTTAAAATTCAAACATAAGGTAAACATTCTTATGTCATATAAATAGCATTCAAGTTGATAAACAAGCAAGGTTTGGACATGTTCAAACCAGACAAATCTATACCCCTAACACCTAATTAAATTGTCTTATGAAAGTCTAGTACTCACAGGTTATTTCAAAAACCTCAAAAGCTTTCATAGGTGTTAGAAGGATATACAAGCTTCCCTTTTCATTTTCATGTTTTAAACTTGTTTCAATCTTGATCAAACCTCTAGGATTTGACCAAAAGATTCAAATGGGCATGGAAATTCATAAAAAATCAAAAGAATGAAAAAACAAAAGGACATAACATTCTTATGTCATATATATATAGTAAGCATTCAAGTTGATAAACAAGGCCTAGACATATTCAACCGAGAAAATCATGTATATATCTACCCCTAACCCTAAACTCTGTCTTGGGAAGTTAAAGCTGCATGAAGAGAAGTGGTTTTGGTTTCAAACATGGAAATTTCGAAAAACCTCGAAGAGCTACATTTTGGAGTGACGAAGGAGGATCCAGGCTTAATTTTCATGTTATGATTTAAACTTGTTAAAACCATGTTCAAACCTAGGATTTGACCAAGATTCAAATGGGCATAAAATTTTAAAAAAATCAAAAAATAAAAACAAAGGCACATAGTATTCTTATGTCATATTAAGCATTCAAGTTGATTGATAAAAAAGGTCTAGGCATATTCAAACCGGGAAAATCATGCATCTACCCACCTAACCCTAGCTAAACTCTATCTTATGAGTAAACATGATGAAGGAAAGTGGTTTTTGGTTTCAAACATTTAAGCCACTTTCAAATATTACAAACTTATTCAAATTTGGTTCAAATATGAAGGAACATACAAGTTATAGCACACATAGTGCATACATTTTCACCAAAACCTACACTAGATGCTAACCCTATGGTTTGAGGCCATTTGGATGAGGTCGAAAAAAAATTCTTGGATTAGAATCGTGTTGTTCGAACCCCGTAGTTGGATTTTTGAACCCTTGATCTATAGAATGGGCAAAACCCTAGTTTAGCCTATTTAATTACAGATTCGTATATCAATTTTTCTCTAGTACTACCTTTTTATTATTACTATATGCAGCACATGGGTGTTTGCGTCGAGTGAAACCCGGAGGAAGAGGGATCACTCGGAAGGAGAGAAGAAGGGAGAGGGTATGGTGTCTCCTTTTTCGGGTGATGATGTTGACTTTTGTGCGGGGTTTGTGAGTGAGCAGGAGGTGGCGAGTCGAGCGAGGCCGAAAATGAGAGAGATTTGTTTTTTTTTGTGGGAAGGACGACCGGAAGAGGCAGGAAAGGATACAGTTTCAATGCATACGATGCGTCTTCTCTTGACAAAGAAAATGGCAGAGTTTGCGTACAGCACATGAGCAGCATCATGAAGTGTGGGACCTCAGCGTGGGCACCTGCGTAAGTGACAGACCCTATGAAGGTGTAAAACTGGGTTGATTACAATGATGCATTGAACAACAAAGTTTCTATGGATTCAGGGTAAATCCAAGTTAACTCCATTTACATTAATTAACAAGCAGTTTCTTGGTCAAACCTAGGTTGACAAGATTCAAATGAGCAGAAAAATAAAAACAGAAAAATGAAAAACTAACAAAAATACATAGTCTTCTTATGTCATATAGTAAGCAATAAAGTTGATAAACAAGATCTAGACATATTAAACCGGAACAAATCATGTATCTATACCTAACCCTAAGTCTCATGAAGTCAAGCATGTGAAGAGAAGTGGTTTGAGTTTCAAACATTTCAAAAAACTCCAAAAACTACATTTTAGAGTGACTAAGAAGGATACATTGCTCCTCTTTTCATATTCATGTTTTAAGCTTGTTGCAATTATCTTGGTCAAACCTAGGATTTGACAAGATTCAAATGGGCATCAAAATTGAAAAAAGTCAGAAAAAAGAAACCAAAGCAAATAGTTTTCTTATGTCATATAGTAAGCATTAAAGTTGATAAACAAGGGTCTAGACATATTCAAACTAGACAAATCATGTATCTATACCCACAACCCTGCCCTACCGTCTTATGAAATCAAGCATATGAAGAGAAGTGGTTTTGGGTTTCAAACATGGAAATTTGAAAAACCTCCAAAAACTTCATTTTAGAGTGACAAAGAAGGATACATGCTTCCCTTTTCATATTCATGTTTTAGCTTGTTTAAATTATCTCGGTCCAACCTAGGATTAAATAGGAATCAAAATTGAAAAAAATCAGGAAAAAGAAAAACTAAAGCAAATAGTTTTATTATATTTGTCATATAGTAAGCCAATTAAGTTAGTGATAAACAAGGTCTAGACATATTCAAACTAGACAAATCATGTATCTATGCCCCTAACCCTAAACCCCGTCTTATGAAGTCAAGCATATGAAGAGAAGTGGTTTTACTCAAGCTTCATTTAGAGTGACTAAGAAGGATCCATGCTTACCTTTGCATTTTCATATTTTAATCTTGTTTAAATCATTATCAGACCTGGGATTTGACCAAGATACAAATGGGTGAGCACAAAATTCAAAAAAACAGAATAATGAAAAACAAAGCACGTGGTCTTCTTATGTCATATCGTATGCATTCCAGTTAAACGAGTCTAGACATATTCAAACAGAAAAATCATGTATCTACCCCTTTGTTGATCTTATGAAGTCTAGCATGAAGAAGTCGTTTTGGGTTTCAAACATGGAAATTTCAAGAACATCCCAGCTTCATTTTAGAGTGACTAATTAAGAAGGATACCTGCTTACCTTTTCATTTCATGTTTTAAACTTGTTTAAATCTTGGTCAAACCTAAGATTTGACCAAGATTCAAATATATGAGCATAAATTCAAAAAAAAACAAAAAAATGAAAACCAAGGCACGTAGTCTTCTTATGTCATATAGTAAGCAATCAATTAAGTTGATAAACAAGGATAGACATATTCAAACCGGGAAAATCATGTATCTACCCCCTAACCCTAGCTAAACTATGTATTATGAAATTAAACATGCATAGAAGAGAAGTGGTTTTTTTTTTGGTTTCAAACGTTTAAGCCAAAAGGTAAGCATGGATCCTCATTAGGTCCTTTGTAAAATGAAGCTTTTGGGAGATTTATAAATTTCCATGTTTGAAACCCAACCACTTAAGACGGCGTTTATGGTTGGAGATAACCCAGATACATGATTTTCTTGTTTGACTATGTCTAGACATTTATCAGCAATTTTACTATATGATATAAAGAAGGCCTATACTGTGCTTTGGTTTTTCATTTTCTGATTTCTTCGAATTTTTATGCCTATTTAATAAATCTTAGTAAAATCCTAGGTTTAAAACAAGTTTAAAACATGAAAATGAAACGGTAAAGCATGAATCCTTCCTTACTCACTATATATGAAAATTATGAGGTATGTTTGAAACCCAAAACTGATTCTTCATATGTTTGACTTCATAAGACGAAGTTTAGGGTTGGGGGTAGATATGATACATGATATTTATGGTTTGAATATGTCCAACTTGTGTGCTTACTATATATGACATAAGAGGGCTATAATGTTTTTGGTTTTCCATTTTTTGAATTTTTCTGATTTACTCCCATTTGAATCTTGGTCCCTGGGTTTGACCAAGGTTAAAACAAGTTTAAGACATGTGAAAATGAAAGGTAAGCATGGATCCTTCTGTCACTCTAACTGAAAGATTTTGAAATTTCCATGTTTGAAACCCAAAATCTTCTCTTCATGCCCGGCTTATAAGCGAGTTTAGGGTTAGAGATAGTTATGATTTTGTTTGAGATGTCTATTTTGTTTATCAACTTGAATGCTACCCTATAGACATACGAAGACTATGTTCTTTGGTTTTCCTTTTTTTGAATTGTTATACCCATTTGAGATCTTGGTCGAATCCTAGGTTTGAGCAAGATTTAAACAAGTTAAGAAATTGAAAATGAAAGGTAAACTGGATCCTTCTTCAATCAGCAGAATGACTTTTTGGGAGGTTTATGAAAATTTCCATGTTTGAAACTTGTTAATTCTCTTCATATGTTTGACTTCATAAAACCTTGCTTGAGTGCTTACTATATGACATAGAAGGCTATATATGTACTTTGGTTTTTTCATTTTTTTCTTTTTAATTTTATACCCATTTAAATCTTTGTCAAATCCTAGGTTTGACCAAGGTTTAAACAAGTTTAAAACATGAAAAGAAAGGTAAGAATGGATCCTTCTTAGTCATTTCTAAAAATGAATGAAGCTTTTGGGATGTTCTCACGATCGATCTAGTCTACATGACTTTGATAAATTTTAATTAAAACAACAACTTAACAATAATTACCCAAAATCTAACATCTGGTTCGACAACAACCTGGACGTACGCTAAAATGAACCGAAAACAACGAACAGCACTTTTGTAGTACCGTACTCGGTACTCCGTACTTGCTCCAGATAATCCCCATTGCTTCACTACTACAGTAGTACTACCCTGGCTCGCATTCATTGTTTCCCCTGACTATTCAAAGCTTTGGACGTCCATCAGGTAGTCAGTAGTACAGTATTGCTAGCTCGATTAATGGCGTGCTATAAAATTCTATACTAGCCGACAGATGTCCATTCCTAGGGTTGCGCGCCAGAGCCTGTAGCCGCTCTGGCTAGTTGATTTACGGTGGACGGACGGGATACTCCGGACCGCTCTCGTTTCATTTTCTGCTCCCGCGTCTTGACCCTTCGCGGACTGAGATCCAAGTGACTTCACTAAAGAGAAGTCACCATGCGACTTCACACGTGAGCCATTCGATCAGGATCCAACGCTCGCGGTTGATCCAAATTGCACTTAAACTAAACTAATATTTTAAATGGACTGGAACTTTCCGAGAATACGTCTTAATGTAAAGTTTTTCTGTTTTTTTGAGCTACATAAATTGTAATTTCAAATTTTAGATCGACCATGTTCGTTGGATCTTAACCTGGTGGCTCGTATAGGTAAAGTTCATGGTAACTTCTGTTGGGTAAAGTCACTGGATCTCAGTTCGTAAGGGAGCCCCCTCTCGGCCGTTGATTTAGGATGGGCGGACCAGGTTGCTCGAGGCGAGGGCAGGAGACTGGTTTTAATAGGGGGAAGTACTTCTTCCATCCCCTTCTTGCTTCACTTCCAGTCTCCTTCCACTTCCAGCGATGCCTCAGAAGTCAAGGCCACCATCTCGCTTGAAGAAGCACCATCTAGTGTTGACCAAGGACGCAGATGCCGGCCGCGAGAAAGGGCCCGCCAGAAAACGAAGGCCCTGCTTCGCGCTCGTCTCGGAACGGCGTCAGTCGTGCGGTCGAAGAGTCCTGGTTGGTTTCCATCGCCATGTTTCTTGATTCTTCCTGGCCCGGAGGTCCCAACTCTTTATTCCGTATTAATCCTTTTTATACATATCTCGGTGCCCCACGACGCACCCTGACATCTTCTCATGACGACTTCAACCCCTGTCTCCTGCGCTTAGAGGTTACCACTGATTGGACATTTTCGTCTTCCTCGTCACTTTGTTTCGGTACTGATGATATTGCCATGCAGGAAGCATCGGCGTGTTTCAGAAATGAGCTTAAAACTCTCGTGGAACTCGCCTCCAACTTTGGCGATGATGTCCGACACTTTGAAGGACGAGGTCACCGACCAGGGCAGGCATGATGTGAGGTTCCATCAAAGTGAGGAAGCAGACTCTGTCATTAAGCTCAAGGCGAGAATTTGATTGCTTAAGATCAGTGCGACTTTCATGTCGCGAAGAAAGTCGAGCTATCAAACATGCGTTCAAGCTCATGAGACATCAACACAATATGATCGGTGAAGAAGATAGTGGATGGCCAGCATCTTGAAGTAATATGGTGGGAGGACACGCAGCGGGATGAGGTCGATCAATCCAGGCACCGCAGAGAGTCGATGCGCTCAAGGTCAACCACCTTTGCGTAGGTCGCCGAGGCGCCCCCGCGCAGGTCCTTGAGACGCACGTCGCGAGGTGGGCTGGGGGATAAGGAATTCCAACAAGAGAAGCGGAATCACCACCTGTGCTGATGGAGGGCCACTCCCGTAGGCTGGGGGAGAGAAACACTACCTCTCATTGTTCTTTAGCTAGTCTCGATCCATATTACATGATGTTAAAATGGATGTATCACAAGTGAAATATGTCTAGATACATATATTTAGTATCAACGAAGTAAGTATCAACGTTTATATTGCCCAAGTCTTATTATCCATCCCCTAGGGTGGGTCGCTTTTATGTTTCTTCAGTTGCAGATTGACTCTTACGCAGACCGAAAGATTTTTAGAGTGACTAGGAATGATTCATGCTTATCTTTCCATTTCATGTTTTAAACTTGTTTAAATCTTGCTCAAATCTAGGATTTGACCAAGATTCAAATGGGTTTAACAATTAAAAAAATCAGAAAAATGAAAAACCAAAGCACATGTACTTATGTCATATAGTAACATTCAAGTTGATAAATAAAGGTCTAGACATATTCAAACACACAAAACATGTATCTGCCCCCTAACCCTAAACAATCTTGAAGTTAAGTATGAGGAGAAGTGATTTTAGGTTTCAAACATGGAAATTCACAAACCTCCCAAAAGCTTCATTTGATGACTAAGAAGGGTCTCATGCTTACCTTTTCATTTTTTAAACTTGTTTTAACCTTGGTCAAACACAGGATTTGACCAAGCAAACAGGCGTAAAAATTCAAAAAAAATGAAAACCAGCTTTCTGCCTTCTTATGTCATATAATCAGCATTCAAGTTGATAAACAAGGTCTAGACATATTCAAACCAGAAATATCATGTATCATATCTACCTCTAAACTCTGTCCTATGAAGTCAAACATGAAGAGAGTGGGGTTTTTGTGTTTCAAACATAAAAATTTCAAGTACCTTCATTTTAGAGTAAGTAATAAGGATTCATGCTTACCTTTTCATTGTCATGTTTTAAACTTGATTAAATGTTGGTCAAATCCTAAGTTTGACCAATATTTAAATGGGCATAAAAATTCGAAAAATGAAAAATGGAAAACCAAAGCATATAGCCTTCTTGTAGCATGTCATAAACATTCAAGTTGATAAACAAGGTCTAGACATATTCAAACAGAAAATAATGTATATATCTACCCCTAACCCTAAACTCTGTCTTATGTCAAACATGGAAATTCCAAGAACATCCCAAAAGCTTCATTTTAGGCTGACTAAGAAGGATACACACTTCCCATTTCATTTTCATGTTTTAAACTTGTTTAAATCTTGGTCAAACCTAGGATTTGACCAAGATTCAAATAAAATAAAAAACATGAAAATGAATGTATGAATCATATTAGTGGCTCCTAAAATGAAGCTTTTTGAAGTTTTGAAATTTTCATGTTTGAAACCCAAAACCACTTCTCTTCATGCATACTTGACTTCATGAAACATAGTTTAGGGTTAGGGGTAGATGCATGATTTTTGTTTTTTATGTCTAGACCTTGTTTATCGAAGATTTGAATGCTTACTATATGACATAAGAGGCTATGTGGGGTTTTCATTCTTACGATTTTTTCTTTATTTTTATGCCCATTCGAATCTTGGTCCAAATCCAGGGTTTGACCAAGATTTAAACAAGTTTAAAACATGACAATGAAAAGGTAATCAATCCTACTGGATCCTTCATAATTAATAAGTTAGTCTAATTAAAATGAAGCTTTGGGAGGTTTTTAAATTGAATTTTTTGTGTTTGAAACCAAAAACCACTTCTCTTCATGCTTGACTACATAAGATAGAGTTTGGGTTTAGGGGTAGATACATGATTTGTATTGTTGAATTGTCTTGACCTTCTTTGTCATCTTGCTTACTATATATATGACATAAGAAGACTATATATGTGCATTGGTTTTTCATTTTATTGTTTTTATTTTTTTTTTATGCCCATTTGAATCTTGGTCAAATCCTAGGTTTGACAATGATTTAAAAACAAGTTTAAAATGTGAAAATGAATAAGCATGGATCCTTCTGTCACTCTAAATACTTTGGGTGGTTTGAAATTTCATGTTTAAGCAAAAACATATATGCATGCTGACCACATATAAGACAAAAGTTTAGAGGTTAGAAGTAGACATGATTTTTCTTTGTTTGAATATGTCTAGACCCCTTGTTTATCAACTTTAATGCTATATGACATAAAAACTATGTGCTGTTTCATTTTTTATTTTTTGGAATTTTGATGCACATTTGAGATCTTGGTAAAATCCTAGGTTTGACCAAATTTAAACAAGTATATAACATATGAAAATGAAAAAGTAGACTATGTATCCTTCTTAGTCACTCTAAAATGAATTTTTGGGAGTTTTGAAATTTCCATGTTTGAAACCCAAAACCATGCACTTCTCTTCATGCTTGACTTCATAAGATAGAGTTTAGGGGTTTGCGGATAGATACATGCATGATTTGTCTAGTTTGAATAAGTCTAGACCTTGTTTATCAACTTTAATGCTTACTATATGACATAAGAAAACTATGTGCTTTCGTTTTTCATTTTTCTATTTTTTTATTTTATGCCCATTTGAATCTTGGTCAAATCCTAGATTTAACGAGGATTTAAACAAGTTTAAAACATGAAAAAGGTAAGCCTTGATCCTTCTTAGTCACACTAAAAATGAAGCTTTTGGGATGTTCTTGAAATTTCCATGTTTGAACCCAAAACGACTTCTCTTCATGCTAGACTTCATAAGACAGAGTTTAGGGGTTGCGGGTAGATACATGACTTGTCTAGTTTGAATAAGACTAGACCTTGTTTATCAACTTTAATGCTTACTATGTGACATAAGAAGACTATGTGCTTTGGTTTTTCATTTTTCTATATTTTATTTTATGCCCATTTGAATCTTGGTCAAGCCTATATTTGACCAGGATTTAAACAAGTTTAAAACATGAAAATGAAAAGGTAAGCCTTGATCCTTCTTGGTCACACTAAATGAAGCTTTTGGGATGTTCTTGAAATTTCCATGTTTGAAACCAGAAACGACTTCTCTCTTCATGCTAGACTTCATGAAACAAAGTTTAGGTTTAGGGGTTATAGATACATGATTTGTCTGGTTTAAATATGTATGAACCTTGTTTATCAACTTGAATGCTTACTATATGGCATAAGAAAACTATGTGCTTTTGGTTTTTCATTTTCTGATTTTTTAAATTTTGATGTCGAATCTTGGTCAAATCCTAGGTTTTGACCAAGATTTGTAAGTTTAAAACATGAAAATGAGCAGGGAAGCATCAGCATCCTTCTTAGTCACTCTAAAATGAATTTTTGGGAGGTTTTGAAATTTCCATGTTTGAAACCCAAAGCCGGTTCTCTTCATGCTTGACTATAAGACAGAGTTTAGGGGTTAGGGGTAGATACATAATTTGTATGGTTTGAATATGTCTAGACCTTGTTTATCAACTTCAATGCTTACTATATGACATATGAACACTATGTGCTTTTTGGTTTTTCATTTTTTTACTGATTTTTTAAATTTTAATGCCATTTGAATCTTGGTCAAATCATAGGTTTTGACCAAGATTCTTGCACAAGTTTAAAACATGAAAATGAAAAGGGAAGCATGTATCCTTCTTAGTCCCTTTAAAATGGCTTTTTGGGAGGTTTGAAATTTCCATGTTTGAAACCCAAAACACTTCTCTTCATGCTTGACTTCATAAGGCAGAGTTTAGGGGTTAGGGAGTAGATACATGATTTGTATGGTTTTGAATATGTGTAGACCTTGTTTATCACCTTTAATGCTTACTATGACATAAGAAGACTGTGCTTTGGTTTTTCATTTTTACGATTTTTTTTTAATTTTTACGCCCATTTGAATCTTGGTCAAATCTGGTTTGACAATATTTGGGCATAAGTTTAACAACATTAACGAGCCGATAATCCCATTTGTTGACTCATTTAACTAGTTAATCCCATTTTTTGACTCTGTTGACCGGGCACTTGAGGTAAAACTGAGTATATTGCACCAGTATTAGTACTCAAAGGGAAAACCGAGCACACAAAAATGCTACATTATAAGACTCGAGAGTATATCTAAATTTCAAGGGTTAGACTCGAGCGCGTGTTGCGGTGCCGAAGTGGAAGACGTGCAATTGTTGGCGGGTACTGACGGCAGTGCAGAAGTCGAAGACGTGCAATTGTGGGCCGCGTGTCGCGTTACGGAGAAGCCCAAGACGTCACGGACGTTAAATGGACGGACGCGCGTGGGACGCGGGTGGCATTAACCACCCCTCGCCTTTATAGGCGCCCCTCCTTTCTCTACTGTCCTCTCACTCGCTCATGCAGCGCCGCCTCTCACGTCCATCATCTTCTCCAAAGCAAAAACCCTCTCCCTCTCTGCAGACGAGATGGACATGGAGAATACGAATCCCATCGTCATGACGCCATCGGCTCCAAGCGCGGCGCGCCTCCACTCTTCGCGTCGTCCCCTCAAGGCACGTCGCCCGCCGCCGGTGGCGACCATTATCCCGTGGGATAGGACCCCTATGGCCCGTGCCGTACATCTCGTCTCGAACCCCTCGACACCTTCGCATAGGCCATGGAGCAGTGGCTTTATGGTTGCTCCTTTTTGTTCCCCATTCCTTTTTGAACCCTATTTTCGCTTTGATTTACTAGTAACTATTAGTGCCGATCGTAGATGGTTGAGTATTGGGTTAATATTTGCTTGATTTTATTCCATTTTGCTTTGATCCTTCTTGATTTCGTTTAAGATTTGGAGTTTGGCCGTTCGGTTAATTTATGCAAATGGGATCTCAATCAGTTAATTTATGGGATCTCAGTCAGTTATTTTATGGAGGAATCAAAAGATATCAACCGTTTAATTTTGCAAATATTATGGAATCTGTTCAAAATCGAGATCTGGAATCTGTTTCTTTGCCTATGATGAATCGTTGGGCACAAATTTTCAGAGTGGGTTCATCGAACCATTTTTTTGTGTACAAATCTGTTGTGCATGAGCTATGGTTCGCTAACACCATCCCTGTAGACATATAATCGTGTCCACTCTAACTGGGGCTGGCTCTGTTTTTCCTTACTTTGTTATCATGCACGTTAGTCATCGTTGCATCTCATTCACTAATAGTTCCCGTTTGATATGGATCAGCTGTGCAGCGGCGCGTCGGCACGGCAGCGAGCACCATGGCCGTCAAGACTCGCAGTCTTCTTGGAGAGGTGGGTCGACGATCGATCTCCTACTTCGCCAGGGTGTCTACGGTATACCGCACTAGGAGGCTGGGCCGCCGGCTTCAGCGCCTCCTGCGCATGCGGGAACATCGGCAACACCAACCCCAAGGTCGGCGCGTCGGTGAACCCCCGCGCTCCTTCCGCGCCAAGCACATGACGCTCGGCAGCACCTCCGCAGCATCCGGCGGGTGGAGATCTCCGCAGGGGCGCATGCCTCCGCTCAAGCCCAAGGCTCCCAAGGGGAGCAACAAGTGGGCAAATGGGAGTGGCGGAATAAACAATGTGCTACTGCTGCAAAGCAGCTTCTATGTTGTTGTTAGCTAGGGATCCCGTGTTGTTATTTTGTTAGTATGATGGTGTTGTGAAGAACCTCGTAGACACATTTGGCTGTTGTGTATGCAGCTTATTATCTAAGGAAGGGATCCTATTATCTATCCCTATTCTGCTGGAGTATATTTTGTTGGCCCTACTTTGTTTTCTCGATTTACTATTCCTGCGAATTTGTCGTACGGAGTACATTACCCTGGAGATTTGCTTCTAGATTTAACTACATACATATGGACCAGAGGGAGTACTAGATTTGCTGCCATATTGGGCAAACAACGAGGGCCCAAAGGCACAAATAATTGAAGAAAGACAGAAATGCAAGCTTCTCTAGATTTGATACTAATTTGGTTAATAAAGACAAAGAGACAGAGAGGGGAAAAGGTGCTCTTAAAAATGCCAATTCGCGCCGAGAGAGACAGAACCCAGCTCCTGCTCACGTACAACCAAACGCGGTCTCGTCCTGTCCCACGCGGTCCCTTTCTACTAGCCCCACACGTCAAGCAGGAACGGTCAACTAAACTGGAATCCTCCCGTCGAGCTCCTTCTCGCGGGTTACAAATAAGGGCTTGGCGAAAACTGAGGAAAAACATAAGGCAATCTTATTGACTAATATAGCTGCTTAATTAATAAAAGGACTAGCTACAACGTGCTCAGTTTGCCCATTTATTAAGGTATAAGACTGGAGAGAAAGTAATCGCTAGTTTCTCATTTTGCCCTGCATGCTCGCACGAATAAAGCTCCTTCCGCACGCGCTGGACTCCTCATTTCCCTTAAACCTCGTTTTCAGATAGACCAACAGTTTTTCAGATCTTGGGGTTTTTTTTACAATCAATACCACATATATTCATAGCAAAAATAGTACATGGTAGAGGGCTACATGACGACTAGATATATCACCAAAAAAGGTGATGCATGTCTCCTTCACCAAAACAGCTGAAACAAGTACACGAACGCAAGTACACCACCATAATAATACTACTACATTAACACAAGTACGAGTAATAAAGTAAGAGTACTACTCCCTCTAATATAATTTAAACCAAAATAAAACTTAAACTTCATCCTAAATTTGAACTAGTGCCTCGTCCTCGTTCTTCGCTCATTTTCTGATCCAAGACGGCACAGAGTGCCAGAGTGCATGGCACGGAACTCTTCATCGGTGGCATGCCATGGGCATGTCACCGGATGCATGATTTTTTCGCAATGTTTTAAATTTGAATTTAGGCCGCATGTCACACGGTGGCATGCAAAAGGTGCATGTCCCCTGGTGGTGGTAGGCAACTACCCTCATTTACGGCGGCGTAGGCGACTGGACGCCGCGTGGCCAGCCGCTGCCTCGTGGCCGCCTCGGTTTCCACGCGGGAGACCATTAAACGCCGACGACCAACCTTCCCCGCGTCACGGTTAGCGACTATGACTATAAGGGCAAAACGCTAAACTCTCTCGTTCCATTCACTTTTTCCCTCCACCTAACACACATTTGTTCGTCGCTTCTCCTCCAGCAATGTCTTCAAAATTCAGGTCGTCGGCGGTCAAGCACGCGAGAAAACGCCGGCTCGAAATTTGAGAGACGTCTGGAAACCAAGTGGGCTCGGTCGCGCCGCCGCCGTCGCGAAACGTGGCCCGTGCTGTGGCTCACCGGTTAGTTTCCTTCGCCATGTACTTTCGTTTCTTGCGTCGCTCCTCTCCTCCATTAATGTGTTCAAACTTCGTGTCGCCGGTGGTCAAGTACGCGGATAAAAACGCCGGCTCGAATTTCGAGAGACGGGTTCCAGAAACCAAGTGGGCTCGCCGTCGCCGCCGCCAAAACGCGTCCGTGCTGTGCTCACCGGGTTAGTTTCCTTCGCCATGTACTTTCGTTTCTTCTTGCTCAAGCTCTTTAAGAGTCTCTATGGTTATACATCTTAAAGGGTTGGAAGTTCCAACGACGCCCCTACTGCACCAACTTCCACGACCAAGGAATCATCATCGTCCGATGATTTCAACCCGGCCCTACCCCGACGAAATGAGGTAGCACCAAGCACTGTGTAGTTATCTTCTTCTTCTTCTTTCTTCTTCTTCTTCTTCCTTTGCGCTTACTTGCTACCGATGATTTCGCCCTGAAGGAAGCGGCGCCGACTATCGACACCACTGTCGCCATCTTGATGGAAAAAAACGAGGAGCTCCTTAGAGTGTGATCGCCTCCGAGACGATTTGGCTGCCAAGAAGAAGAATTTGAAAACTCTTGTGGAGCTCATTTGCAGCCTTCGAAATGAGCGCGATATGTTGAAGAACGAGCTGATTAAGCAGAAAGAGAGGAACATTGCATCAGCGGAGAAAGCCAGCAGCATACTCAAGACTGTGTGCCTCGACAGAGACAAGTCCGATATAGAGTACAAAATCCTTCTTCAGGATAAAGTACAGCAAAAGTTGAACCTTGAATATGCTGACATCGCCATCCTTGCCCTTCTCGAGAGGCATAAGGCACAAGATAAGTTGATGCACCTGATGTTGGAGCTGCAGTGAAAGAGAAGAGACATTGAAAGAAGTGAGCAGTTTGGTGGGATACATGAGTGACGTCGGGCGACGCAGAATCCGCCCGGCTGAGCTCAAATTCCAGTGGAACCAGCTTTCAGCAATGCATGTTAGGCGCACCTACAACTTCTACTCATTGATTAGAGGTCGCACGACATGGCATTTTCCCTCGAAATAGTAGTACTGTACTAATAGTTGTACTACTTAATATGTACCTTTTGTAAAATAATTTCTTACATGTATTAGAAACTACCCCTCTCGTTTCTGGATGCACCCGGGACATTGTCATCCGGCCCTCTTCTGGACAAACCCCCTCGGGAAGGACGGTATATTTTGCACATTTCGCTACTAGTACTTCTAATTCCACCGCTTATTTTTCTAATCCGTTAAATCGTTAATTGGATGACCAACTGATGGAAGCTGCGATAGATTAGACCAACAAGTGGTGAATTGTGCAAAAGATATGTCCGTGTTTTATGCAAAAGAGTGATATGGGGATCTGGTGGAATCTTGAATTTCCTTCAAGGGTAGGCATGCTTCACTTATAGCTGGAGTACATTGCGGACCTGGTGCATTTCGTCACACCGATCAGCTATTTTTGCTTATCCGGGAAGAAAGGGCCATCAACCTTTCACCTACGAGGAGTACACCCCTGTCGTCGTGGAGCCATCCGCTTTGCCATGACTTTGGGTGGCGATATGTGGACCACAGGCAAGCAACTCACATCACTTTATGATTCATCTCGTGTATATCTACAGATTTCTGAATTATGAACTCTGTACAACTTTTGTAATATTGGTCAAACTAGTTTTGACCAGGGTTTGTGTAGGGTGTTTTTTTTTGGTTGGTCCAAATGGTGTTGTGTGGTCCAAATGTGACGTATCATCACACCACCATGTGCCCCCCTCCCCCCACTCCACCTAGGTTTTGGTAATGCCATTCTGATACATGCTTAGAAGGAGTACATTTTTTCCGTTAGGGCATGACAATTTTGAAAAATTCAAAAAAATGGGAAGACAGAATGGTAACATCATTTTCCATGTGATGATGCACCCCTGTGCCAAATTTTGGTTCATTTTAAGAATGTAAGGTGACAAATTACTCGAGGAAGCTAGTTGGAGTAGACGGGCATGATCGGATTGGCATAGGCGATTTATTTTTTGAAGGATGTTATTTTCATAGACAATATCTGACACAAAAAATAAAATGTTAAGGTCTCATATTATTCTGAATGATTTTGAATTACTTATGACGTTTGGAAGTATTGGTATACATGAGTCCCACATGAAGTTAAATGGTCCAAAAAAAGTTTCGTACACGTCTCCCAGAAAGTGGAAAGTCGAGTACATGCATGACTTCACGCGTCCACTACTGATGTGAGTCGTAGGCTATAACATAATCGGCCTCATCATCTCTCGCGCTCGTCCTCTCCACTCCCCAACTTGCCTCCCCCACACTGTGAAAACCCCATCCACTCACCGCACCTCCGAGGCATCGACTTTCCCGTTTCCAACCACAACAACATGAAGATAGGTATTGCATACGAGGCGGAGCAATAGGCGAACGCCCACGCAGAGGATGCCTCTACGGTGAGTGGCCGTCGTGGTGGGTGAGGCTTCACCGGGCACCCAAGCCGCTCGTCTCTCGTTGTCTGATTCTTCGACCTCGTCGAAATGGCATCTACAGTGGCCGTCGGGGGGGTGAGGCTTCACCGGGCACCCATGCCGCTCGTCTCGCTTGTCTGGTTCTTCGACCTCGGTCGAAACGGGCGTCCCGGCCGGCGATAAGGTGGATACCAACGGTGTTTATCCCGCCGAAGATGTGCACGGCGTTGCAGGCCACCACGGCGAGGTCTTCCTAGGCCCGATGCTGGACGCGAACCTCGACCCTTCGACGATTTCGGCCCAAACGTTCAGTTCCAGGAGGATGTTGAGGGTGATGACGAGGATGTACTCTCTTTTACCGAAACTGTCCCAACCCTCTTTGTGTCATATTGCTGTTCACATGGTTTGCACGAGCCTGGTTCTTGATTGATTTGATATCCTATCTTGTTCTTGTAGATGTAATTGATTCTACGATTCGTAAGATCAGATTCTAGTTTAATTTCGACTAATCTGCCATGTAGTCATATAATCAATTTATGTGTTCATACTTAGTGGACTTGCAATTGTTGTGGCTAATGTTCATGGTTGTTCATAGGGTTTCTCATGATTTATTACGATTTCTTCTGCCATTTACTTGTTCTACACATTTAATTTTAGGGTTTCTAAGGTTTGATTATGTTAGTGGAGTATTTATTCGATCTGTCAAAAAACCTGATTATGTAGTACTTAATAATTCATAGGAGTATTCTGATGACATGGACAACAACAAGGTGCGCAGGCAGGAAAAGCCGCTATGTTCTCAAGCGGCTGAAGGGTGGTGAAATTCGTTTCTGCATGCGCTGGGAGCTATTTTGCCCATTATGTGGCAAATTTCTCTAGAAGGACATCCACAGCCTGATCCAACATGCGATGGGTGTAGGCCTAAGTACATAGGGGGGAAACACCGCAACCAAGGCCAAGTACGCATCATATGGCCTCTTCCTCCGGAATTACGCCTTGCCTAGCTTGCTCCACGTCAACGCCCCTGCTGCTCATGCTCCTGGTCATGTTTAAAGTTCATATGTGTAATCTTAATCCCTTTGGAAGTTCAGCATTAAACTCTACTAGTACAACCGTGGTGGTCTTGTGATGTAGTACTCTTTTGATGCATTTGTGATGTAGTAGTACTTTTTTTGAAATGATATAGTACTATCTAAGTATCTCCGATTCACATTCATTTCACATCAAGAAATATGGATCGGAGCGAGGAGTAAATTAAACATGGCATCTCGTGCATGAAGCTTGACATATCGATCAGGTTGGCTAGAATAGCAATACAATGTTGCTCATTAGGCAAATGCATGCCATGTACGATAGTATACATCCAGTAAAGAAGTCTATACTGACATAAAAAAACTACTTTGGGGATGAGAGTCAATTGGGGCATCTACAATATAGAAAATCTTGCTCGTAGATGATTTTGGCTAAGAGGGTTTTACTCACATTACACGTGCCACTTTCCAATAAAGGGAGAGGAAAGAAGAGGGTATTGTGGGCGAGATTGAACACCTTTTTATGTGTTAATCTGAGGCCTCGTTTAGATGAGGATTTCGACTTATGCCTAACAGCTCAACACATCCACAAATAACTCTGCTTGCGCACACCACCGTTCATTAAAAATAACAATATTAGCTCGCAAGATTAAGAACAAAGTGAATTTAAGTAACTTGGTAAGCTTTTCAAGCAATATATTCAGAGAAAGAGCACACATGTTCGGCTCAAAATAATCATAAGAGAAGAACAATAAATCTAAGACACCACATGGATTCATACCTTGAGTCGACGCTGGCTCGAGAAGGGCGGCCGCGCCTCGAGGATGCCGGGACGTCTCCTCGGTCTCACATGTGACTGCTTATCGGCGGGTGGTGTGCCGCGCCATGTAGAAGATCTATCAAGAGATGAGAGCCCGATGACGCTACCGACGCCTCAACCTTGATAGCACCGACTTGTTGCTCCGCACCGAGATGCGCCACGTGCAAGATTTAGCGGATGCACTAATTTTAGAGATATGTCATGATCATTGTAACAAATTTCAACGTGATGATGATTTGATCTTGTACTCGCCTTGAACATAAGAACTAGTACAATCTCACCTTTTTTTTTCATTATCCTTTGCGAGATTTAGCTGCGCCAAATTCAGAGAAATATCATGATCATGGTAACACACTTTTCAATATAATGATGATTTGATGTTGCACTCGACCTTGAACATAAGTACTAGTACGGTCTCACAAATTTGTATCATTATACTTGCAAGTTTTAGTGGATGCGCCCATTTTCAGAGGTAGATCATGATCATGGTAAGTTGGTAACAAATTTTCAACGTGATGATGATTTGATTTTGCACTCGGCCATGAACAGAGGTACTAGTACGGTCTCACAATTTTTTATCATTATACTTGAAGGTGGCCAAATTCAAAATCTCATAGCGGCAAAACTTCCCGCCCACAAAATACAAAAATTTCACACGCTTCCAAATTCCCATTCTACCCCTGTGGAGATGGCAGCAAAGTCGGTTGGTGGGGGTCTGCCCGTCATTTTTGGATCACCACCTCCCTAGCCCGGAAACCCTCCCAAAAAATTCATTTCCCTCGGACCACCCACCGGAACTTCCAAGTCCCTCTCTCCCACCTCCACGACCACCGCACCGAACATCCCCGTCGGACTTCCCTGGCCTACCGAGGCCTCGCGATCCTCGTCATCCGGCTCTGGAGCCCTTCATCGACGCCGTCATCAACCGGACCGGATCATCCCCGCGAACCTCGAAACCATATGCTCATCCAGCAGTCTACCGCAGTCGCTCAGCTGCGGTATCGTCCACCCCGCCGAGCCTTCGCCGGATCCGTCGTCCACCGCATCGGATCTTGCTCACCGACACCACTGTGCATGAACCGGACTGCCCACCGGCGCGCATGATCTAAACTCTTCTACTGTCGCTTTCTATTGCTTGCCCAGTTCTTGTTTAATCTTTGGGGAACCTGTTTGTGCTAACGACGCGCCGTTACGTTTTGGCAGATGAGATGAGTAACCATGAAGTGTAATGGCCGCCTCTCCAACCCCAAGTAGCACATGTAGCGTACTTCATCACCGGATCTATCAACCCTAGGAAGATCTGCTGTGACTCCCACAGAGTGCTTCTCCTAATGTAAGTCCCTTGTTTTAGCGCCATGTTCTGGGTTCAGATTCTTGTTTGTCTGAAGCTCTTTTAGTTCATTCCTAGCTATGACCGTAACACGTTGCTATTTTCTACTTCATTGCTAACTTTAAGCGATTGAACATTTTGGTTTGCATTCCCTGCTCCGTAGATGTAGCCATCATAACTTCTATCTTGCTCAGTCGTTGTTACAAAAATTATAGATATTATAGTAACATCCTGCTATTATTTAGTTCATGGCCAATTTTAAGTAATTGCACATGTTGGTTCGCATCCCCTGCTCTATAGCTTTTGGCATCGTAACTTCTATATTTGGTTTACATTCCCTGCTCGTAGATCTAGCCATCATAACTTTATCTTGCTCAGTTGTTACAAAATTATGGCATGCTACTATGTTGTTTGTGCCAATTTTTTACTCCATGAACATGTTGGCTTGCATTCCCTGTACTACAGGTGATGCCATTGTTTTGTATCTAGTTCATTGTAAGCTAACAAAGTAAGGACTTAGTTTGGCATGCTATCACTCTGCTAGCCTGTAGTACAAATAAACTTGTCATACTACTAGATAATAATTTTGCGTGCCATCTTGTTCTTCAAAAGCTGCATTATTGACTTGTTTCTCCGACTTGGCATGACGCTCACATATGGAAAGCCGAACATATTGGTTTGCATTCCCTCTTATACAAGTTCACAGGTGATCCCACTATATTCTCTATCTGGTCCATCCTAAGCTCGAGCATTAACTATCCTCTATGTGTTGCTCATTACAAGTTTATATCCCGAAACATCTTGATTTGCATCCCCTTCACTATAAGTTGGAGTATTATTTAGTTCACGGCCAAAATGAAGTAATTGCACTTGGCACATGTTGGTTCACATTCCCTCCTCTTTAGCTTTTGCCATCGTAACTTCTATTTTTGGTTTACATTCGCTGCTCTGTAGATGTAGCCATCATAACTTCATCTTGCTCGGTCGTTGTTACAAAATTTATAGCCTGCTACTATGTTGTTCATGCCAATTTTGTACTCCCCGAACATGTTGGTTTGCATGGGACACGACGTAGTAAGTCTGTTGTTTCATTCTAACATGCTCTGTTATATTGTTGGTATGCGGCATGCACTCTTTGTTTGCTTATTGTGCGCATTACAATGATCTTGTTATAACGACGAAATGATGAGTTCCAAATTCTTTGGCAAACAATATTGTAGTGTCTTTGCCTTTCCATTGTGTTGTCTTAACTTGTAATGTCTTTGTTTCAGATATAGGTGCTGCATGGACAACTTAAAAGATTGCTTGGATCGCTTCATTGTAGTGCTAGGTTTAATTACCATTCAATTTCTCTGGGTTCTGTAATATTTTTTCAATGCCTTGCAGCTGATGTAATATTTAGTTAGTTTTTATAGTTCTTTCGCGCATTTTTCTTTGGTGCTTGTGGTAAGTGAGGCTATCCGACAGAAATCAATGCGTAAATATTCTCATATCTAAATCACGAATTCCCATCCCTTAAACGTCCCAATTAATCGAAATCACATATGTGCTGCCCGCAAAATCCAAGCGCATATTATGCCGGATATAACAAATAACTAAACGGGTCCCACTTACTTCTGGGCCAGCCCATGTGAGTTACGATGGACCCACACTCTAATTGGGTGGCCACGCTAAGGTGGACCCCACCCACTCTGGCCGGCCCACTAATTAGTTGGGCCAGCCCATTTGCTTTTGTGGTGAACCCCACATACTAAACGGGCCGGCCCTTCAAGGGAAAGTGGGACCCACCCGTGTTTTTGGCCCGACCCACTATCTTGTCGGGCCAACCCATATATGGTGGACCCCACATACTAATTGGGCCGACCCTTTAAGGAAAGTGGGGCCCACCTGTGCTTTTGGCCCGCCCACTATCTTGTTGGGGACCCTTGCTATATGGTGGTCCCACATGGTAAATGGGTCGCCTCTTTAATAGGAAGGTGGACTCACTTGTGTTTTTGGCCCGCCCACTATCTTGTTGGGTGACCACTTTCTATATGGTGGACCCCACATACAAATGGGCCCATTAACGGGAATGTGGGACCCACATGTGTTTTTGGCCCGCCCACTATCTTGGTGGGCCGGCCCACTTGCTATATGTGGACCCACATACTAAATGGGCTGCCCTTAGTGGGACCCACCGTGTTTTTGCCCGCCCACTATCTTGTTGGGTCGGCCCACTTGCTATATGGTGGACCCCACATACTAAATGGGCACCCTTTAACGGATAGTGGGACCCACCATGCTTTTGGCCCTACCACTAGCTTGTTGGGCCGACCCACTTGCTATATGGTGGACCCCACACACTAAATGGCCGGCCTTTTAACAAGTGGGACACCCTGTGTTTTGGCCCGGCCCACAGCTTCTTGGGCCGGCCCAGATGCTGTAAGGGGGACCCCACATGTTAAATGGGCGCCCATTTAACTTTTGACCACTCAACATTAGAGGTTAGGCCCGGCCCACGTAACTAATGGACCAACCCATCTATATAGTTGACCGGTCAAACTATGTCATCGCCCGGCCCGCTTAAGACGTGGCGGCCTCGTGGGCCTACCATCTACACGGGTTTCAGCCTTAACGCCGTTAGCGGCTAACGCGTCGCACATTCGCTGCATGACGTCGGCGTCAACGGGGCTGAACACTTCCATAACGGTCCGATTTTCCGTAGGGCGCCTAAGCGCGACGGACCGAAAAATCGTCGTTGGACTTTGCTGACGCAGCTTCGACAAAGAACCCATATCGGGTTAGGCCCATAGGCGACGAAAAATGCCCCTTAGTTGACGATTTTGGGACGTTGTCTATCAGAACTTTTCTTGTAGTGAACATAGCATTCTCTATCCATCGGATCCCGACAAACACAACATATAGTATTACAGATAGATGATCTTGATCATGTTAGGCAGCTCACAAGATCCAACAATGAAGCACAATTAGGAGAAGACGACCATCTAGCTTTGCTATGGACCCATAGTCCAGTGGGTGAACTACTCACTCATCACTCCGGAGGCGACCATGGCGGTGAAGAGTCCTCCGGGAGATGAATCCCCTCTCGGCAGGTGCCGGAGGCGATCTCCGAATCCCCGAGATGGGATTCGCGGCGGTGTCTCCGGAAGGTTTTCCGTATCGTGGCTCTCGGTCCGGGGTTTCGCGACGGAGGCTATTTGTAGGCGAAAGGGCAGGTCAAGAGGCGACACGAGGGCCCAGGACAAGCCGGCGCGGCCGGGGCCCGGTCGCGCGCCTATCACTGGCCACCTCGTGGGCCCCCCGACTCCCCTTCGGTCTTCTAAGCTTCGTGCAAAAATAGGACCCTGGGCGGTGATTTCGTCCAATTCCGAGAATATTTCCTTACTAGGATTTAAACCAAAAACAACAGAAAACAACAATGGCTCTTCGGCATCTTGTTAATAGGTTAGTTCCAAAATGCGTAAATACGACATATAATGTGCATAAAACATGTAGGTATCATCAATAAAGTAGCATGGAACATAAGAAATTATCGATACGTTGGAGACGATCAAAGAACACACCGTTTGTTTGGTCAAGAATGTGAGCGAGCGCACTCAAAGAAAAGTTAACAACGCGGTGTTAGCGATAGAAGTTGGTAAGGAGTATTACACCGTATATTGCGATGCATCTAAGCATGGACTAGGATGTGTACTTATGCAAGATCGGAAAGTCATATCATATGGATCAAGGCAACTCAGACCACATGAAGTCAACTATCAAACACATGATCTCGAGCTAGCAGCAGTCGTATATGCATTGAAGGGATGGAGACATTTTCTATATGGAGCTAAGTGTGAGTTATACACGGATCACAAAAGTCTCAAATACTTCTTCACTCAGAAGGAATTGAATATGAGGCAGAAAAGATGGCTTGAATTGATAAAATATTATGACTTGACCATCAATTACACACCAGGAAAGGCTAATGTTGTAGCCGATGCCTTAAGTCGCAGGAGTACTGGGGGAGTTGAACAAGAAATACCACCGGAGTTGAAGAATGAGATTAGCCAAGCACAGATACAACTCTGGGAGAAAGAAGCACATGAAGGACTCTCAGCACTACAAGTAGCAGATGAGTTGAATGTGAATCTCAGGAATGAGATTATCATGGGTCAGTTAGACGATCCATTCATCATGGAGGAGATGAGAAGGATTGATGAAGGAAGACCTTCAGAATTTCACCGAGGGGAGTCGGGATCCCTATGGTTTCAGAAAAGAATTTGTGTTCCAGATAATGATGAGATCAAGGAAGTAATACTCCGGGAGGCACATCAAACACCGTACTCAATTCATCCAGGAAGTACAAAGATGTACATGGACCTGAAAGAGTTGTTCTGGTGGAATAACATGAAGAGAGAAATTGCACAATATGTGGCGGAATGCCATACTTGTCAACGAGTGAAGGCAGAATACCAAAGTCCAGCAGGACAGTTGCAACCTTTACCGATTCCAGAATGGAAGTGGGAAGAGATTTGAATGGATTTCATCACCGGACTACCCATGACCAATAAAAAGAAGGACATGATATGGGTAATCGTGGACCGGTTGACAAAGAGTGCACATTTCTTAGCAGTAAACCAGCAGGATAAAGGAGAAAAACTCATCGATCTTTATATCAAAGAGATTGTGAGTAAGCACGGAGTACCCAAAAGATAGTGTCGGACCGGATCCGTGTTCACATCAACATTGGAAACAACTACATGAAGCTTTAGGATCCAAGTTAGACTATAGCACCGCTATATCCTCTCAGACCGGAGGACAAACGAAAGAACAAATCAGATTGGAAGATATGCTTAGGGCTTGTGCCTAGATTTCGGAGGATCATGGGAAGAACACTTACCTTTAGCGGAGTTCTCATACAACAATAGATATCAAAGCGGCATCAAGATGGCACCATTTGAAGCTCTATGGAAGGAAGTGTAGGTCACCTATCTGTTGGTACGAGGCAGGTTCAAGTAAGGAGTTTGATCCAGATTATGTCAAAGAGAAGCAACAGATCATCGATGTGATCAGGGACAGACTGAAGATAGCCCAAAGCCGACAGAAGAGCTATGCAGACCAAAAGAGAAGGACATGGGAGCCAAAAGTGGGAGACATGGTGATACGTCTCCAACGTATCGATAATTTCTTATGTTCCATGCTACTTTATTGATGATACCTACATGTTTTATGCACATTATATGTCATATTTATGCATTTTCCGAACTAACCTATTAACAAGATGCCGAAGAGCCATGTTTTTACTGTTTTTGGTTTCGTAATCTAGTAAAGAAATATTCTCTTAATTGACGAAACTTTCGCCCAGGGTCCTATTTTTGCACGGCCTCCGAAAAGAGATAACGGGGCCACGAGGCGCCAGAGGGCAGGGCGGCGCGGCCTGGCCTTGGCCGCGCCGACCTAGCCTCGGGCCCCTCGTGTGGCCCCCGCGTTGACCCTCCGCCTACTTAAAGCTTCGTCGCGAAACCCCGACGAGAGCCACGATACGGAAAACCTTACAGAGACGCCGCCGTGAATCCCATCTCGGGGATTCGGAGATCGCCTCTCGGCACCTGCCGGGAGAGGGGATTCATCTCCGGAGGACTCTACACCGCCATGGTCGCCTCCGAGTGATGAGTGAGTAGTCCACCCCTGGACCATGGGTCCATAGCAGTAGCTAGATGGTCGTCTTCTCCTTGTTGTGCTTCATTGTTGGATCTTGTGAGCTGCCTAACATGATCAAGATCATCTATATGTAATTCTATATGTTGTGTTTGTCGGGATCCGATGGATAGAGAGTACTATGATTATGGTGATTATCAATCTATTGTTCATGTGTTGTTTATGATCTTGCATGCTCTCCGTTATTAGTAGAGGCTCGGCCAAGTTTTTGCTCTTAACTCCAAGAGGGTATTTATGCTCGATAGTGGGTTCATGCCTCCATTGAATCTGGGACAGTGACAAAAAGTTCTAAGGTTGTGGATGTGTTGTTGCCACTAGGGATAAAACATTGATGCTATGTCTAAGGATGTAGTTGTTGATTACATTACGCACCATACTTAATGCAATTGTCTATGCTTTGCAACTTAATACTGGAGGGTTCGGATGATAACTTGAAGGTGGACTTTTTAGGCATAGATGCAGTTGGATGGCGGTCTATGTACTTTGTCGTAATGCCCAATTAAATCTCACTATATTTATCATATCATGTATATGCATTGTTATGCCTTTCTCTATTTGTCAATTGCCCGACTGTAATTTGTTCACCCAACATGCTTTTATCTTATGGGAGAGACACCTCTAGTGAACTGTGGACCCCGGTCCTATTCTTTACATAGCATACAATCTACTTGTTTTACTGTTTTCTTTGCAAACATCTTCCACTCGATACGTTTAATCCTTTGTTACAGCAAGCCGGTGAGATTGACAACCTCACTGTTTCGTTGGGACAAAGTACTTGGGTTGTGTTGTGCAGGTTCCGCGTTGGCGCCGGAATCCCCGGTGTTGCGCCGCATCACATTTCGCGACCATCAACCTTCAACGTGCTTCTTGGCTCCTACTGGTTCGATTAAACCTTGGTTTCTTTCTGAGGGAAAACTTGCTGCTGTGCGCATCATACCTTCCTCTTGGGGTTCCCAACGAACGTGTGAGTTACACGCCATCAAGCTCTTTTTTCTGGCGCCGTTGCCGGGGACCTGAAGAAAAGTTACACCACGAGAATTGCCTCCCACGGCAACAGCTCTTTTTCTGGCGCCGTTGCCGGGGAGATCAAGACACGCTGCAAGGGGAGTCTCCACTTCTCAATCTCTTTACTTTGTTTTTGTCTTGCTTTATTTTATTTACTACTTTGTTTGCTGCACTAAATCAAAATACAAAAAATTAGTTGCTAGTTTTACTTTATTTACTGTCTTGCTCTCCATATAAAAAACACAAAAAAATTAGTTACTTGTCTTTGCCTAGTTTACTTTATTGCTACTAAAATGAGTAATCCTGAAGTTGAAGTTCGTTCTTTTAAGAAACAAGGTGGAGAAAGTTTTAAAGATGCTTGGTATAGAATTAGTAATGCTCATCATAGGTGCATTAAGAAACACTCCACCACTATCCTTCTTAGGAACTTTTATGTTGGTTTATCTAGTTGGAATAGATATGTTCTTGATACTCTTTCGGGAGGTAATTTCCTAGGTACTCCCGCTCTAGAAGCTAGTTGCATCATTGAGAGTCTAGTTGGAATACCACCTGTTAATGAAGTTAAAATTGAAATCTCTCTTGAGGATGTTATGAAAAAATTGGAAACCATAGAGAAAAATTTTCCAAGTATTGAAACTAAATTGGAAATGATATTGGATAAAACTGATGAACTTGACAAATCCCTAGGAGGAATTGATGAAAGAATTAGTGTCCTAGGAACTTGTGTTATCCATGATAATCAAACCAATAGGATTGATGAACTTGAAAAAGCTATGGGAACCTTGGGTTCAACCTTTTCTTCTCTCAAGTATAATGAGAAAGCTTATGTGGGTAAAGAGCAAAAATTCATGTATGCTTCTAAAGTGCCTAAACAAAAGAATTACTATAGGCCTAAAATTGCTAAAACCCCTAGCACCACCATAGAAAATTTAGATAATGGAGCACCTAAAGTACCCTCTGCAACAAGTTGTGTTTGCATGAAAAATAATAATGTTGATGCTTCTACTCTCGATGTTACTTGATTTGCACTTTCTGCGCCTAGCTGAAAGGCGTTAAAGAAAAGCGCTTATGGGAGACAACCCATGTTTTTACCTACAGCAATTTTTTGTTTTGTTGAGTCTTGGAAGTTGTTTACTACTGTAGCAACCTCTCCTTATCATGTTTTTGTGCCAAGTAAAGTTTCTATGTCAAAGTTGATGTTATATTTGGGATTGCTGTGCAGAAACAGCATTGCTGTCTGTCACGAATCTGGGCACAATTCTCTGTAGAAAATTCTAAAAAATCTGCCAATTTACGAGCGTGATCCTCAGATATGTACGCAACTTTCATTAGTTTTGAGTTTTTCCATTTGAGCAAGTCTGGTGCCATTTCTAAATTCGTCTTTACGGACTGTTCTGTTTTTGACAGATTCTGCCTTTTATTTCGCATTGCCTCTTTTGCTATGTTGGATTTATTTCTTTGATCCATTAATGTCCAGTAGCATTATGCAATGTCCAGAAGTAAAAATAATGATTGTGTCACCTCTGAATGTGTGAATTATTAATGATGCACTAACCCTCTAATGAGTTTGCTTGAAGTTTGGTGTGAAGGAAGTTTTCAAGGGTCAAGAGAGGAGAATGATATACTATGATCAAGAGGAGTGAAAGCTCTAAGCTTGGGGATGCCCCGTGGTTTACCCCTGCATATTTTAAGAAGACTCAAGCGTCTAAGCTTGGGGATGCCCAAGGCATCCCCTTCTTCATCGACAACATCATCAGGTTCCTCCCCGAAACTATATTTTTATTCAATCACATCTTGTGTTCTTTACTTGGAGCGTCGGTTTGTTTTTGTTTTTGTTTTTGTTTGAATAAAATGGATCCTAGCATTCACTTTGTGGGAGAGAGACACGCTCCGCTGTTGCGTATGGACACATGTGTCCTTAGGCTTTACTCATAATGTTCAAGCGTTTCTTCTTCGTTAAATTGTTATATGGTTGGAATTGGAAAATGCTACATGTAGTAATTCTAAAAATGTCTTGGATAATGTGATACTTGGCAATTGTTGTGCTCATGTTTAAGCTCTTGCATCATATGCTTTGCACCCATTAATGAAGAAATACATAGAGCTTGCTAAAATTTGATTTGCATATTTGGTTTCTCTAAGGTCTAGATAATATCTAGTATTGAGTTTTGAACAACAAGGAAGACGGTGTAGAGTCTTATAATGTTTACAATATGTCTTTTATGTGAGTTTTGCTGCACTTGTTCATCCTTGAGTTTGCTTCAAATAACCTTGCTAGCCTAAACCTTGTATCGAGAGGGAATACTTCTCATGCATCCAAAATCCTTGAGCCAACTACTATGCCATTTGTGTCCACCATACCTACCTACTACATGGTATTTCTCCGCCATTCCAAAGTAAATTGCTTGAGTGCTACCTTTAAAATTCCATCATTCACCTTTGCAATATATAGCTCATGGGACAAAATAGCCTTAAAACTATCGTAGTATTGAATATGTACTTATGCACTTTATATTTTATTAAGTTGCCTGTTGTGCGATAACCATGCTTCTGGGGAACGCCATCAACTATTGTTGAATATCATGTAAGTTGCTATGCATGTCCGTCTTGTCTGAAGGTCTATCATTTTAGTGGTTGGAGCATGCAAAATTGTTAGAGAAGAACATTGGGCCGCTAACTAAAGCCATGAATCATGGTGGAAGTTTCAGTTTTGGACATATATCCTCAATCTCATATGAGAATAATAACTTTGCTACATGCTTATGCATTTAAGAGGAGTCCATTATCTGTTGTCCATGTTGTCCCGGTATGGATGTCTAAGTTGAGAATAATCAAAAGCGAGAAATCCGAAATGCGAGCTTTCTCCTTAGACCTTTGTACAGGCGGCATGGAGGTACCCCTTTGTGACACTTGGTTGAAACATGGCATGCGAAGATCCGGTAGTCCAAGTTAAGTAGGACGAGGTGCGCACTATTAGTATACTATGCGTGAGGCTTGCAACTTGTAAGATATAATTTTCATAACTCATATGCTTTATTACTACCGTTGACAAAATTGTTTCATGTTTTTAAAATAAAAGCTCTAGCACAAATACAGCAATCGATGCTTTCCTCATTGAAGGACCATTCTTTTACTTTTATTGTTGAGTCAGTTTACCTATCTCCTTCCACCTTAAGAAGCAAACACTTGTGTGAACTGTGCATTGATTCCTACGTACTTGCATATTGCACTTGTTATATTACTCTATGTTGACAATATCCATGAGATATACATGTTATAAGTTGAAAGCAACCGCTGAAACTTAATCTTCCTTTGTGTTGCTTCAACACCTTTACTTTGATTTATTGCTTTATGAGTTAACTCTTATGCAAGACTTATTTATGCTTGTCTTGAAGTACTATTCATGAAAAGTCTTTGCTTTATGATTCATCTGTTTACTCATGTCATTACTTTTGTTCTGATCGCTGCATTCATTACATATGTTTACAAATAGTATGATCAAGATTATGATGGCATGTCACTGAAATTATCTTTGTTATCGCTTTACCTGCTCGACGAGCGAACTAAGCTTGGGATGCTGATACGTCTCCAACGTATCGCTAATTTCTTATGTTCCATGCTACTTTATTGATGATACCTACATGTTTTATGCACATTATATGTCATATTTATGCATTTTGGAACTAACCTATTAACAAGATGCCGAAGAGCTAGTTGTTGTCTTTTTTGGTTTCAGAAATCCTAGTAAAGAAATATTCTCGGAATTGGACGAAACTTTCGCCCAGGGTCCTATTTTGCACGAAGCCGGAAGACCGAAGAGATAACGAAGTGGGGCCACGAGGCGGCGGAGGGCGGCGCGGCCCAGGCCTTGGCCGCGCCGACCTAGCCTCTGGGCCCCTCGTGTGGCCCCCGCGTTGACCCTCCGCCTACTTAAAGCTTCGTCGCGAAACCCCCAAGACGAGAGCCACGACGGAAAACCTTAGAGCGCCGCCGCGAATCCCATCTCGGGGATTCGGAGATCGCCTCGGCACCCTGCCGAGAGGGGATTCATCTCCCGGAGGACTCTACACCGCCATGGTCGCCGAGGTGATGAGTGAGTAGTCCACCCTGGACCATGGGTCCATAGCGGTAGCTAGATGGTCGTCTTCTCCTTGTTGTGCTTCATTGTTGGATCTTGTGAGCTGCCTAACATGATCAAGATCATCTATATGTAATTCTATATGTTGTGTTTGTCGGGATCCGATGGATAGAGAGTACTATGATTATGGTGATTATCAATCTATTGTTCATGTGTTGTTTATGATCTTGCATGCTCTCCGTTATTAGTCTGGCCAAGTTTTTGCTCTTAACTCCAAGAGGGAGTATTTATGCTCGATAGTGGGTTCATGCCTCCATTGAATCTGGGACAGTGACAAAGTTCTAAGGTTGTGGATGTGTTGCCACTAGGGATAAAACATTGATGCTATGTCTAAGGATGTAGTTGTTGATTACATTACGCACCATACTTAATGCAATTGTCTGTTGCTTTGCAACTTAATACTGGAGGGGGTTCGGATGATAACCTGAAGGTGGACTTTTTAGGCATAGATGCATTGGATGGCGGTCTATGTACTTTGTCGTAATGCCCAATTAAATCTCACTATATTTATCATATCATGTATATGCATTGTTATGCCTTTCTCTATTTGTCAATTGCCCCTGTAATTTGTTCACCCAACATGCTTTTATCTTATGGGAGAGACACCTCTAGTGAAATGTGGACCGGTCCTATTCTTTACATAGCATACAATCTCTGCAATACTTGTTTTACCTGTTTTCTTTGCAAACATCTTCCACTCGATACGTTTAATCCTTTGTTACAGCAAGCGGTGAGATTGACAACCTCACTGGTTGGGACAAAGTACTTGGTTGTGTTGTGCAGTTCCGCGTTGGCGCCATCTGTGTTGCGCCGCATCACATTTCGCGACCATCAATCTTCAACGTGCTTCTTGGCTCCTACTGGTTCGATTAAACCTTGGTTTCTTTCTGAGGGAAAACTTGCTACTGTGCGCATCATACCTTCCTCTTGGGGTTCCCAACGAACGTGTGAGTTACACGCCATCACATGGTATATCTTAAAGTAAGTCCGATGGAAGGTCTCCAGAGATTCGGAGTAAAGGGGAAGCTTAGCCCTAGATACATCGGACCTTTCAAGATACTGAGTCAAACCGAGGGTTAGCCTTTAAGTTGGATCTACCAGGAAGGTTAGCCCAAGTCCACAACGTATTCCATGTATCTCAACTCAGAAAGTGTTTGAAGACTCCAGATGAGCCAATATCTCATGATGAGCTAGAACTACAACCAGATTTGACTTATATCGAGAAGCCAGCCAAGGTTCTTGAGGAAAATTGGAAACAACTCAGGAATCGAGCTATTAAGTACTGTAAGATACAGTGGAAACATCATCCTGGGAGAGAGGCCACCTGGGAGAAGGAAGAAGATTAAGGGAATTATACCCAGAGCTGTTCAGGTATTACAACCACAACTTCGGGACGAAGTTTTCTTTAAGAGGGAAAGGCTGTATTATCCCAAGTTTAGAGACGATCGAGGGGTAGATTTTAGAAAGGGATGTGCATTGCATCGTAAAATCTGGGGAAATTTCGCGCTTTTAAAGAAAAACTGCATCGAAGGGGGACAAGTTTCTCTCTCGACACCTTACAGGGTTAGGGTTTTGAGAGTGCGATAGACTTGGACCTAACTTCACTCAATTAGGGTTTTTGAGAAGAGAGGGGAATAGTGCATCTCAAATTTAAGTTGCATGATTGAATTCAACTAAGTATGTTTGAATTTCAAAATTCAAACATCACTTGATCATGTTATAATTCAAATTAAGATCATTTATTAAACAAATAGAAATACAAGTGTATAAATAATACATCAAATATATTTAAAGCTCATTAAGGAAAACTTGAGCTTTATTGATTCACACACAAGATACATTGTCAATTACAATATCAAGATTGAATTATAAATATTACAACACATTTCTGAAATGAATAAATGAAATAAGAATAAGGGAAAAATTACAAGGAAAATAAATATCCTAATCTACACAAGTTCATCTTCAAGAACTTCTGGTTCAACATGAGTTTGAGATGATCTTGATCATTTGATCCCTGCACAACAATAAAACACAAAGAAAAACAAGTTATGCCAAGTGGCAAAGCCACTTGGCAGATTAGAGAAGAAATGAAATTGGTGGATAATTCCACAGCTCTGCCGAGCTGATCCTCTCAACAGCCCAAGTCCCAAGCACACACACACAGGCAGCTCACAATGCTTGTGTGCATGCTGAACAGCACACCAGAGGTGCTGCATGCATTCCACACACACATAGTCAGGGGAGAAGCACCAGCATGGCTATCGACCATAGAGACATGGAGAGAGCCAGTATAAAATATTTTCAGAAGCAAACCCTAGCCATTCCATCGACAGGCTCCAAAGGGTAAGCTCAGCTAGAACCACAAGAACCAGAAGAACACCAAGCTTTTCCAACCAGCCAAACCATCCAAAACAGCTCCACTGGAAATGTTGTAGAACAAGGCACAAGCAGGAAATCAAGCACAGGCTAGCCAGGAGGAGCAGGGCAAGCTCACACCACAATCCTGAAGCAAATCCTCTACACCAACAATATTTCTAGGAGCTAGAGTGAGGTATACACCCAACAGCCTGAGCAAGATCATGTCTTGCTCATAAATAAGCATGCTATGCATCACAGGAGCACATAAGGGTAGAAACCCTGATTGTGTCATCATCTGGCTATCTAGCCATATGGTGCAAGCAAACATAGGGAAAGCCTGAAGGAAATCAACCCAAGGGAACACTGGTTATACCAAACTAGTGGTTTAACCAAGGAAATCCAGCATGGATATGAACCTATTTAGCCAGCCCAAGTCATCTAGCACCTATAGCAAGTATACCATCAGACAGATAGACCATATGGTGTCTATTTATGTTTGTCAGCATCAAAGACCACTGGTAATCCAAAAGGGGATTAACCAGAAGACATTCACCAAGCCATACAAGCCACAGAGAGGGGGAGCCACCCTATGACAGCAACAAGATGCTGCCAGGGTCACCTCAACCACAAGAAAAGCTAGCCAAGCCACTTCATCATCACCCAGATGGGTTCAGAGTGAGCTAGGGTCCCCAACAATTGTTGGCATCCCTCTAGCTCAAGTAAATTAATCATAAGATTCATCACTGCAAGCAGTTCATCTCATTTATCTATTAAATCATCACAAGCTACACAGATAAATGACATACACAAGATAACCAAGCACTGGAGCCTTGCATATGATCCAATGGATCACTGCAAGCCTCAACAGATGCTTGATTAAGCAATAGCATGCACCAGCACAAGGCATGGTGTCACACAAGGCCAAGAATAAGCATCAGAGAGGCACAGACAGTATGATAGCAAGCAACCAACAAGCAGCTGATGATCACAGGATCATCAGAGCTTGCCAAAGTATGCAGGTGCTTGTAAGAGACAAGCCTAGCATCAATCCATGAACCATATAAATGAAATAGTCACAATTAAGCAATAATTGTATCACATATAATCATCTAAACAATTTTATAACTATATCCAGTAACACAACATCAAGAGGGGGAGCTATCTAGCCAACCATCATGCTCAGTTGAGCATTCTCATGAACTAGGACACAATGAACAAGCCACCAGAGGCACTGACACTTGCAAATATGCAAGGATTCATCACAGAAATCAAGCCAGGGGAAACTAACTAGATACACAACATAGGTATAGTACCAGTAGCAATCTCAAGACCAACCTAGCATGGCAGGAGCATCATAGAGTGCTCATGAGTCACAGCAGCACAGAAGGTGAGCACAGATGCTTAGCTCAGAGAGAGGAGTGTACCAGCATGAGCACAATAACAGAACCAAGTCATGGCAGTAGAGCAATAGCAGCAGCTAGCACAGAACAGCAGCCCACACACAGCCTAGCGCAGCAGCAACCATAGCCAGCAAAGCACAGCAGCAGCAGCACGACATGGCAGCGTCTCCAAGAAGAGGAGCAGCCATTGCTTGATCTAGCACAGGAGGAGGAAGATCATGTGAGAGAGAAATGAGGGAAACACTTACAGGCGAAGCAGAGAAGCGCAGCCATGGCGGCACGGCGGCACACGCCGGGCAAACGGCGGCGCCAGGCCAAGCCGAGCCATGCCACCACCTCATCGCAACGCCAACATCACCACGGCGACGCCACGGCGCCAGGGACGCTGGTGAGCGGCGGATCTTCACGAATCCGTGCGGCCGAGGCACAGTGAGGTTGGGGACGAGCTGGAACGACGGCGAAACCCAGATCTACGCGGACCAGGAGGTGCACCGTCGAACGGCGGTTCGATTGGCACCCATCTCGTCGCCGGCGAAGGCCGGAGATGGCCAGAACAAATCGGCGACGGCGCAGGCGACGCGGGCGTCGCGGGAGAGCAAGGGGCTAGGGTTCGCGAGAGAAAGTGAGGAAGGGGGGCGATTGGGTCCGAACGAGCCGGACGGTGCGGCTCGGGTTAGACTCAACCCTGTTAGGCTCTCCTGACAGGTGGGCCTAGGGGCAGATTGGTCTTTTCACCATTTAAATAAACCAGGAACTTTCAGAAAAATTAAAAAATAGAAGAAAACTCTAGAAAAATAATTAAAAATATGAAAACCAATCATCATAAAATTCTCTATCATAATAAAACATGAAATAGAATTTTTGAGACAAATAAAAATTGAACCATAATTTAAGGCAAGGAATAAATATTTAAGAATCATTAAAAGTAACACACCATATTTTTAATGATAAAATAAGTCCATAAAATTATTTTGGACTTTAAAAATACCTTGGCAATATTCCAAGGTAGTATTTTGCCTTAAACAAAGTATCCCTAAATTGTTCTTAGTAATTACTTCCGACATGAAATAATAAAGCATCGGGAGGGGGAAACCAAACCCTAAAATCCAAAAGCATGCATAATTGCTTCTTTAACCATTGACCTTATCGGACAATGACTCTTCTTTCAGAAACAGAGGATCAGGGTCAATCCAAAGCATCCAACTGCATTACATCGCAGTTGCAAGTTCATCGCTTGCTCATGTCATTTGATTACTTTTATCAAATTACTTGCAAAGTATTATGCTTATCACTCTTGCATGAAAATCAAAAGTATTATTTTCATAACTATGAATATGACTATGTGGTGGACAATGGAACCATGGTATGTGTTGATATGGTGGAGGTTCCATTGCAAGGGTTTATATCCATCTAGGATTAAACAACAAATGTCGTCCAGTGGTTCTTGTGCCGTAAAACTCGTGTTAACTATAAGATCTGGAGTGGGGACTAGTCAATTGTATTTCCACCTCTCGTTCATCAACGGATGCGCTTACCGTAGACACTTGGTCCAGATAAGGACAAGCGGTGGGGTGGGGATCCCATTCTAATTCCCCACGGTAATGCGGTCTATGATGGGTTGCATTGGCCGGCGTAGGACAATGGTTGCGACCTGGTAGTTGTCGAGGTCGGAAGATATCCAAGTGATATAGCCCCGAGGACCAGGGTCGGATTTGCAACAAATGGTGGGTGTGCGAGGTAGCGGAGGAATATACTTGACTAGGACCTTATACCGGGCCTCACACCATTGGAAGTGTGGACGGAAAGGCCGGTTGGCACCAAGGTTAAGATCTCTTATGGGTAAAGCAACACACCTCGCAGAGTGTAATGAATCGTGACCGGTCACTCCTTGTTCCGGGTTTTGGAACTGCGAACGCTGGAAAGGAACTCCATGAAGTTCTAGTAACCGGTGAAGGCTGACGGACATAGTTCTTATTAATAAAAGTAACCTTTTGAAGAAATGGTTATCAAAACCTGCATGGTATCAGACTTTCTGGTCTGGTATCGTAGATAGTGCATTAAACACCTCTTTCCTAATATGAACTTGTTGAGTACGCTCGTACTCATACCACTCTTAAATCCCCTGCTTAGATTGCCTGAATCGACTTGAGGAGGACACCGACAACCCATAAGGTGCAGAAGATATCTGCTATGAAGAACCAGACCTCTCCGGAGGCGTAGAAGGTGTAGACTACCTCATAGTCTACGGAGCCGGTGACGGTTCCGAGGAAGCACAAGTCTAGAACCGTAGAGTAGTATTAGTAACCGAGTAGTACTAACACCTAGTACTTAACTGCTCGTTGAGAATAAATGTATAACCTGCTGAGACTTTTATATTGTAAGCTAAGTTGGGTTCACCTAGAACCCAGGAGTATTCCTCTCCAGACACAGGAGGAACTCCGTGATGATGTATATATATGGTTTGTAATAATAAATGAATGGGTATGGACCAGCTATGTTCTGTTGTACTACTCTGAGGGATGTAATATTTGCGGATTGGTACTTCGTGAATGTTATATCAACGACTGACATACTACAGCATGCAGTGGTATGCAGGGTCACCACATAAAGCCCACAACATCTGTTGCCAAACAGTCGACTATTGGCACAACCACTAGGCCATTCATATTCTCACTGACATACAACCATCTTGATATGTTTTGGTATGTATATTGTTCGAGTATTCTCTTATGTGAACTAGAATTTTATGCATTATGTTAACCGAACATTAGGATTCCTAAAGTTCAGATCCATCCCAATAAGTGTATTAAGTTTATAAGAAAAAATATCAACATCTAGAAATTAAACCGCACACTGTAAATACTATATATATTATGGTTGGTCTATTGATATTGATTTAGTGCTATAAATGCTCATATTTTTTCCCATAAATAATGGTCAAGCTTATATAAGTTACTTTTTCTAAATTTATACTGTACGTATGAGATTTTAAAATGGAGAAAGTATTAACTTGGAATATTACCAACAACTATTGCATTAGCTATGCCATGATATAATTATATGTTTTCTTACTTTAACTACACCCTTTTATTCTTGAGCATGTGTAATCGTTGGAAGATATGAATGTCCGTCATTTAAATATATTATGATAAATCATTTATCTATGATTTTTCTCATGTCCAAGTTGATGTCTTGACCCGTTCAAGAAAATTTGGGATCATGTGAAATCGAGATTACACCTGATGACTAGTACCGTTGACTTCAACATAAAAAAATACAATTCTATTTAGGTGTATACTCTCTCTGTTTCAAAGAATAAGACATATAAGTTTAGTCAAAAGTTAACAACATCTAAATTCGGCCAATGTTATTGCTAAACATATAAGCTTTTACGATACCAAATCACTTTCATTAGGTTCGCCATAAAATATATTTGTATAATATATTTATTTAACATCGCACATATTCATATTTATGATACCAAATCATTTTCACTAAATTGATAAGCCTTACTCAGCGAAATAGAGGTAGGAGTACTACTCCCTTCATACCGGTTCATTATGGTAATACGTATTTCGAGAAAAATCTTTATTCTCTAATTTCCAACAAAATATGAATATATTATGCCATAAAAATTATATAATTAAATTCACATTGAAATATTTTTATCTGTATAACTTTTCGTGACATATATCTCATATTTTATTTGTTGACCACACTAATGGTTAAAGATTTTTCTCGAAGTGCGTATCATTCTAATAAACTGATATAGAGAAGCACAACTTTAACTAGTCATTTATGTCAATATCACAAGCTGGTCAAAAGCTAGTGGTTGACAGCTATGACCAGCCTGGCTCCATTATTATCACCGCTCATGCACGTATTCTCTGTTTCTCTCTCCTCCCACTTGCCTATGGAGATCTGCGCTGCGCACAGATCTGTGTGATCAGACCTGTGTGCAGCCGCATGTGGAACGGGAGCATCGTCTCGGACCCATTTTCCGCGTGTCACCGAGTAAACAGAGAAAACGTTTCGTGTAGGCAGCACGCCGCAGCGAGAGCTGCAGACTTGTGTATACCGCGCAGCGCGATCGGCTGCTCCCTTGTCAAAAGCAGAGAGGGGCGGAGGAGCCTGCGCCGTCACCGCCCCTGACGCGCTCTCCTCCTCCGGCTCCGCTCTTCCTCCTCCGGCTCGACCCTTCCTCGTCCTCGCCCCCTCCGCCGCCGCCCTTCATCTGCGACCGCTCTTCCTCGTCCTACTCATCCTCTTCACCGAGAGAGGGGAATCAACAATGGTGGTAGGTTCTCCTCCCCTTTCTATCTTCTGGCTATTTTAGGCCCCTTGATTCAATAGATATTCTTAGGCTTTGTTTGGTACTAGAGTGTTAGTGTGGATTAGTGGGAATAATACTATAGAGTATTGGGTGAATCCCTATGTCACCAAATCCCCGCAAAACCTCATCCCAATCCACTAGGTAGAGGTAGAGTATTAGCGATTGAAAAAAATACACTAAGATTTAGGCAAAAGTGGGGATAAGTGGAGATTAAACTCGCTCAATACTCTAGCACCAAACATGTATTTACAATAGTGCTTGTTTGGTACTAGAGTTTTAGTGGGAATTAGCGGGGATAATCCGCTCCAAACTTCAAATCCCCACTTATCCCTAATACATGTTTGGTGCTAGAGTATGAGCGAGTTTAATCCCCACTTATCCCCAAATTTTAGTGTAATTTTTTCAATCCCCAATACTCTACCCCTACCTAGTGGATTGGGGATGGGGTTTTGTGGGGATTGGGAGACAGCAGTGATTCACCCAATACTCTAGAGTATTATCCCCACTAATCTCCACTAAAACACTAGTACCAAACAAGGCCAAGTGGGGATTTGGAGTTTGCTGCAGATTATCCCCACTAATACTCTAGCGCCAAACAAGATCTTAGGATAGATATAATCCGTAATACTGAAGCAGTAATTTTCTGTGCGAGGATTGTATTTCCTAGAAATTTCTTCTAAAAAAGAGGTTTCTTGCAGTACGTTCTACTATTTCCACTGACTCGGAACACACGGATAGATGGATCCTCTTTGTTCGTGTTTGTCATCACTGTTGGCGTATCTCTCTGTGCACGATTTGGTTCGCATGTGGGTTGTTTTGGTGGTTTGTTTCATCGAAAATTAGTTGTTTCCCCTTCCTCGATGTGCCCTGGACTGTAGATTGGACCGTCCTATGCTGGTTTCGCCATATAGCGGTCACCAGACTTCATGTTGCATTGGATGTTTAGCTCCTCAATCTGCTATGTGATCAATTGACTGGTCCTTGTCTTCATTTTCGCACGTCGGTCCCTATCACAATCACACCAAGTTTGTTGATGCAATGGTTTGTCAAAATATTGACCTATATAGGTGAAATTGCCGGATAAACACCTTCTCATAGAACACCCTCATGTGTGTTTTATGGTGATTTCAATCTAACATATGTTTGTAAAATCCTATTTGATGCATTCTGGACCAACCTCTGCTGTTTTTGCGTTTGGTATATCAACTGTTACATGATCTTTTGTTTCGTAAATTGTTCATGAGGCCGACACGTTCACACCTTGTTGACCAGACACAAGCAGGTTACATGTCCGGGCTCTTCAATAAAGAATTCAATGGTTTTAGTTTATGTTGCGGCGGTCCACTTATACGATCCAAAATTATCACTTGTCTGGCAGTTCAGCTCATACATTTGAGTAGTTAATTTGGACCGGAAAGTGCAGCTGTTTATCTGTTTGGTACAAGCATCATCAAGCCGCTCTGCAGTAGTGTCTTTTTAGTTCATCTTATTGCAGGTGACACAATGTGGCAAACCTGGCTAATCTGAATCACCTTTCTTAGATTCACCAACCTGATCACTTCCCTCCCATGAAAGCTCTGTTAAGCATAATGCGTTCTACTATTCAAGAGACCTAGTCACACTTCAAATAGTTAGGCACCCCCACCGAATCCTTAAGCTAGTTCAAATTGTAGTAATGTACTCCATTTTTCGGGGATTATCCTAATGCCTTGTTACACCAGTGGAGGGTGTTTGTTCAATAAAAACAATGGATTTTTCTTCTTTCTTTTCTATTCTTCATACGCTCTAGACTGGTTGTGCTGATTTCGTGCTAGAGATTTCAATTGTGATATTTTATGGTTGGTTTGGGCTTATGACACAAAAAGTTCTTACATTGCTGGTGGTTTGCATTTAAAGTTGATCAGGGCGTGCTTAACTCATGTCACAGGACTGGCGTAGTGATAGCGACGATGATGATAACTTTGAGTGGGAAAGTGATGGTGATGGTGAACCCTCATCCACTCCGGCCTTGAGGAACTTGGATGCAGCTGGCCCGTCAACACTAGTACGCCAGGTAGTAACTGATAAAAAGATTGTGTCTTTCAGCACAAGGCTAGGCATGACTTGTTATTATAATGATCTTAATATGATATTTGTTTATGAACTGTTCAAAGGATTCTAATGGGTGGGGCAATGGGGAAGCACCACCTCCTTCTTTAATAGAGGGATATGTGGGGATGGGTTTCCCAAAGGAAATGGTCGTCAAGGGCATTAAAGATATAGGTAATACTAAATGTAACAAATTACATTTCAATTGTCATAGTGTGTTTGCATCTTCTGTTTCAATCGGGCATTTTACTTTCAGGGCACAGTGATGCAAATGCATTGCTCGAGCTACTTCTCACTTATAAGGTACTTGTTTATGTGTTTCTGTTACTTAATTCATCCTATGATGCTTATGCTACATGGTGGCAAGGATTGCATGTTACAATTGGTTATGTCAAAATGCAGACGCTAGGCGATGACGCTGCAGTGGGTAATTGCTCCACTTCTGGCTTCATCCCCCAGAGTACTGAAGATGATGATGATGATCTTGATTCTGAATACTGGGAAGGAGACGATGATGCTGATGGTAGAGAAGCTGGCTCTGATGGGTCTAGTGATGAGGTAGATGATTCCTTGTCATTATTTCAGTAACTGAGAAATCTCTGATCATATGTATGCTGATGTGTGCGAAATCTTTGACATGCATACCTTGAACACCCGCTTACGTACTTTTTGATCTTGTTTGTTTATTTAGCTCCTAGCTTTTCTTCAGTTTAGAATTGCATTGTGAAGTTTGAGCACTTGATGTTTCTTACATAAAACTAAAACAGTGGTTCACCCACATGCCTGTGCAACATCTTCACAGCATCATCTTGTAGAAAGTATTCTCAGAGACCATTTATAGATAGTTAGCGTTTATGCTGAAACAAATGTCAATAATAAATATATTTGAGACACCAGTGATTTTTGATTGGTAGGGTCACTGCTCCAGCACAATACATTGTTGTATAAGAATCAAACCAAATATGTAGCAGAGGTAAAGCGCAGTGATTGGAGAAAATCGTTCTGTGGAATCTTTCTAAGTTGCAAGTGAATCAATAAATATTCTAAGCATATAATACAGTTAAAAGAGTCATTTGTGACAATAAGAATCTGCATATGATATACTGTCACTTTGTCAGTCATATACATGTATGTCTAATGCATTGCACTCTAGTTCATGGCCTTTTATCGTTGTCCTGGAGGATATGTTTGATTTTGCATCATGTTATCCCTTTTCAGTACTACCATCCATTCCAAAATATTATCCTTTTTTCTAAAAAGGAAAATCCAATTCGGCTCACGGGTTCATATAAACCCATTGTGTGAACACATTTCAGAATATCAAAAAATTCTGAAATAGAATTCCGCATGTGCATCTAGATATTCTATGTTCATAGTTTTCAGGAAAAAGGAGCATCTTTTGTGTCCCATGTAAAAAGACAAATTTTGATGCTCAACATGACTATTTACGGTACTTTTCTTTTTCTTTTCCCTTCAAAACTTGTGTGCGAGCATCAAATGTCTGTATGTATATGTGAAATTTTAGTTCGGATTTTTTTGAAATTTTAAATTTAATTTTTTATGCGTTTTTTAATAATAGGTTCATATGCACCTATGAGCCGAAACTCCCCCAAAAGTAAAATCCAATTCGGCTTATATTTTGGAATGGAGGTAATAGTAAATATCTTCATCGAAGCTAGTGATACAAATTAAACGGGCAGTGCAGATATGGAGTAACAGTTACAAAATGGAACATACCATTGAGGCATGGAATAACTGTTACAAAACATCACCTATTTACTTGCACTAGTAAAACAGCAATGCCGTTATCCTGTTGAAGCAATAACAATTGTTAGAAATGCTCAGCATTACTCATGCCCGATTCACTTGTACAAGAAAATGCACCTTCAACAAATATAGCTTCATGGAGACGTGCTACTAAGTAAAACATTGCCAACACACATAAGACTACGATCAGATGTCCGATCTTAGGAAAAATGTCAAACAACTAGTAGGCATATCAGGTAGTACTGCAACGTACGTGGTGGCCAGGTCAATTGTTTTGACCAAACTAAGATTAGACTTGGATTTACATCTCAGGCATGCACAGATGATCAAATGGTTGAATTAGCAGCAGAGACCTGGCAATGTAAGTCGTTCTTGTCAGGCAACAAAATATCAGCATATTCTGTTTGCACATATCTTAATCTCTCCCATAATTAGTGCCTGTTGTATAGGATGTAATTAGGCCATTATGGCTAGGATTATTAGGGATTCTTTCCTTGTATATCTATGTCCAATGTGAAGAGAAATTGCGAGCGGGCATGCTGGAGCTTGAGGAGGGACACCGACTCATGCCCCGAATGCGATGGCAACACCGCCTCCATAATACATGTGCTGCTACATCCATAACATCCATGTCTGTAGGATCCTCAACCTGCGCGGTGAACCTTAACGACGTGGTCAGATGGTCACAGCCTGTCCATGTGGCTAGGATCGAAGGAAGCAGGAGTAGGCGTGGTGCGAGGAAGCGTGAGTGGAGGAGAACGGTAGGTGAAAGGAGAGCGAACTGGCAGTATCTGCAATCTGTGAACAGAGAGGGAGAGGACAGGGAGCTCTCCAAAACCTTCACGACCACACAAATCTAAATCAGACAGACCAGAATTTTTGCGACTTAGAAGGGTTTTCATCATGATAGATTAGACTGAACCATGACCATTGGTTACGGTTTGTTCGTTAATGGCCACCTGGTAAAGATCAGATGTTTTGCTTTTTCGTGAGATATTTTTAGCGTGCCTGTTATATACTTCTTGATCCCTCCGCCTCTTTCCCTTACTAGTAGTCACATAGTTGGCATTCAAAAGGAAGTAAGATACACCAGGTGCCTTCTAATCTCTGTTTTTCTTTTGCTTTTGTGTAGGGTTTTCTACGTGAATTGTCAGAGATGGACAAGAAGATCAACTCCTTAGTAGACATGGGCTATCCTGAAGATGAAGCAAATTTGGCTATTACAAGATGTGGTATGCCTCTTTTCGAATCGTTAACTGATGATCATGCTTTCCTAGAAACTTTATGCTGTATATTTTTGCTTAAAATTTCTAGGTGTGGATGCCCCTCTCTATGTATTAGTTGATTCGGTCTGTGCATCACAAGCTGCAGGAGAATATGAGGTATCTTTGGGTTTGACAGTAATTAAATAACAAAATTATTTCCTCTTTTACTTTAATATAAGGACATTGGAATTTGTGTGTTATTTGCCAGGTTACTGGTAGATGCTTTGATTCCTTTGGAGGGAGAAAGAAAACAAGATTGATGGAAGACAGCAAGAAAAAGAGAAAGCGTTATGGAGGTGGATCACAAAGAAGTCGACCCCCATTGGATGAGGAATCAATGCCTCTCCCAAACCCAATGGTTGGATTCAACCTACCTGGTGACATGCTACGGACAGTAAGCAGGAAACTTCCTAGACAAGCTATTGGGCCACCATACTTCTATTTTGAAAACGTGGCCCTAGCTCCAAAAGGTTCATGGGACGCATTTTCAAGACACCTGTATGACATAGTGCCGGAATTTCTAGATTCTAAGTACATGTGTGCAGCGGCTAGGAAAAGAGGCTACATTCATAATTTGCCCATTGAGACAAGGGTAAATCTTCTCCCTCCTGCTCCGAAGACCATATTTGAGGCCTTCCCTCATTATAAGAAGTGGTGGCCTTCCTGGGACAACAGAAAGCACCTCAACTGCTTGCAGACATGTATTGCGAGTTCAAAGCTGACCGAACGCATCCAACGTGCTCTTGCAAGCGCAAGTAATCCACCACCTCCTAGTGTTCAGAAGTATGTCATGAAGGAGTGCAGAAAATGGAATCTTGTTTGGGTAGGAAAGAACAAGGTTGCCGCTCTGGATCCAGATGAGTTTGAGTATCTACTCGGTTTCCCAAGAGATCATACTAGGGGAATTGGCAAGACTGAGAGGTACAAATCTCTCGGCAATTCATTCCAAGTGGATTCCGTCGCTTGGCACTTGTCAGTGCTTAAGGCCATGTATCCCAATGGTGTTAATGTTTTGTCTTTATTCACCGGTATTGGAGGAGGAGAGGTGGCTCTGCACAGGCTTGGGATCCACATGCGTACAGTGATTTCTGTTGAGATAGGTGAAGTTAACAGGAGAGTTTTAAGGGGTTGGTGGGATCAGACACAAACTGGCACGCTGATTGAGATTGCCGACGTGCAATCACTCACCAATGAGAGAGTTGATTCATATGTTGAGAGATTTGGTGGCTTTGACTTGGTGATTGGGGGCAGCCCATGTAATAATCTTGCTGGCAGCAACCGGCACCACCGTGATGGCTTGGACGGCGAGCACTCAGCCTTATTCTTTCACTACGTCAGGATCTTGAGTGCTGTCAAGTCTGCTATGAGGAGGATGTAGCCTAATCATTTAGCACATGTTTTATCATTTAATGCTCATCTTTATGAACTGCAATTTCCAATATGTTTAAACACTAAGTTGACGTGAAGGATATGGTATTTGGAAGAAAGATCACCGTAGTTCATATGATTTATTGTTGCTAACTAAGGTAGAGCCTGTGTATCCTTATTTGAAAAAAAAGTTTAATGCTGTTCTCTTCAACTCGTTTTGGAGTCTAATTTTTTATAGGCAGAGAGTAAGCTTAGTTTTGCTTATTTCCCCCTTCATATTTCATAGAAGCATGCCTTGTTCTATATGGAAGTTATTGTTGAACCTAGTAGTTAGTTCAAAAGTCGAAGCTTTTCCCACAAGACATAACAGTCTGGAACCGGAGCTGCTGCGGACTCATGAATGGGTTGGAAGGGCAGTGGGGGATTCAGGGGTGGCACAGGAAGTTTGTAGTCGTTGCCGTGTTCGGTGACCACCTGCACCATGGTTGGGAAGCTATTCAGGGGATCAAACGAAAGGAGCCTGTTCCCTGGTCAGTTGCCGCCATTATTTGAGGTTTGTTCTGCTGGCTGTGTATAGTTTGTTTTGATCATAGTGAATATTGATACTGGATGTGGATTGATACTTGATAGGTGTTCTGCCCTCTGTTTATGGTTTCTTTTGATCCTAGTGATAGTGGATGTCAGTTGATACTTCTAGGTTTGAATGATTCAGATCCAAATGTGATGCAACATGAGTGTATGCAGTATTCCTCACAATGATCCAGGTTCCTTTTCATATTAACATTGTACGGAAATGGGTTCCACTGTATGATAAATAATGTCTTCTCAGTTACTGATACTCCTGATTTCATTGACCAAATGAAGCATTAAACTAGATGCTAGAAACATAAGCATCAGGGCATTGGTGTTTCTGGGTTTATAGTCAGTAGTATTGACATCTACTACTTATTTAGTGTCTTATGGAAACACATGCATCACAGTGCATTTTCTATCATCTTCCTTATCGTCCTAATCATGAATTACTCGGTCCTGTATGCTTGCTTTTGAACTCCTCTGATTGTAATACATAACAATTTTGCGATCTAATCATCAGTCAGTTGGTCCTATTCGGTTCCATTCATTGTGTCTCCTTTTTTCTGCGTATATAATGTCCAATCAAGGTATCCACTCTCTTGTAGCCGGTGTTAGCCTAAAGTGCATGCCGAACCCCTAGGTTGGCTGGGATGCCTGATGCCTCTGTCAATCCCCATATCTAGCATTTATACGATACTTCGAGAGTAGAAACTATGTGCATGATGATTTTATATAAGGTCCGATTTCCTTAGGAAAAAGTAAAAGCAGGTCTCACATGTTTTAATACTTCTAGAGTTCGGCCCTGCTCTTCTTTATTTGCTTGATCTTTTTTTTCATTCACTATAAAATGAGCCTACTGTCAATCTCGATGATGGTGCCTGGTTGTTAAATTAAGAGCCTAACCAAAATGGTACCTAGCTGTTAGAAAAGTGTAGCATTGTAAACTTGTCTGCACTATTTAAGTATTTATATTCTCCTTTGGTGCTTGGACTATGCGGTGTGTGAATGCTTGTTTGATCTAATCCAGTAGCAAATTGTATTTTTCATGTCATTTCCCACTGCCATTGTTAACCTTGGCTAATTTGTGCATAGCATGCTTTTCCAGCCCCAGGGAACATCAGTTTGCAAAGAAGTTTCTTCCGGGTAGCTCGAGGCAAAGCCAACTACTGTTGGGAGCAACAGTTACCAACTGTGAAGGGATAATGTGAGAGTAGTATCTGGCGCTGCAATTTGCTTATCCTCAGTTGAGTCATTTTGCTGGAGACTACTTACAGACTAAACATCTCGCTCAGAGTCCAGCCGAACTGTTTGACTGAGCTTCTTCAGGAGTGTTTGGTGCTGAACCATCCTGGGCAGCAGTCCCAGGTGGGTTCAACTTGCTGCAGGTGACTGTCTTGCCTGAACCGGAGGATGAACCTTGTGCATGCTGGAGAGCCTGTCCCTGGGCATGTAAGGACCTTGTAGAGTAGATAGGTGGCTTCTCTCATCGGGGAAAAGAATTTCTGCTAGAGAGGAGAGCCTTTCACTCGGCATCGTAAGGAACATGATCATGGAATCCGTGACGGAGCAATGCCAGATAGCTGAAGAGTATCTTGCTGCTGCGTTGCTGTTGCAAGCAAGCTTAGTGCTTGTAAGTCTCTAGAGCTCACGCATCGTCCTTCCAGATAATGTCCCAGCTCGTCTTCTCCCACAAGCAGTAGCACAAACAAAACCAGGCTGTGGTCGCCACTGACTAGAGCACACTTCATTCAAATGTTGTTGTCGCGTTGTTACGGGTTAGTGGCTTCCTCTTTCCCCATTTTCACTCCCGGCCTGGTGTGCTTTAACTGCCACCAACACTCCACCATGACCATGCTTCGATGCGCTGATTCGTCGTTTGTCGTCTCAGAAAATGGATTGCACCCTTCCTAAGGATCTTGTGGCTGTTGTAGAGGCTGAGGGATGCCGATGTATAAGTTCTCAGAGGTTGATCTGCATGCGTGAGTGCTCTTTTACTGCAGATGGTCATGTGTTGAGCATTCGCGTCTCAAAATCTCACGAGAGTTTTCGGTGGCTCCCTCTGCCTGCAACATGTCATTTGCAACTTCCCTGGCGTAGTAATCTTCTCTCTTCTGCTTTTTTTCTTACATATAGTCTAGTGTCAGATCTCGTTCATGATGGATTGTTGCAACCAAACACACCCAGGGCCAGGGGCCTCACATTGTAGCCAGCGCACAGATCTTGCCACGGCGCAGGACAGATTTTGGAGAACTCATATTAGTCGACCACATATTAAGATCAACCAACCTTTACAGAACCATTCCTGAATAAAAAAAGTTTCACATAAATCTCTAGGGCGAGCCGTGGGTGAAGCTCGATGCTGCCTATAGACCTCCAAACCACGAGAGAGATAGGAAAACATTGTTCACACAACGTGCTGGAAGTAGCCAGTCGGAGTTAGGGCGAAATGGTTTGAGAAACAAATCTGACTTCAATGACGCCGCAATGAATTCGAAGTTAGCTGAAACCCGTCGGTTGGAGAAGAAACCAGCAAGCTGAAACATATCAAGTACCTGCAAAACATGAAGACATAGCTAGATCCACCACTCCAAATGGCATCCACTGCCCTCCTCAATGTCACCGACAAGACCGTCGCCGATAAGATGGACGAGGAGTAGGGGACAACTTACTCTTGTTCTGCACAAAGTTCGACAACATTGCGCTGCTACCAATTGATAATGCCCTAACTTTAAGGATCTACACCGAGCACAGATACGGGTCTCCACCCCCTCCCACCTTTGGAGCGGCAAGCAAAGGAGGCAAGGACCCATCGATTTGCCGGTTGAGGACGGAGAAGACGACGAGGGAGCAGATGAGCTATCTTGGATGTGCCTGTGCCGGCATCCAGCTTGTTTCTCACGTATGAACAACACAACAACTCCCCGGTGCACGAGAGGTTCCATTCCATGCATGTGTTATCCTTTGATCTGGTGTTTTGAGATCCGTACATGGGTATCTCATCAAGTTTATTTAAGCATCAAACAAAGTTAAACACCACCAGTGGACGGGACGTGCGAAAAGTATTTCTCCACATACGAATGGACGTGCTTTCTCTCTTAAGTGATTGAACCACTCTGATACTACTTTGTCGATTTCGATGGATGTGAGGAACTGGGATCAAGAGGAAGAGAGATTTGAGATAAATCGGTAGATAAAAAAGGTAAATTGCAAGAACTAAATAAATAGTGAATTGCAGAAAAGTGAAATAAAATTAGGGTTCATATTTTTTAATTCCGTCAAAAGATATAGTGGTAGCTTATATAGGCAACAAACTACTACTTCATCTGTTTGGAAATGTAAGATGTTTTAGGTGTTTACAAATAGAATGAATATAACCTAAAGTGAGTGAATATACATACTCCATGTGTCCCTTTTGAGATACTTTTACTGGGACAGAAAGAGTACTAAAAATAGACTAGATATAAACTAAAGTGAGTGAACCAAAGAAAATACTTCAACATTTTATATTTTTAAACGGAGGGAGTGAATAGCTATTTTGTTGCAGATCGTAGTTTCCCCCACAACCATCAGTACTTGGCCGCTGATCTTGATGTTCTTTTTTTGCCAGCAAAAGAACTCGCCATACACTGCCGTCAGATCGCGCAAATCAAGCGCGTCGATTAATGGCATCCCCGCAAAAAAAAAAAATTAATGGCATTATCCGATCGTGGCATTCTCAAAGCAACGGATCCAGGACCAGAAAGTGTGAGGTCGTGCGCAGTCCCTCAGTCTGTTGCTGACTTGGCACCTTATCGCCACTTAAACCTGACTGGCTTCGCCAACCTGATAGGCACAGCTAGCGTAGCCACACCAAGGGCCACACCTTCGACCTCCTTCACTGAGTTCACTCTCCACGGCCATGGACGCCGACGCCGCGGACACGGTGGCGTTCGATGCCCCAGGGTACTTCCGCTTCTACAAGAGCGGCAAGATCGAGCGGCTCAACCCGTCACCCATCCTGCCCGCCGGCGTCGACGAGTCAACCGGCGTCACCTCCAAGGACGTCATCCTCGACGCCGACACCGGCCTCACCGTGCGACTCTACCTCCCCAACCTCCAAGAAAAGCCCTCCGCGAAGCTCCCGGTCCTCCTCTACTTCCACGGCGGCTCCTTCCTCATCGGCTCGGCCAAGGACGCCACGTACCACGCCTACGTCAACGCCCTCGCCGCGGCGGCGGGCGTCCTCGCGGTGTCCGTGGACTACCGCCTCGCCCCGGAGCACCCGCTCCCCGCGGCCTACGACGACTCCTGGGTCGCGCTCCGGTGGGCGGCGTCGGCGCAGGACGACTGGATCGCCGAGCACGGGGACCTGTCCAGGCTCTTCCTCGCCGGCGACAGCGCGGGCGCCAACATCGTGCACGACATGCTCATGAGGGCGGCGGCGGGCTCCGACGACGACGACGGGAGCCCGAGAGTCGAGGGCGCGATACTGCTGCATCCGTGGTTCTGCGGGAGCACGCCGATCGAGCGGGAGCCTCCGGCGGTGACGATGGTCACGGGGATGCTCTGGTCCTACGCGTGCCCGGGAGCGGCGGGCGGCGCCGACGACCCGAGGATGAACCCGCTGGCGCCGGGCGCGCCGGCGCTGGACAAGCTCGGGTGCGTGAGGATGCTCGTGACCGCGGGGCTGGAGGACGGGCTCGCCGCGCGGAACCGCGCGTACCACGACGCCGTGGCCGGCAGCTCGTGGAGCGGCAACGCGGCTTGGCACGGGTCCGACGGGGAGGGTCACGTCTTCTTCCTCCAGAAGCCCGGGTGCGAGAACGCCAATCAGCTCATGGACCGCATTGTCGCGTTCATAGCCGGTGCCTGATCGACGGAGTTGATCTGTGCATGTCCGAGTGATCTTTTACTGTAGTGAGTAAAGATAAATAAGCCATGGCGGGCGGTACGATGTGTAATTCCATGTATTGAGCTTTCTTTATCATAGTACTATAAAATATCCACTAATCTATTGATAATTATCCACAGTAGTTAAAAAACTTAAAAAGGTAATAAAAATATAAATTGGTCTTTAAACCACTTAGCGACGACTAAATAGTGTGAGGTGAAAGCGCGCGTGTCTTCCTCGCTCCTCCATCAGTGGCTCTCAGATTGTCACTATGAAATTATTTGTGGCGTCCTTTATAACATGTCATTTTTTTAGGATACACACTGCGAGGCATGTCAATTTGATAGAAGAAGGCTATGACAACCAATACCACTCCAAGGTTACATGATGCAAGCGTAACACCACGCGTCTTACAAAGCAAACCACAACCACCAAACGGTGAGGACTTGTTTTACATTCTCGCCATGAACGGCGAGGAGGCGATACACTAAACTCATGAACCAGGTGACAACCAAAGAAGGAAGCTCTAGAAGACCGATTTCAACTCTAGGTTGGCTCAAGTAAATGCAGAGCCCTTCCTCTAGCGCCTAAGAGTCGGCGAGTGAATGGTGGCAGCGGACAACAACTAGAGGAGGCGTCGACCAACAAGTGCCCGCAGCGGTGTACACTGCGCCCCGAAGGCCACGTTTGAGAAGCGGCCAACACCAAAACTAAAGCACCGGAGACACCATGAACAACCTAAGCAACTCCTCCAAGGAGGGACCGACATGGCCATGCCACCGGATGATCCGGAGACTAGATTTAGGGTTTCCTTTGCCTTTAGAGTGTGGAGTTCGCCGTGGCAGCTAGTGATGGCCGACTCGGTTTCACGTAAAATTATTTCTCTCCAAGGAGGTGGCAATGCCCACAAGCATCGTTGTCAGTGTCATGCAGAGATGTAGCACTGGTCGTGCCGGTGTATTTTTGTTTCAACACGGTTGCATTTAAGCGTACTTTCGGTTTCACTACGGGTGTATTTTAAAGTAATTCTTTTTTTGTTTAGCTATAGTTATACTTTTAGATATTCATAACTACACTTATATTTAACTAGCCAGACAACAAAAGTATACTCAATGAGACAACTCCGCGTGCGACAAGTGTTGGCACGAAAGTGCTCCGCATGTGACAAGTGTTAGCACGGGAGCGCTCCACGCTAAATGAACGGGTTTTCATCAAGGTCGATCTTTTGCTAGTGGTTCTGTCAATCTCGTATGTACACGATCTCACAAGGTTGACTTTTTCAACTCAACCTGGCGACCAGCAAAATAGACATCTCTGACTTTCAACAAAGCTTTCCAGCTTGCATATTGATGGTCAAACACGTAATTTTGTAGTTCTCTTTCTCAAATTTGCTGTTACAGTACATTTTTCGCCGTGGTAGCTGTTCGCAGCCGTCTCGGTTTCTTGTAAAACTATTTTCTCTCCTTCTATATATTTAGCCATTTTGTTAAAAATATGTGGACGGAGTGGAGTTGAAAATAGTTAAACATCGCGTTGATAAACACCTGGGTGAGAGTGAGACAGCTACTCGATCACTGGAGCACTCCGCCGCAAACCTGCAAGCCCTGTCCGGCGCATCTCCCTTTCCGGCCGTACGCCATGGATCCCGACGAGGAGATCGAAATCGATTTCTACCCATTTCTCGTCGTGTACAAGAGCGGGCGCGTCCAGCGATTCGGCAGCACGTCGCGGAAGAGCGCCGGCACCGACGCCGCCACCGGCGTCACCTCCAAGGACGTGCTCATCGACGCGGCCACAGGCCTCGCCGCGCGGCTCTTTCTCCCCAAGGCCGTCTCGGGGTCCCAGAAGCTCCCCGTCGTCGTCTACGCCCACGGCGGCGGTTTCGTCACCGAGTCGGCCTTCTCCGCGAGGTACACCGGCTACGTCAACGCCCTCGTCGCCGCAGCCGGAGTCGTGGCTGTGTCGGTGGAGTACCGGCTCGCCCCGGAGCACCCGATCCCTGCCGCCTACGACGATGTGCTGGCCGCGCTCCGCTGGGCGGCGGCGAGCTGCGTTCCCGGGGGACCGGAGCCGTGGCTGGCCGAGCACGGCGACTCCACGAGGCTCTTCGTCGCCGGCAGCAGCAGCGGCGGCAACGTGGCGCACAACGTGGTGATGAGGGCCGGAACGGGAGGAGGCGCGCGGGTCGAAGTGGAAGGGATGGTGCTGCTTCACCCGCTGTTCATGGGCACGGCCCCGCTGCCGTCGGAAGGCACGGACCCCACGATCCCGGCGAGGTCGGAGAGCATCTGGCGGTGCCTCTGCGCGGGCAAGTATGGGATCGATCACCCGTTCTCCAACCCGCTGGCGATGCCGCCGGAGGCGTGGGCGGCGCTCGGCTGCCGCCGGGTGCTGGTGACGACGGCGGAGCTGGACCGCGCCAGGGACAGGGGACGGACGTACGTGGAGGCGCTGAGGGGCGCCAGCGCGTGGGGCGGGGAGGAGGCTGCGCTGTACGAGACCGAGGGCGAGGAGCACCTGTACTACCTCCTGAAACGCGGAGCGAGAGCCAGATCCGTCGCGGCGGAGAGAGCGGCGAATGAAATGGCGGCTGTTGCGTCGTTCATCAACCGGGGTAAATGTGCGTCGGATTGTAACATTAGGTCTACTCTGTAAATCAAACTGGGTACATGTGCAATGGATTCAGTTCGATCGTGCTACGGCTGGCTGCCGGCCGTTTATTGCTTAGTGGCCGGCGATGAAGGCGACGACACGGTCCATGAGCTCCTTGGCGTTGGCGCAGTACGGCTTCTCCAGGAAGAAGACGTGCCCTTCTCCTTCCGACTCGACCCACGACGCGCCGCCGCGCCAAGCGCTCGTGGTCACCGCCGCGTAGTAGGCTCTGTCCCTGGCAGCCGCCCAGTCCTTCTGGCCGGCGCACACCAGCATCCGTTCGCAGCGGAGGTTCTCCAGCCCCGGCGCGCCAGGCGCCATCGGGTTCATCCTCGGGTCGTCCGCGCCGCCCACCGCCCCCGGACACGCGCACTCCCAGACCACGGCCATGTCCCTGGCCATCGCCTCGTCCTCGCCTACGACCACCGTGTTCCCTCCGAACCAGGGATGCAGCAGGATCGCACCCTCCACCCTCGGTGCCGGCTCGAACGACGCTCTGACCAGGACGTTGTGCACCATGTTGCCGCCGGCGCTGTCGCCCGCGAGGAAGAGGCGCGCGCCGTCGCCGTGCTCCGCGACCCACTCGTCCTGCGCCTCGGCGGCCCACCGCAGCGCGGCCCATGCGTCGTCGTAGGCGGCGGGCACCGGGTGCTCGGGCGCGAGGCGGTACTCCACCGAGACGGCGAGGACGCCGGCCGCGGCGGCCAGGGACGCGACGTAGCCGTGGTACAGTGGGGAGACGGCGGACTCGATGAGGAAGGCGCCGCCGTGGAAGAAGACGAGGACGGGGAGCTTCTTCTTCTTGGTGGGATCTGCTGGGCGGGCGGGGAGGAAGAGGCGCGCGGACAGGCCCGTGCCGGCGTCGATGACCACGTCTTTGGTGGTGACGCCGGTGGCCGGGTCGAGGCCCGTGGGCGCGCGCGCCGGGCGGCAGAGGCGGTCCATCTTGCCGCTCCGGTATATGCGGAAGGCGTCGCAGTCCACTGCTACTTCGTCGGCGACTGCGGGGAACTCCATGGGCGTGGCCGCGCTCTGCTGTGCTGAGCTGAGCTGAGCTGAGTGAGTGTGGTTTGCGGAGTTGCTCGTGATTAGGAAGGCAATTTTGTCTACTCGTCTTAAACTAATGAACCTATTGTCCCTATGACAGCCGAGCAGAGATGGGCGTGATTCAGATCCGAGAAAACAATTAAGTTTGCTGAGCTGAAGAAGACGACACAGTGTGTGGTAGAACATGCCTATTGCTTTGCTGGAATCCAAGCTGGGAGATTCAACCTGTTGGACTGACATTATGAAAAAAAAAGGTGTACTTGGGAAACAGAAAAAAGTGGGAAATGAAGAGATATAATAACAAACTTACGGGATGATGCTTCGTGCTCACCTCAACTTTCAAGAAATACACTTTTCCTTAGGGCATGAGCAATGGTGGCATACACAACTATCTGCTCCATGTAATAAAGTTATCAGAAGCAACATGATGAATTTTATCTCTTCAATGGAAGCTACAACTTTAATTAGAAAAAAAAGAGAAGGAACCCCACAAATATGATACTATGTATCTCTTTCTCTCTCCAAAAACCCATACTTTTAAGACTTAAGATCCCACTTCCTGAAGAGGATGTTGTCTCCTCATCAGAAACTACTTTGGACCACCCAAACCTAGTTAAAGGTGTGAGACGGTACCTCTAGGGCAGTGCATTGGGCATGCCCTTACAAGCAAACAGCTACTTTTTGGATCATCCGATTGTTTACACGAATCTTGGCGCAGCCCCGTTGAGTTTTGTCTTGTCCGCGCGGTTGTTGCCGTTAGTCTCCATTTTATTTGTTTTTTCCCTTATTTATCCTGTTGGAATTTCGTCATCCTCTGATTCTCCCCCGCACCATGCTTCCTCTTTGCCCTCGCCGGCATCGCCGATGCGGTGCTGCATCCTTTCTACTCTGGCGGAGCGGCGTGTCGGTGCTGTGCTGCATCCATGGAGCGGAGCGGCGGTGCTGCCCTGCATCCTTCGGCTTCGCCGACTGATGGGGCGGGCCGTGCGCGGACGGCGTGTCCTCTTCGCCTGGCGGAGGTTGGGGCACGTCATGCCCAGGAAGCGTCGACACGCTCTGCCGTCGTCTGGTCACTGCTAGTAGAGATTCGTAAGGGTGATGGCCGTGTTGTGCATCTAGGAAGAGGTCAGGGGATCTCGAGCGCGCAAGGCAAGCTCGCGGGATGCGAGACGGGCAATTTCTGTCCCTTTTCCCTTTCTCTGTGCTACCCTTTTTGTCATGCGTCTATTGTTTGATGTTGGTGACGGGACTTCACTTGGAATATAGTGGATTCATGGAATCATGGCTCGATCTACATCTCAAACACCCTGTATTTAAACACAACAACACGCTTTTGTGTTTTGTTTTCTTTTGCTAATTTTTTCATGTAGGTTCTTATCATCCGATTGAACAAGTACGTGCGGTAGTTTGTATGTTGTTTAGGAGCTGCATCAGAGATGATTTGATGAGTCGTTATTTTTCTAGCATTATTTTTTGTAGTTTCGCTCTGCATCTGTTTGGTGTCGTAAAGCTTGCTCAGATAGTGGTTGTTTTGTAGTTTGGCTGCTCGATTTTAGCTATGTAGTTTCGTTCTGCATGACTGCATATGAGCAGTATCTTGAAGCTTGCTCTCATGGGTGATGTTAATTTGTGATTTGGGCACTCGGTTCTAGGTGCGTGGTTTCGTTCTGCGTCTAGTCGGTGTCTTCAAGTTTGCTTAGGATGTGTTTGGTTGGGGGAGTTGGGTCGACTCGCGTCGGGTCGCACCGGTTCGCCCGTTGTTTGGTTCGCGAGCGGGTAGGGGCGGAGCGGCCAGGGAGGGAATATACCCCAAATATGCTGAATTGGGGGAAACAGCAAAATTGGTGGAATCACCCGGCCCGTGACTCGACTCGCTCATTCTCCCCCGTCGCTCACCCCTCGACCTCCTGCTCCCTCCACGATGGAACCCTAGCCGCCGGACTTTCCGATCGAAGATCCGCGGCGGCAGCACGGGAAGAGCGGCGCGGCGGCGGCAGCACGGGAAGGAGCGGCGCGGCAGCAAGGGAAGGAGCGGCGCGGCGCGGCAGCAAGGGAAGGAGCGGCGCGGCGGCGGCAGCACGGGAAGGGGCGGCGGCGGCAACACGGGTAGGAGCGGCGGCAGCACGGGAAGGAGCCGCGACCTGTGAAGCAGTACCAGCAGCGGCAAGGGACACCGGCGGCCTCCTCCTGCATTCAACTGGTTTTGTTCTTCATCCAGGTACACACATCATTCTCCAAACGTTGCTTTGTTTTTGAAATCCGTAGAAATTGCTTGCTGAAATTAAATTTTGGATCTGCCTTTAGATGGGAAATCAAACAAATTTGGTAATTTGGGCTGCTGCTGCATATGTTTGGATGGTCATGGCTGTGGTTCTGGTTGAGTCAAAAAAAAAAAAGAAGAGCACGACCACCCATTTGCTATGCACCAATTGCTGAAAGAGATAGGATGCGTATGGAGTATTTGAATAACAAAATCTGGAGGGATGAGACTACTTGCACAAACATGCTTAGGCTTGGTAAAGGAGCATTTTTTCGGTTCTGTAATGTGTTCAGGGAACGCCATTTGCTTGAAGATACTATACACTTGTCTGTTGAGGAGCAAGTTGCAATGTTCCTCAACACAATTGGCCACAATCTGAGAACTAGGTTAGTTGCGACAAATTTTGATAGGTCAACTGAAACTACAAGCAGATATTTCAACTTAGTATTGCATGCTATTGGTGAGTTGGGAGATGAATACATCAAGCCACCTTCCCTGGATATTGCACCTCAAATTGCAGGCAACCATCGATGGGATCCATATTTTAAGGTAATATGGGTAGGCAATAGATGTGAGATTTTAGAACCTCTAGAATATTACTAGGTTGCTAACTGGGTGTAATGTTGATGAATTAGGATTGCATTGGCGCAATTGATGGTACCCACGTGAGATGTTCCGTGCCTAAGGCCATGGAGCCAGCTTTTCGTGGTAGAAAGTCTTTCACTTCACAAAATGTTTTGGCTGCGGTAGATTTTGGTGGGAGGTTCACATATGTGCTAGCTGGTTGGGAGGGCACAGCTCATGATGCAACAGTGTTAAAAGATGCATTAGAAAGACCTAATGGCCTACGTGTACCCACAGGTAAAACTAATAAAATTGTGTCAATTTGATATGTAGATGACAAATAAGTACCTAGCTAATTAATGATATGTTGTAGGTAAATATTACTTAGTTGACGCTGGCTATGGGGCTAAGCCTGGATTCCTGCCTCCCTTTCGCAATACAAGATACCACTTAAACGAATGGGGACACCATCCAGTTGAAACTGCTGAGGAATTGTATAACCTTAGGCACTCTTCACTTCGCATAAGGGTTGAGTGTGCATTTGGTTCGCTGAAGAGGAGATTCAAAGTCCTTGATGAGGCCAAGCCCTTTCACCCATACCCTACGCAAGTTGACATTGTTCAAGCATGCTGCATTATACATAATTGGATGTTGTCTGATGGGGCTGATGATATCTTCTTGGAAGCACAAAATGATCCACCTGAAGCCCCAACGTATGTTGTACATGCTACAACTACACGAGCCCAAGCTAGAGAACATCAAGCTACCGTCAATCTTATGAATAATATAGCCAATGAAATGTGGGCAGGGCGTGCGCAATACCTTGCCAATCAAGATGCTTAGTCCATTTTTATTGTAACATTTAGAATATTTCTGTAATGTTTGGACTATTTATGTAATGAACAATATTTGTAATATTTTGAACAATCTATGTAAAGTGTTTAGGGAATGGCTACGGATGCAACGGATGAGTCGGCAGTAGGTTCAGAGGGTCGTTCAGTGGTGTGTTGGACTACTTCCATGTCAACTTTCATGTTGAAGCACCTATGTGCAATTGTGGAAGGTGGTGCAAGGACATCTACAGGATTTAAGATGATGCACTACAATGGCTGTGCAAGGGCATTGAATGAACACTTTCGCCAATCCTTGACTGGAGCACAGATAAGCAACCATCATAGAACTATTAAGAAGAAGTTTGCAATGATCCAAAAAATCAAAGACACAGTCAGTGGTGCACAGTGGGATGATGAAACATCCACCATAAGGCTAGAGCATGAAATGGCTATAAACTATATTGCGGTACGTCATTCTTTCATAATATTACTTGCTGGAATTGTTATATTACTTGCTGAAATTGTTATATTACTTGCTGGAATTGTTGTATACTTGCTGAAATTGCTTGCTGGAATTGCTGTATACTTGCTGTATACTTGCTGTATACTTGCTGAAATTGCTGTATACTTGCTGGAATTGATGTATGGTTGCTGGAATTGTTATATTTACTTGCTGGAATTGTCATATTCTTGCTGAAACTGTTGTATACTTCCTGCTTTCTTTCATAATCTTGCTGGAATAGTTGTATACTTGCTGGAATTGATGTATACTTGCTGGAATTCTTGTATTAACTTGTTGAAATACTTGTTAATTTCAGAAGCACAAAGCTGCAGCTGAGTTTATCAACAGACCAATAGAGAACTATCGAGAGATGCAGATCATATATGGTGACCGTTTGGCAACTGGGAAGTATGCTAAAGGGTCAAGCGAACCTATTGGGACTGCTGCAACAGCAATGGACTGTGATGAGGATGATGAAGCTGTACTTGCACACTCGAACAATGAAGGGACCTCTGCCACAAGGCCTGTGAAGAAGCACAAGAAGGATCCTACTGAAGAAGAAGGCCTCGTTTCCATTCTTGGTCGTGTAGGATCTGAGCTTGCGGCTGCCATCATCACAGCCGGTGAGAAATCTGCCCCTCAGCCACCTCTTGATGAAATCCCTGATGCACTATATGAAACTTTGTTGGGTATGGAAGGCTTTAGCGAGGCGCAAATTGCTCACTATTTTGCTTTTCTGGTTGAGAATCCTAAAAGTGCCAAAGCTTTCATGAAGATGGGACACACAGGTCAGAAGACTTGGATGGCTAGGTACATCAACAAAGAGTGGAAAGATTAGATAAGGTCGAGTGATCTTATGTGTGTCGAACCTTATTTGTGTCGAACCTTATGTGTGTTGAACCTTATGTGTGTCGAACCTTATGTGTGTCCGAACCTTCTATGTATGTGACCTTATGTGTGGCCGAACCTTATATTTGTCGAACGACTATGTGTGTCGAACCCTTCTATGTATGTGATCTTATGTGTGTCAAAAATTTCGTATTTGTGAGTCTTTATTACAATTATCGTAACAACTGGTATATAATCGGTTGCTGTTGTGTTTTGGTTTCAATTTACTACAAGGGATCTGATTATATCTTTGCACAAATTTGAAATAACAAGTAAACTGTTTTCTCACTTTTTTTGGTTCGCTCAATCAACCAAACATGAAAACTGGTTCGCACCATTTACTCAGACTCAAACAACCAAACACGAGAGTGGTTTGTTCCATTCACTCCCACTCAGGAAACCAATCACGAAATTCGATTCGCTCCAACCAGACAACCAAACACTCAGACGAATGGGGTGGCCCGGCAAAATATGGTTGGCCACAACCCATGCAGTCTGAATCCCCAACCAAACACATCCTTAGATGGTGATGTTGATTTTGTAGTTGGAGGTAGCTAGCTACTGATGTAGTGTAAGAGTCGGTATCTTGAAGCTTGCTCATATGATAATGTTGATTTCGTTCTACGTCATATGTTTTCCTAGTATCTTTTTTTTTTTTTGCGATGATATTTTCCTAGTATCTTATTTGCCTACTTCATTTTATATTCTCATCAGTCATCAGTATCACTTCACCGTGTCTATCTCGGCTATGTTAGTTTGCATACTAAGTATAAATTGGACAATTAAGAATGTTTCTATTTGTTGCCACTCTCGCATACACATCAAGTTTAGTTGTGTCTCTGGCAAGAGCTAGCTAGTATTCCCTGTTATGATGTTAGCTGATCGTGATCTTCAGTGAGTGGGTGGGGATTGGGTGCTAAATTAGATAAGAAACAGTTTGGAAGGGCACTGTTGTGGGTATACTTTATGGGTGTACCATCGATAGTGCCTAGATCCGGCAAGCCCGGATGGTCCACAGATGATGATGGTGGCATACGGTCCACCGAGCAGCCCATGAACAAGGAGTCGGATCTAGCCTGACCTGCGCCAGTAGTCGGATACGGCAAGGCCCGTTAAGGTAGCCGGATCCAGTATGACGTTTTAGGCATAGGCGGATCTTTGACGTGCTCGGTAATGTAATATTCCGTAGTTCAAAAAATTTGTATTGCGGCTAGGACTCTCTGTGTAAACCCTAGATCCTGGCGCCTTTATAAGCCGAATCCCGGGAGCCCTAGAGGCACGACCACAACTCATTGTAACAATGCGAAAGCACCCAGACAATTCCAGACAAGCAGCAGTAGGCCCTGCCTCCGAGCAGCGGGTTCCAAAGCTGGGTAAACCGCGTACCACTGTGATGTCTACGCACGCTTATATTCTTGTAGACAGTGTTGGTCCTCCAAGGGTAGAGGTTCGTAGAACAGCAGCAAGATTCTCTTAAGTGAATCACCCAAGGTTTATCGAACTCAGGAAGATAGAGGTCAAAGATATCCCTCTCAAGAAATCCTGCAATTACGATACAAGAAGTCTCTTGTGTCCCGAACACACCCAATACACTTGAGGTGTATAGGTTCACTAGTTCGGCGAAGAGATAGTGAAATACAAGTAATATGGATGAAATTATGAGTGGTAATTGCAATCTGAAATAAAAATGGCAGCAAGCAAATATGTAGCAGAACTGGTTGTAAACGGTGTTTCAATGATTAGAAATAAGACCTAGGGATCTTACTTTCACTAGTGGACACTCTCAACAATGATATCATAATTGAATACATAAATATCATCTCTTCACTATGCTACTCTGAACCACTCTCTGGTTGGATAACGAACACCAATTCACCACGTAGGGCTGCAAAAGAACTCCTTAAAGTTCATGTTCGAAAACTAGGGACGTGTGGTGACCCGGCAAACCACTGCATGGTGTAGTATGCAAGTCTGATATAACACCAATGAAACACCGTTCCACTCGTATTATATCGCTCGTACAACAGAATCATATGGGTCCAAGGCATGTCTATAGAATTACATACAGACTGTTATAAGATCCATGACCTCCTACTTTACAATGAGATAAATCTGCAAATAAACTCCAGAAGAACGACTCGTAGTCTAGTCTTATCACGAACTCTATTTGTAGAGTGTTTAACTAGCTATAGAGGCTATGAATAGATTCTAGCTAAATAGGAGCTAGGTTTAGGAAACTAGTTCCCTTCTATGGCTAAACTAGGTTTTCTCCTTGTTGGATGTGGTATCTGACTCCTCTGATAGGGTCCTGTCTCGTGAAGTAGTTGTTGACTCCTCGGCCTTCGAGTTGCACTGTAGATCCTCCTTCGATGCCTCCATATCTAAGCCAGGATTTAAGAGTGGGATGAGTACGAGCGTACTCAACAAGTTCATTATAGGGAAGAGGTGTTTAATGCACTAGCTACGGCATTAGACCAGAAAGTCTAATACCAATGCAGGTTTTCATAACCATTTCTTCAAAAGGTTGCTTTTATTCTGAAGAAGTATGTCCGTCAGCCTTCACCAGTTTACTAGAACTTCATGGAGTTCCTTTCCAGCGTCAGCTCCAAACCCGAACAGGGAGTGACAGGTCACGATTCATTACACTCTGCAGAGGTGTGTTGCTTTACCCATAAGAGATCTTATCCTTGGTGCCAACCGAGTCTAGTTCTCGTCCACACTTCCTTTGGTGTGAGGCCCGGTATAAGGTCATAGCCAATCATATTCCTCCGCTACCTCGCACACCCACCCGTTGTTGCAAACCCCAACCCTGGGTCCTCGCCGGTCCTCTTACTCCAATTAAGGATGGACCCCGACCACGACGACAGTCTGGGATCGAACCAAACTCCTTCGCCGGTAGCTGCAACCCATCATAGACCACATTACCGTGGGGAATTAGAGTGGGATCCCCACCCTCAAGTTGTTCCGCAAGCCGCAACCGCTACGGTATGCACAACATAACCGTGGGGAATTAGAGGGATCCCCACCTCAAGTTGCTCCGCAAGATACAACCGCTACGGTAAGTGCATCCGTTGATGTACAAGAGGTGGAAATACGATTGACTAGTCCGTCCCATTCCAGATCTTATGGTTAACACGAGTATTACGGCACAAGAATCACTGGACGACATTTGTTGTTAATCCTAGATGGATATAAAACCTTGCAATGGAACCTCCACCATATCAACACAATCCATGGTTCCATTGCCCACCACATAGTCATATTCATAGTTATGAAAATAGTGGTTTTGCTTTTTATGCAATAGTGATAAACATATACTTTGCAAGTAATTTGGTAAAAATACTCAAATGACATGAGCAAGTGATGAACTTGCCTTTCTTGACTGCAAGATTTAGGCAAGGTCTTCGATACGCAATAACTCCAAATTCTGAAATAGCATCATCGTCCGGTAAGGACGATGTTTAAAAGATTGGCAAGGATGCAATAATGCATAAGTATGAGATGCAATCGCTCTAAGCGTGACCTAATCCCGATGATTTAGGATTAGTGAGTTGTAATGATTAGTTTTGGGTGTGTTGCACTTTTAGAGTGATTCACAAACAAGGTTCTTATTCAGGGTTGTGTTGTTTTAGAATTATAAGAAGGTGGCAAAATGAATAGTAACAATCATACAAAACCAGGAATAGTAGCTGTATAATAAGTAAAGAGCAGTTGTCAATTTTAAGTCCTATAATGTATGGTTGATGATTACTTATTATATAATTCAAAAGAATAACTTTTGAAGAACATGTTCTTTAATGAAGAACAAGTATGATAATTATGTTTGTGGGGTTTTCTATGGTTCTAATTGGTTTCTGGAGTAGTAGTAGATGGATCACAACCTAGTTGGATTCATCAACACCTAGGGCTTGTAAGGTTGAGTTAAGCCTAGGCATCCTAAGAAATTATTCATACAAGGTTGCTATCAGGACTGGTTCATCTTATTGGTGATGGCTAACTAGGTTTTATATGTCCTATACGGCAGGGTTGCTGGCTACTCTTTGTTTTCTTCAAAAGAATAACTTTTGAAGAACATACTTCTTGAGTAATGAGAAGTATCTCAATTAGAGTTGAGGTTATCTAGGGTTTACTATTGGATCCACTAAAATAGGAAAGGTGGTTTCCTAAATAGGATGTTTAATAATTATCTCATACTAGCAGGGTTTACTGGAACAGGGGTATGTAGTGCAAAATAATAGGTATGGTTACTATTAGGGTTCATCACCATTGTGTTATGCTAAGCATGGATAATTAAGGATGATTGTTTTGGTAATAGGATCTAGGGTTTACACTTGGTTAACCCTACTAGATTATCTTGGTTTGTTGAGTTTACATAAGTAGGATGCTAAATTGTTGGTGTTAGGGTTCCTATATTTTATGTGAACTAGGTAAGCATTTAGTTGCTAATTATGGATCTATAACTACTAATGAAGTAACATGGTCTCATGTTAACTTGGGGTTTAGGTTCGGAAATAATTTGGAGTTCACATGAAATAGTGGAGCTAGGATTTCTAGTGGAATTAGGGTTTTGGGTTTCACATACACTTATGAGGTTGTGTTCTTTATTCAATATGGAATTAGGGTTTCTTGATCACCATATATTTCTTAGCTTGATAACTTCATTAAAAAGTTGAAGTTATTAATAACTTTGAATTAAAAATAATATTGGATTTGACATTTTCTTATTTTTAAAGTATTAATATTTAAGACAATTATTAATTAGGGTTTAAATCTCTCTAATAATGATTTAACAAAATAACAAATAAAGAAAATTAATTTAATGTTTTCTTTATTTATTTACTGGTTTTTATTTAATTTTGGAAATTTTTACTAATTATTGAATTTTAATTGAATTTAGAATTAAAATTAAAGGCTTAAATAACAAGTATTAAATAATTGAATTTTTATTAAAAATAAAATTTCATTTTATATTTTTATTGGATAGAGTTTATTTTTAGGATCATTTTGATATCACATTTGGTATTTTTCAGAATTGAAATGAATTTGTTTTATTTCTGTAAAGTTGCAGCAATTGAAAGTGCATGGAGCCCCCATGTGTGGTTTTGGTAATTAATGACAATCCCTATGGACTAATGTTTGCATTGAGTTATATTTGTAGGAGTTGTCCATAGGCAATTCTTGAACCATATGTTGGCTTCAAGGTTGCAATAAGAAGAATTTGATGAAGGATATCAAGTGTCAAGTATGTCTTGAAGATGAAGATGAAGTGAGCCCTCAAGTTACTTCAAGACATCAATATGATGAAGAATGAAGAATGAAGTGCAAGTTCAAGATGAGCCATCTCGAAGTGATCCTTTGCTTGAGTATTGCCATCCATATGGTGATCATGGAGATGTGAAGATGCGCTGAAGAAGAAGCTCTCCCATGGTGGATTATGGGGGAGCAATCCACATGGTGGTCATGGTTATGTGAAGATGCGCCGAAGAAGACGCTCTCCCATGGTGGATTATGGGGGAGCAATCCACAAGACTTCGTCAAGCAAGCACAAGCAAGAAAGGCGTTCCATCTTGTTGAGGTCAAGATCGTCGTCATCAAGCTCAGTGGAATGCGCAAGTATAAGATTTGCTCTTGATAGAGTTTCTTTCTCACCGGTCTCATAGTGTAGTTGGAGACCGGTTTATAGTTTAGTTGCCGTACTATCAAGAGGGCTCTCGAGTGAGTAACTCGATCGTATCATTCGAGAGAGCTCAAACCTTTGCATCCTTGCATCATCTTTCTTGGTTGTTATTTGGACCTTATCCATGTGATGTTTTAGAGCTTGTGCTTATTCTCATGACAAGCTCTAGTTCATCGAAACGGATTTCGCATAGATCACTTGTTGCGTTTTCGAGTTTGGTTCATCATCTTCCTTGGTTGTTATTTGGATCTTATCCATGTGATGATTTAGAGCTTGTGCTCATTCTCATGACAAGCTCTAGTTCATCAAGAATGGTTTTTGCACGGGCAACTTGTTGCATTTTCGAGATTGGAGGTTTTACCGGTATGTCTTTTTTAGATAGGTCAAACCTTTCATCATTTGTTTCTATCCTCCCTTGTTGGACTATGATGGTTTCCTGCATGATCTTGTAGAGCTTGTTCCTAGCTTCAAAACAAGCCCAAGATCATCAAAATCGGAGTCCGGATGCTAAAGTTATGCCCGTTTTAGTTTTGGTGTTTCGCAGTTGCTGGCCGGATATTTCGGAAATATCCCCCGAAATCGGCTAAGGACTGAAGAAAGCAGCTCAGATGGGGGCCGGATTTTTGGCCGGATTTTGACCAGGGAGGCCGGATAATCCGGCTTACTTAGGCCGGATTATCCGGCCCTTTTTTGCCCAACGGCTCGATTTTCTTGGGGGTATAAATACCCTTCTTCCTCCTTGGGCTGGGGCTTCTCTCACTCTCTCTCTCCTCCATTGTTGAACTAGAGAAGCTTGCTCTATCTCTCAATCCCTCCATGATTCTTGCCCCCATTTGAGGGAAAAGAAAGAGGAGATCTAGATCTACATTTCTACCAATCAAATCCATCTCTTAGTGAGTGGAACTCTCTAGATCTTGATCTTGGTGTTCTTTGTTTCTTTGTTCTTCCTCTCTTATTCCCCAATAGCTTTTGTAGCTTTGTTGGAATTTGAGAGAGAAGGACTTGAGCATCTTTGTGGTGTTCTTGCCATTGCATTTGGTGCATCGGTTTGAGTTCTCCACGGTGATTCGTGGTGGTGAAAGCAAGAAGGTTGTTACTCTTGGGTTCTTGGAACCCTAGACGGATTCTAGGCCTTTGTGGCGGTTTGTTGGGAGCCTCCAATTAAGTTGTGGATGTGTGCCCCAATCTTTGTGTAAGGCCCGATTTCCGCCTCGAAGGAAATCCCTTAGTGGAACCGTGACCTAGGCCTTTGTGGCGAGGGTCACCGGAGATTTAGGTGAGGCGCCTTCGTGGCGTTCGGTGTGTGGTGTGAGTACCGCATCTTGGGGTGAGGCCTTTGTGGCGTTGGTGTGCATCGAGCAACCACACCTCAAGGTGAGCCTCTTGTGGCGTTCGGGAGCACTAAGCCACCGCACCTCTCCAACGGAGATTAGCACTCGCAAGAGTGTGAACTTCGGGATAAATCTTCGTCTCCCGCGTGCCTCGGTTATCTCTATACCCGAGCTCTTTACTTATGCACTTTACCTTGTGATAGCCATCGTGCTTGAAGTTATATATATCTTGCTATCACATACTTGCTTGTATTGCTTAGCATAAGTTGTTGGTGCACTTAGGTGAACCTTTGCTTAGAATAAGTTGTTGGTGCACATAGGTGAACCATAGTATATAGGCTTTGGGCTTGACAAAGTAAACGCTAGTTTTATTCCGCATTTGTTAAGCCCATCTCGTAAAAGTTTTCAACCGCCTATTCACCCCCCTCTAGGCGACATCCGTGTCCTTTCAATTGGTATCGAGCAAGGTCTCTCATTCTTAGGCTTCACCGCCTTGAGAGTAAAGATGTCGGTTAGGGGATTAGCGCACAATAACTTGTTTATATTTGATGGCACAAATTATGATCTATGGAAAATTTATGTGCTTAAAATCTTACGGGGAATGTCCCCGGACATGGAGCGATATCTTGGCATGGGTTTTTCTTCTCCTAAGGATCCTCAAAATTTATCTCTTGAGGAGGAGAAAAACTCTTGCCTCGATGCTCTTGCTTCTCATGTGTTTTCCATTGTTGTGAGCAATGTAGTTACTTCATCAATCATGCCTTTTGGGAGCTCTCATGAATTATGGACAAAGCTTCAAGATAAATATGATGTGTCCAATATTATTGAGGATGATTGTATTGCTTCCACTTCCGGCCGTGATGAGTTCTCATCTTCATCCACTTCACCAAAGTGTGTCAAGACACAAGGTAATGATATGGTGAGTGGTGATGAAAATTGCAATGTTGATATTGAGCTTACTATTGATGATTCTTCATCCCTATCTCATTGCAATGCTTCATCTACGGACTCAAACACATCTAGAACTAGAAATGATTTACATGCTTGTGTTGATAGTCCTTGCATATCATGTGTAAGTTGCTTGAATAAATCTAATGATGATATGCTTGCATTGTCTTGTGGCCATGATAAAAATGCTTCTATTTCCTCTAGTTGTTGTGTGTCTAACAATGTAGAGGAAACCAAAGATTCTATTGGTCAAGACAAGATCTTGAAAGTAGCCTCAAGTAACTCCTCATCTTTATCTCACGGTCCTCATGTATGCCTTATGGCCAAGGGTTCCACGGTACCTCCTACCATGGAACCTAATATGTCTCGTGGTGATAAGGATGAGGATGAATATGAAGAAGAGGATTGGGTTATCTCTCTACGGGTAAGAGTGTATTCAAGGTTCTTTGCAAAGATAAAATTGCTAGCACTCACTTCTTTGAAATCTTGACTACCGCTATTGAGAGCCAAAAACTTATTTGGATGCATGAGAACACCATTGATAAAATGGGTGCTCTTGAACGTGAGTACGCCAATGATGTGGCATCTCTAAAGGATGAACTTGAAGAAGAACAAACCACCAAGGAAGCTCTTGAGGAAACCTTTGCTCTAGAATTGTCTAGAGAAAAGGAAACCCATGATAAAGCTCTTGAGGTGGCAAATGAACTAAAGCTAAAAAATGATAAGCTTGTGTTTGTTAATGCTAAATGATGGCGTGTACAGCACACGTCCGTTGGGAACCCCAAGAGGAAGGTGTGATGCGTACAGCGGCAAGTTTTCCTCAGCATGAAACCAAGGTTTATCGAACCGTAGGAGCCAAGAAGCACGTTGAAGGTTGATGGCGGCGAGATGGTGCGGCGCAACACCGGGATTCCGCGCCAACGTGGAACGCACAACACAACCAAGTACTTTGCCCCAACGAAACAGTGAGGTTGTCAATCTCACCGGCTTGCTGTAACAAAGGATTAGATGTATAGTGTGGATGATGATTGTTTGCGAAAACAAGAGAACAAGTTGTTGATTGTATTTCGTATAGAGAATTGGACCGGGGTCCAGTTCACTAGAGGTGTCTCTCCCATAAGATAAACAGCATGTTGGGTGAACAAATTACGGTTGGGCAATTGACAAATAAAGAGGGCATGACCATGCACATACATATTATGATGAGTATAGTGAGATTTAATTGGGCATTACGACAAAGTACATAGACCGCTATCCAGCATGCATCTATGCCTAAAAAGTCCACCTTCAGGTTATCATCCGAACCCCCTCCAGTATTAAGTTACTAACAACAGACAATTGCATTAAGTATTGCGCGTAATGTAATCAGTAACTACATCCTCGAACATAGCACCAATGTTTTATCCCTAGTGGCAACAGCACATCCATAATCTTAGAGGTTCTTGTCACTCCTCCAGATTCACGGAGACATGAACCTACTATCGAGCATAAATACTCCCTCTTGGAGTTACTTCAACTTGGCCAGAGCATCTACTAATAACGGAGAGCATGCAAGATCATAAACAACACATAGACATGAATTGATAATCAACATAACATAGTATTCTCTATTCATCGGATCCCAACAAACGCAACATATAGAATTACGATAGATGATCTTGATCATGTTGCAGCTCACAAGACCCGACAATTAAGCACAATGGGGAGAAGACAACCATCTAGCTACTGCTATGGACCCATAGTCCAGGGGTAGACTACTCACACATCACTCCGAAGGCGACCATGGCAGCGTAGAGTCCTCCGGAGATGATTCCCCTCTCCGGCGGGTGCCGGAGGCGATCTCCTGAATCCCCGAGATGGGATTGGCGGCGGCGTCTGGAAGGTTTTCCGTATCGTGGCTCTCGCACTCGGGGTTTCGCGACGAAGGCTATTTGTAGGCGGAAGGGCAGGTCAGCCACACGAGGGCCCCACATAGGTCGGCGCGGCCAGGGCTTGGGCCGCGCCGCCTATAGTTTGGCCACCTCGTGGCCCCACTTCATCTCCTCTTTGGTCTTCTGGAAGCTTCGTGGCAAAATAGGACCTGGGCGTTGATTTCGTCCAATTCGAGAATATTTCTTTACTAGAATTTCTGAAACCAAAACAGCAAAAAACAGGAACTGGCACTTCGGCATCTTGTTAATAGGTTAGTTCCAGAAAATGCACGAATATGACATAAAGTGTGCATAAAACATGTAGATATCATCAATAATGTGGCATGGAACATAAGAAATTATCGATACGTCGGAGACGTATCAGCATCCCCAAGCTTAGTTCTGCTCGTCCCAGGTAAACGATAAACAAAGATAATTTCTGGAGTGACATGCCATCATAACCTTGATCATACTATTTGTAAAGCATATGTAGTGAATGCAGCGATCAAAACAATGTATATGACATGAGTAAACAAGTGAATCATATAGCAAAGACTTTTCATGAATAATACTTCAAGACAAGCATCAATAAGTCTTGCATAAGAGTTAACTCATAAAGCAATAATTCAAAGTAAAGGCATTGAAGCAACACAAAGGAAGATGAAGTTTCAGCGGTTGCTTTCAACTTGTAACATGTATATCTCATGGATATTGTCAACATAGAGTAATATAATAAGTGCAATATGCAAATATGTAGGAATCAATGCACAGTTCACACAAGTGTTTGCTTCTTGAGATGGAGAGAAATAGGTGAACTGACTCAACATAAAAGTAAAAGAAAGGTCCTTCGAAGAGGAAAAACATCGATTGCTATATTTGTGCTAGAGCTTTGATTTTGAAAACAAGAAATAATTTTGTCAACGGTAGTAATAAAGCATATGTGTTATGTAAATTATATCTTACAAGTTGCAAGCCTCATGCATAGTATACTAATAGTGCCCGCACCTTGTCCTAATTAGCTTGACTACCGGATCATCGCAATGCACATGTTTTAACCAAGTGTCACAAAGGGGTACCTCTATGCCGCATGTACAAAGGTCTAAGGAGAAAGCTCGCATCGAATTTCTCGCTATTGATTATTCTCAACTTAGACATCCATACCGGGACAACATAGACAACAGATAATGGACTCCTCTTTTATGCATAAGCATGTAACAACAATTAATTTTCTCATTTGAGATTGAGGATATTGTCCAAAACTGAAACTTCCACCATGGATCATGGCTTTAGTTAGCGGCCCAATGTTCTTCTCTAACAATATGCATGCTCTAACCATAAGGTGGTAGATCGCCCTTACTTCAGACAAGACGAACATGCATAGCAACTCACATGATATTCAACAAAGAGTAGTTGATGGCGTCCCCATGAACATGGTTATCGCACAACAAGCAACTTAATAAGAGATAAAGTGCATAAGTACATATTCAATACCACAATAGTTTTTAAGCTATTTGTCCCATGAGCTATATATTGTAAAGGTGGAGAATGGAAATTTAAAGGTAGCACTCAAGCAATTTACTTTGGAATGGCAGAGAAATACCATGTAGTAGGTAGGTATGGTGGACACAAATGGCATAGTGGTTGGCTCAAGTATTTTGGATGCATGAGAAGTATTCCCTCTCGATACAAGGTTTAGGCTAGCAAGGCTATTTGAATCAAACACAAGGATAAAGCGGTGCAGCAAAACTTACATAAAAGACATATTGAAAGCATTATAAGACTCTACACCGTCTTCCTTGTTGTTCAAACTCAATACTAGAAATTATCTAGACCTTAGAGAGACCAAATATGCAAACCAAATTTTAGCATGCTCTATGTATTTCTTCATTAATGGGTGCGAAGCATATGATGCAAGAGCTTAAACATGAGCACAACAATCGCCAAGTATCACATTATCCAAGACATTATAGCAAATTACTACATGTATCATTTTCCAATTCCAACCATATAACAATTTAACGAAGAAGAAACTTCGCCATGAATACTATGAGTAGAGCCTAAGGACATACTTGTCCATATGCTACAGCGGAGCGTGTATCTCTCCCACAAAGTGAATGCTAGGATCCATTTTATTCAAACAAAACAAAAACAAAAACAAACCGACGCTCCAAGAAAAGCACATAAGTTGTGATGGAATAAAAATATAGTTTCAGGGGAGGAACCTGATAATGTTGTCGATGAAGAAGGGGATGCCTTGGGCATCCCCAAGCTTAAACGCTTGAGTCTTCTTGATATATGCAGGGGTGAACCACGGGGCATCCCCAAGCTTAGAGCTTTCACTCTCCTTGATCATGTTGTATCATCTCCCTCTCTTGATCCTTGAAAACTTCCTCCACACCAAACTTAGAACAACTCATTAGAGGGTTAGTGCACAATCAAAATATACATGTTCAGAGGTGACATGCTCATTCTTAACACTTCTGGACATTGCACAAAGCTACTGAAAGTCAATGGAATCGAAATATCCATCGAACATAACAAAACTAGCAATGCGAAATAAAAGGCAGAATCTGTCAAAAACAGAACAGTTCGTATTGACGAATTTTATTGAGGCACCAGACTTGCTCAAATGAAAATGCTCAAATTGAATGAAAGTTGCGTACATATCTGAGGATCACTCACGTAAATTGTCATAATTTTCTGAGTTACCTACAGAGAATTTTGCCCAGATTCGTGACAGCAAAGAAATCTGTTTCTGCGCAGTAATCCAAATCTAGTATGAACTTTACTATCAACGACTTTACTTGGCACAACAAAACACTAAACTAAGATAAGGAGAGGTTGCTACAGTAGTAAACAACTTCCAAGACACAAAATAAAAACAAAGTACTGTAGTAAAAAACCATGGGTTGTCTCCCATAAGCGCTTTTTTTAACGCCTTTCAGCTAGGCGCAGAAAGTGTGTATCAAGTATTATCAAGAGACGAAGTGTCAACATCATAATTTGTTCTAATAATAGAATCAAAAGGTAACTTCATTCTCTTTCTAGGGAAGTGTTCCATACATTTCTTGAGAGGAAATTGATATTTTATATTACCTTCCTTCATATCAATGATAGCACCAACGGTTCGAAGAAAAGGTCTTCCCAATATAATGGGACAAGATGCATTGCATTCAATATCCAAGACAACAAAATCAACGGGGACAAGGTTATTGTTAACGGTACTAACATGGTTGAAAAATTCTTCTATATTATTTCTCCCAATTATAGACCCGCGTCCTACCGGCATGTTTTTTACAGTAAAATTAAAAGGAAACATGTTGAAATAAGTAAAGCAAATATAAGTAACTAATTTTTTTTGGGTTTTTGATATAGCAAACAAGATAGCAAATAAAGTAAAACTAGCAACTAATTTTTTTGTATTTTGATTTAGTGCGGCAAACAAAGTAGTAAATAAAACTAAGCAAGACAAAAACAAAGTAAAGAGATTGGGATGTGGAGACTCCCTTGCGCAGCGTGTCTTGATCTCCCGGCAACGGCGCCGAAAAATTGCTTGATGGCGTGTACAAGACACGTCCGTTGGGAACCCCAAGTGGAAGGTGTGATGCGTACGGCAAGTTTTCCCTCAGTATGAAACCAAGGTTTATCGAACCAGTAGGAGCCAAGAAGCACGTTGAAGGTTGATGGCGGCGAGATGTAGTGCGGCGCAACACCGGGGATTCGCGCCAACGTGGAACCTGCACAACACAAACAAGTACTTTGCCCCAACGAAAGTGAGGTTGTCAATCTCACCGGCTTGCTGTAACAAAGGATTAGATGTATAGTGTGGATGATGATTGTTAAAACAGTAGAACAAGATTGCAGTTGATTGTATTTCAGTATAGAGAATTGGACCGGGGTCCACAGTTCACTAGAGGTGTCTCTCCCATAAGATAAAAACATGTTGGGTGAACAAATTACAGTTGGGCAATTGACAAATAAAGAGGGCATGACCATGCACATACATATTATGATGAGTATAGTGAGATTTAATTGGGCATTACGACAAAGTACATAGACCACTATCCAGCATGCATCTATGCCTAAAAAGTCCACCTTCAGGTTATCATCCGAACCCCCTCCAGTATTAAGTTGCTAACAAAGACAATTGCATTAAGTATTGCGCGTAATGTAATCAGTAACTACATCCTCAAACATAGCACCAATGTTTTATCCCTAGTGGCAACAACACATCCATAATCTTAGAGGTTCTTGTCACTCCTCCAGATTCACGGAGACATGAATCCACTATCGAGCATAAATACTCCCTCTTGGAGTTACTAGCATCAACTTGGCCAGAGCATCTACTAATAACGGAGAGCATGCAAGATCATAAACAACACATAGACATGAATTGATAATCAACATAACATAGTATTCTCTATTCATCGGATCCCAACAAACGCAACATATAGAATTACGATAGATGATTTTGATCATGTTCGGCAGCTCACAAGACCCGACAATTAAGCACAATGGGGAGAAGACAACCATCTAGCTACTGCTATGGACCCATAGTCCAGGGGTAGACTACTCACACATCACTCCGGAGGCGACCATGGCGGCGTAGAGTCCTCCGGGAGATGATTCCCCTCTCCGGCAGGTGCCGGAGGCGATCTCCGAATCCCCGAGATGGGATTGGCGGCGGCGTCTCTGGAAGGTTTTCCGTATCGTGGCTCTCTGCGGGGTTTCGCGACGAAGGCTATTTGTAGGCGGAAGGGTAGGTCAGGGGGCCACACGAGGGGCCCACACTATAGGTCGGCGCGGCCGGGCTTGGGCGCCCTATAGTTTGGCCACCTCGTGGCCCCACTCTCCTCTTCTGTCTTCTAGAAGCTTGTGGCAAAATAGGACCCGGCGTTGATTTCGTCCAATTCCGAGAATATTTCTTTACTAGGATTCTGAAACCAAAAACAGCAGAAAACAGCAACCGACACTTCGGCATCTTGTTAATAGGTTAGTTCCAGAAAATGCACGAATATGACATAAAGTGTGCATAAAACATGTAGATATCATCAATAATGTGGCATGGAACATAAGAAATTATCGATACGTCGGAGACGTATCACTAAACTCCTTGAGGATTTTGAGCAACTCAAAAAGGGCTCAAGGGTTATTGAGAGTGCGCTCACCAAACTCACCGAGTCGCATGAGCAACTTAAAGCTTCTTATCTAAAAGAGCATGACAACTTGCCTTCTCCCATTTCTATTAATAATGATGCTTGTGCTACTAACTCTACTTCTTGTGAAGCATCTATCTTGAAGAAGAATGTTGAGCTAAGGGCTCAACTTAAATTGCTAACTAGCAATTATGGGAAATTGGAAGAAAATCATGGAAAGCTTTCTAGCTCCTATGAGGATCTTCTAGCCTCTCATGATAGGCTAAAGTTAGCTCATGAGGCTATAATATCTAAGGCAACACCTTATGAGCCTCATGTGGGTACTAGCACTACTACTCAAAATGTTATATTGCCATGTGCTAGTCCTAGTAATTCATCCTCTCATAATATTGCTAAATCTTGTGATGAATTATCTTCCTTGCCTTGTTGCTCTAACAATGAAGGTTCTACTTCCTCTAGTACTTGTGTTGTTACTAACCATGTAGAGGAAATCAAAGAGCTCAAGGCCCAAGTCTCTTCTTTGAAGAACGACTTGGTAAAGAGTCATGAAGGGAAATGCAAACTTGACAAGATGTTGAGTGTGCAACAATCCCCCAATGACAAGAGTGGACTTGGATTCAACTCCAACAACAAGAACAAGTCCAAGAACAACAATAAGAAGAAGGGCCAAGTACAAGTCAAAGACCCGGCCAAGATTGTTTGCTTCAAGTGCAAAATTGAAGGGCATCATGTTAGATCTTGCCCTTTGAAGAAGAAGCAAAAAGGGAAGCGGCCTCAAGCTCAAACTCATATTCAACCTCAAGTTGAAGAAATGCCACTTCCCAAGAAGAATCAAGCCAATGCTCCCATTGTGGAGAAACCTAGTGAGAAGAAGGAGAAGAAAAGAACTTGCTACATATGCCGTGAGAAGGGCCACATCTCCTCCTTTTGCACTATTGGTACCTCATCCAACTCTATCACCGTTGATGATGTTTATTCTCTTCGTAAGGATGAGGGTGGCAATGTGTTTGCCAAATATGTTGGTGCTCAAAGTGGTGTCAAGAAAAGAACCATTTGGGTTGCCAAGCCTATTGTGACTAACCTCTTAGGACCCAACTTAGTTGGGGACCAACAATCCAAAACTTGATCAATAGGTGCTTGTTGGAGGGCATTGGATACTTGGCTACATCATGAAGAATTAAGGGATCTTCATCATTTATATTATCTCAATCAAGTCTTGGTTATCTTGCTTCTATCATATGATCAATGTTCCTCCTTGCGGTAACATGTGCTCAACTCATTTATATTGAAAGTTACTCGCCCCTTTGCATGTGTTAGTTTTGTTCCTAACATGTGTTTGTATATGTTATGCTTCCTAATTGTTTTGCTTGAGAAATCAAGTCTATGCATGTTGGGTTGCACACCATGTATTTGTGTTTGTCTTGGAGCCACTTTGCATCTTGTTGTATCTTATATGGCTCTTATGAGCGATTAATGGACTATCCCATTTTGGGGAAGTGATATTCCTTTGGGAATTTCATGATCCTAAACAATGTGTGTACATGAGGAATATCACTTAGAATTGATATTGCAAGATTATCTAGTCTCTATGTGGTATGTCATATTCATGAGAAATTCAAATTCTATTGTCCATTAATATCTCTAGTTGGATCTTATTTGCCTCTTGTGAAAATAAATTCCTTATCACATTATGGGGGAGTAATAAGCTTTGTGCATATTACAAGCCTAGAAAATGTGAACATTTGAGGTTGTGTCACATAGAATTGATATCGTAAATTATCTCTCTCCTATGTGGCATGTTTGCTCAAACAAGTTCCAATTTGCTTAAATGGCTTCATTGCTAATATCTTCGTGGATCTTATTTGTGAAAGTTTTTCTTGGCATGGTTTTTCACAACGTGTCCCTCAATACATTTTTGGAAAACCATGTGCTTCAAGTCATACTATTAATTGCTTTGCATGTTGGTATGAATACTATTAATTGCTTTGCATGTTGGTATGAATACTATTAATTGCTTTGCATGTTGGTATGACTAAATGAAGCAATCAAGAAACTATCTTTGCATGATGGTTAAATCTTATCTTTTACCATTTGCTTTGTTCGTTGTAAATATGATCTTATGTATACTTACAAACTACCAACCGGGAAATATTTCCTAATACCTCTTGTCCTAGGACAATTGGTAATCAATTATGAGGTAGACATTTATTGATCATATCTACATTGGCTCTTGTGTTTAAAATTGCCTTATTTATTGCCATGAATTTGTTGTGCTTTGACTCCCATGTGTCTTCCTTGCATCTCATGGATCTAATTTGTCTATTCAAACTTTCTTAGCATTTTTAGTAGATATAGGTAGTGTGATGATCCTAGTTTTGTGCATTTTGTATCCATATTCTAAATCCTAGATAATGCACTAATCTTGGGGGAGCTCTCCTATATTTGTTATAATGCTTAAACTTCTCTTGATCATTATCAAAAATTTGGTTTTGGGAGACATAAATTTTCTTTTTGGTACTTTGTGCCATCATAAAAAGTGTCGAGGGTTTGGTTTATTTGTTGGAACCTTGCTCTCTTGGGAGTTGGTTATCTCATTCCTTTGTGCTTAGGCTTAATTAGCTTCTTATAATGAGATAAGTCTTTGGAGTCAATCTTGTGTTGATTTGATTCTTTGATATAATTTGGGCAACCATTGTCTCTTGATTTATTTGGTGTTTTGTCCAAATTGTATCTTCCTTTGGTTCTTGAAAGTATTGTGCATGCATATTTAATATATGTATATCTTATGGCATGTGTCACTTTCTTTGATCCAATATATAGGGTAAACTCCATCAAATCCTAATTTGGCTAAGATGTGCATGAAATTCAATTTCATATCTATATGCACATAGAATTGTGGAGTTTGTCCTATATGTTGTAGTGTGTCTAACTACTTCGGACCCAATTAGTTTGGGGACCATTTTGTACTTACCTTTGTGTTAGGTACAATGGATATGCATTGAATGCTTGTCTCACTTTTGGAAAGAAGTGGTGACTCAATGGTAACTTGAGGCAAGCTAGGATGGTCAACGAACACATATCTACTACATCCACACCAATGCTATCTTGGTAACAAGTATCTTCTCATGCATACTTTTCTTGTATCCAACCTTATGGTTGCATCTTGGCATGAATCTCTTGATTTGCAAATGTTGTGCTTCTTGCAAAAGTCTTAATGAAACCTCTTTATTGTGAATGTGAGTAATTTGAGATGAGTGCATTTGTTGGGAAGTATTTTAAATCATGCTCATGATTCATCCATCCCAACTATGCCTATCTAGCAATTTTATTGCATATCAATTCCTCAAGGCTCTCACATGTGCAATATAGATGAAAGTGCAAATTTAGTTACTTCTTTTGGTATCCTCGTTTGTGATACTTGTTGCCTTTCTCAAATGCATCCCAACTATCTTCTATCCCTTGTTGATTTTTGTGATGTATTTTAGTTGTTTATGGTTGAAGTTCATGAATGTACAATAAGATAAAATTGAGCCTTTGGCCATGCTATTAAGCAAAAATTCTTATTGGTATATTGCATGACTTCGTCTTGGATATCATGCTATATTTGTTGCGTATCTATTTTGTGTGTGGATGTTTCTTTGTGGATAAATATCTTTGTGATACTGCCCACTTAGAGAAACTTATACACATAAGAAATGATACATCTCCTTTTTGATATCTTATTTATTTATCGCATGTTGATTGGTCATGCTAAGCAATATAATTCATTGAAGACTATGATGATGCTTTTTGCTCATCCTTGTAATAATCTTATAATATGCTTTATCATGCCTTTCACATATCCTCTTGGTTGAGCCTTTTTATTATGGTGCCTCTTACTTGTTGCTCAACTATTTGTTTGTTGCAAGTGTTAAGCTTATTTTTCTATCTATGATCTATTGCAAATGTTTGTGTTTTAAATGGTAATGAGGGAGTGAGGATTCCATGTTATGCATATTGTATTCAACTACAACATTTTAATTTATGCATGTACCTTGGGGAGCTTCCTCATTTGATTTAGAGCACTATCTTTTGGTGATCATTAGAGTTTGATTCACTTGGTATCTTTTATTTTTGAATGATATTATGGGAGTGATGATTCCATGTTTGTGCACTTTATACTCCAATGCAAATTGTCTAGTTTTGTGCACAAACCTTGGGGAGCTTCCTCATATTACTTAGAGCAATCTTCTTGATCTTATCATAATATCTATCTTTCTTTTGGTATCTTCTTTGTGGTTCATTTGGTTGCTTGCTTCATTTGTTGAAGCTTCTTGACTTTGTTATCTTTTTGCAATCTTTGACCCTACCTATAGTGTGATTCCTTCCGAATATTCGTCATTGGATATTGATGGCGTGTAACTCACACGTTCGTTGGGAACCCCAAGAGGAAGGTATGATGCGCACAGCAGCAAGTTTTCCCTCAGAAAGAAACCAAGGTTTATCGAACCAGGAGGAGCCAAGAAGCACGTTGAAGGTTGATGGCGGCGGGATGTAGTGCGGCAACACCAGGGATTCCGGCGCCAACGTGGAACCTGCACAACACAACCAAAGTACTTTGCCCCAACGAAACAGTGAGGTTGTCAATCTCACCGGCTTGCTGTAACAAAGGATTAACCGTATTGTGTGGAAGATGATTGTTTGCAGAAAACAGAGAACAAGTATTGCAGATTGTATTTCAGAAAGAGAATTGGACCGGGTCCACAGTTCACTAGAGGTGTCTCTCCCATAAGACAAGCATGTTGGGTGAACAAATTACAGTTGGGCAATTGACAAATAAAGAGAGCATGACACGGCACATACATATCATGATGAGTATAGTGAGATTTAATTGGGCATTACGACAAAGTACATAGACCGCCATCCAACTGCATCTATGCCTAAAAAGTCCACCTTCAGGTTATCATTCGAACCCCCTCCAGTATTAAGTTGCAAAGCAACAGACAATTGCATTAAGTATGGTGCGTAATGTAATCAACAACTACATCCTTAGACATAGCATCAATGTTTTATCCCTAGTGGCAACAAGACAACACAACCTTAGAACTTTCTCACTGTCCCAGGTGTCAATGGCATGAACCCACTATCGAGCATAAGTACTCCCTCTTGGAGTTACAAGCATCTACTTGGCCAGAGCATCTACTAGTAACGGAAAGCATGCAAGATCATAAACAACACGTAGATATAACTTTGATAATCAACATAACAAGTATTCTCTATTCATCGGATCCCAACAAACGCAACATATAGAATTACAGATAGATGATCTTGATCATGTTAGGCAGCTCACAAGATCCGACAATGATAGCACAATGGGGAGAAGACAACCATCTAGCTACGCTATGGACCCATAGTCCAGGGGTAGACTACTCACACATCACACCGGAGGCGACCATGGCGGCGTAGAGTCCTCCGGGAGATGATTCCCCTCCCGAGGTGCCGGAGGTGATCTCTGGATCCCCGAGATGGGATCGGCGTTGGCGGCGTCTCCGGAAGGTTTTTCGTATCGTGGCTCTCGTACTGGGGGTTTCGTCACGGAGGCTTTAAGTAGGCGGAAGGGCAGGTCAAGAGGCGGCACGGGGGCCCAAACCACGGCCGCGGCGGGGTGGGGCCGCGCCGCCCTAGGGTTTGGCCACCCCGTGGCCCCTCTTCGTCTCATCTTCGGACTTCTGGAAGCTTCGTGTAAAAATAGCCCCCGGGCTTTGATTTCGTCCAATTCCGAGAATATTTTCTTACTAGGATTTCTGAAACCAAAAACAGCAGAAAAAAGAACTGGCACTTCGGCATCTTGTTAATAGGTTAGTTCCAGAAAATGCACGAATATGACATAAAGTGTGCATAAAACATGTAGATAACATCAATAATGTGGCATGGAACATAAGAAATTATCGATACGTCGGAGGTATCACGCATCCCTCAGTTCGGCGGTAAAACGATAACACAGATAATTTCTGGAGTGACATGCCATCATAATCTTGATCATACTATTTGTAAAGCATATGTAGTGAATGCAGCGATCAAAACAATGTATATGACATGAGTAAACAAGTGAATCATAAAGCAAAGACCTTTCATGAATAGCACTTCAAGACAAGCATCAATAAGTCTTGCATAAGAGTTAACTCATAAAGCAATAATTCAAAGTAAAGGCATTGAAGCAACACAAAAAGAAGATTAAGTTTCAGCGGTTGCTTTCAACTTGTAACATGTATATCTCATGGATATTGTCAACATAGAGTAGTATAATAAGTGCAATAAGCAAGTATGTAGGCATCAATGCATAGTTCACACAAGTGTTTGCTTCTTGAGGTGGAGAGAAATAGGTGAACTGACTCAACATTGAAAATAAAAGAATGGTCCTCAATAGAGGAAAAGCATCGATTGCTATATTTGTGCTAGAGCTTTGATTTTGAAAACATGAAACAATTTTGTCAACGGTAGTAATAAAGCATATGCATCATGTAAATTATATCTTATAAGTTGCAAGCCTCATGCATAGTGTACTAATAGTGCCCGCACCTTGTCCTAATTAGCTTGGACTACCGGATCATCACAATGCACTGTTTTTACCAAGTGTCACAAAGGGGTACCTCTATGCCGCTGTACAAAGGTCTAAGGAGAAAGCTCGCATTGGATTTCTCGCTATTGATTATTCTTCAACTTAGACATCCATACGGGACAACATAGACAACAGATAATGGACTCCTCTTTTATGCATAAGCATGTAACAACAATTAATAATTTTCTCATTTGAGATTGAGGATATATGTCCAAAACTGAAACTTCCACCATGGATCATGGCTTTAGTTAGCGGCCCAATGTTCTTCTCTAACATATGCATGCTTAACCATAAGGTGGTAGATCTCTCTTACTTCAGACAAGACGGACATGCATAGCAACTCACATGAAATTCAACAATGAATAGTTGATGGCGTCCCCAGTGAACATGGTTATCGCACAACAAGCAACTTAATAAGAGATAAAGTGCATAATTACATATTCAATACCACAATAGTTTTTAAGCTATTTGTCCCATGAGCTATATATTGCAAAGGTGAATGATGGAATTTTAAAGGTAGCACTCAAGCAATTTACTTTGGAATGGCGGAAAATACCATGTAGTAGGTAGGTATGGTGGACACAAATGGCATAGTGGTTGGCTCAAGTATTTGGATGCATGAGAAGTATTCCCTCTCGATACAAGGTTTAGGCTAGCAAGGCTTATTTGAAACAAACAAAAGGATGAACCGGTGTAGCAAAACTCACATAAAAGACATATCGAAAATATTATAAGACTCTACACCGTCTTCCTTGTTGTTCAAACTCAATACTAGAAATTATCTAGACCTTAGAGAAACCAAATATGCAAACCAAATTTTAGCATGCTCTATGTATTTCTTCATTAATGGGTGCAAAGCATATGATGCAAGAGCTTAATCATGAGCACAACAATTGCCAAGTATCACATTACCCAAGACATTTATAGCAATTACTACATGTATCATTTTCCAATTCCAACCATATAACAATTTAACGAAGGAGAAACTTCGCCATGAATACTATGAGTAGAAACCAAGGACATACTTGTCCATATGCTACAGCGGAGCGTGTCTCTCTCCCATAAAGTGAATGCTAGGATCCATTTTATTCAAACAAAACAAAAAACAAAAACAAACCGACGCTCCAAGCAAAGCACATAAGATGTGATGGAATAAAAATATAGTTTCAGGGGAGGAACCTGATAATGTTGTCGATGAAGAAGGGGATGCCTTGGGCATCCCCAAGCTTGAGTCTTCTTGATATATGCAGGGGTGAACCACCGGGGCATCCCCAAGCTTAGAGCTTTCACTCTCCTTGATCATGTTGCATCATACTCCTCTCTTGATCCTTGAAAACTTCCTCCACACCAAACTCGAAACAACTCATTAGAGGGTTAGTGCACAATATAAATTGACATATTCAGAGGTGACACAATCATTCTTAACACTTCTGGACATTGCATAATGCTACTGGACATTAGTGGATCAAAGAAATTCATCCAACATAGCAAAAGAGACAATGCGAAATAAAAGGCAGAATCTGTCAAAACAGAACAGTTCGTATTGACGAATTTTAAAATGGCACCAGACTTGCTCAAATGAAAATGCTCAAATTGAATGAAAGTTGCGTACATATCTGAGGATCATGCACGTAAATTGGCTTAATTTTCTGGGCTACCTACAGGGAGGTAGACCCAGATTCGTGACAGCAAAGAAATCTGGAACTGTGCAGTAATCCAAATCTAGTACTTACTTTTCTATCAACGGCTTAACTTGGCACAACAAAACACAAAACTAAGATAAGGAGAGGTTGCTACAGTAGTAAACAACTTCCAAGACACAAAATAAAAACAAAGTACTGTAGGTAAAAACATGGGTTGTCTCCCATAAGCGCTTTTCTTTAACGCCTTTCAGCTAGGCGCAGAAAGTGTGTATCAAGTATTATCGAAAGATGGTACATTCTCAGCGGGGTGTGGAGTTTTCTCAACCAGGCATAGTATATTAGATACATAAGTTTTAGCATCCCCCTTTTCATTAGTCTTAGGCGTGCTACTCTCATCAAACAAATTTTCAGGAACAAGCCAAGCATAGTTATTTTCTAGTGCATCATTCATAGCTAAGAGTTTACATGGTATTGGTGCTTTGATCTCCCCACCATCATCAATATTATTAGTGTATCTTATTCTATCCATGTCCATCTTTTCAAGGAGACTAACAAAATTAGTATGTGAACCAAGCATATTAAATTTAGCAAAGACCTTTCTAGCTTCTCTTGCTAGACCACCAAATTCTCTAAGAAGGGTTTCTAAAATAAAATCTTTCTTTTCCCCTTCTTCCATATCACCAAGTGTGAGAAACATGTGTTGGATTATAGGATTAAGATTAACAAATTTAGTTTCCAACAGGCGAACTAAATGCGCAGCAGCAATTTCATAAGTAGGCGCAAGGTCTACCAAGTGTCTATCTTCAAAACTTTCAATGGTACTAACATGATTGAAAAATTCTTCTATATTATTTCTCCCAACTATAGACCCACGTCCTACCGGTATGTCTTTTGTGGTAAAATTAAAAGGAAACATGATGAGTAAAGTAAATGCAAGTAACTAATTTTTTTGTGTTTTTGATATAGCAAACAAGATAGCAAATAAAGTAAAACTAGCAACTAATTTTTTTGTATTTTGATTTAGTGCAGCAAACAAAGTAGTAAATAAAACTAAGCAAGACAAAAACAAAGTAAAGAGATTGAGAAGTGGAGACTCCCCTTGCAGCGTGTCTTGATCTCGGCAACGGCGCCAGAAAAAGAGCTTGATGGCGTGTAACTCACACGTTCGTTGGGAACCCCAAGAGGAAGGTATGATGCGCACAGCAAGTTTTCCCTCAGAAAGAAACCAAGGTTTATCGAACCAGGAGGAGCCAAGAAGCACGTTGAAGGTTGATGGCGGCGGGATGTAGTGCGGCGCAACACCATTCCGGCGCCAACGTGGAACTGCACAACACAACCAAAGTACTTTGCCCCAACGAAACAGGAGGTTGTCAATCTCACCGGCTTGCTGTAACAAAGGATTAACCGTATTGTGTGGAAGATGATTGTTTGCGAAAACAGTAGAACAAGTATTGCAGTAGATTGTATTTCATAAAGAGAATTGGACCGGGGTCCACAGTTCACTAGAGGTGTCTCTCCCATAAGACAAACAGCATGTTGGGTGAACAAATTACAGTTGGGCAATTGACAAATAAAGAGAGCATGACCATGCACATACATATCATGATGAGTATAGTGAGATTTAATTGGGCATTACGACAAAGTACATAGACCGCCATCCAACCGCATCTATGCCTAAAAAGTCCACCTTCAGGTTATCATCCGAACCCCCTCCGTATTAAGTTGCAAAGCAACAGACAATTGCATTAAGTATGGTGCGTAATGTAATCAACAACTACATCCTTAGACATAGCATCAATGTTTTATCCCTAGTGGCAACAGCACAACACAACCTTAGAACTTTCTGTCACTGTCCCAGGTGTCAAAGGCATGAACCCACTATCGAGCATAAGTACTCCCTCTTGGAGTTACAAGCATCTACTTAGCATCTACTAGTAACGGAAAGCATGCAAGATCATAAACAACACGTAGATATAACTTTGATAATCAACATAACAAGTATTCTCTATTCATCGGATCCCAACAAACGCAACATATAGAATTACAGATAGATGATCTTGATCATGTTAGGCAGCTCACAAGATCCGACAATGATAGCACAATGGGGAGAAGACAACCATCTAGCTACTGCTATGGACCCATAGTCCAGGGGTAGACTACTCACACATCACACCGGAGGCGACCATGGCGGCGTAGAGTCCTCCGGGAGATGATTCCCTCTCCGGCGGGTGCCGGAGGTGATCTCTGGATCCCCGAGATGGGATCGGCGTTGGCGGCGTCTGGAAGGTTTTCCGTATCGTGGCTCTCGGTACTGGGGGTTTCGTCACGGAGGCTTTAAGTAGGCGGAAGGGCAGGTCAAGAGGCGGCACGGGGGGCCCAAACCACAGGCCGGCGCGGCCGGTGGGGCCGCGCCGCCCTAGGGTTTGGCCACCCCGTGGCCCTCTTCGTCTCATCTTCGGACCCGGAAGCTTCGTGTAAAAATAGGCCCTGGGCTTTGATTTCGTCCCGAGAATATTTCCTTACTAGGATTTCTGAAACCAAAAACAGCAGAAAAACAACTGGCACTTCGGCATCTTGTTAATAGGTTAGTTCCAAAATGCACGAATATGACATAAAGTGTGCATAAAACATGTAGATAACATCAATAATGTGGCATGGAACATAAGAAATTATCGATACGTCGGAGACGTATCAGATATGTGCATTTGATTCCACTCAAATTATGAGAAATGCACACGCTATGGAGGATCTCTCACTATATTGGCCTTCTAAAATTTTCACCCATTTCGGCAATTGGTGCCAATTGGGGAGAAGTTTGGAGGGTTTAAGGGAATTTGGTTATGTCTTTGCTTTGTGCTTAAGCATGTGCCTTTATTGCATTGCATCTTGTTGCTTTGCATAGTTGAATATTTAGAGGAAACTCCACTAGGCTTTGAATGCCAATATATGCAATGAAAGTCAAGATCATTCACACATGCATATATTATGGGGAGTTTGCTCTATATATTCAACTTATTTGTTACTTCAATTCCTTATATAAACCCTCTCAAAGAGATTGTCATCAATTACCAAAATGGGGAGATTGAAAGTGCATGGAGCCCCCATGTGTGGTATTGGTAATTAATGACAATCCCTATGGACTAATGTTTGCATTGAGTTATATTTGTAGGAGTTGTCCATAGGCAATTCTTGAACCATATGTTGGCTTCAAGGTTGCAAGAAGAAGAATTTGATGAAGGATATCAAGTGTCAAGTATGTCTTGAAGATGAAGATGAAGTGAGCCCTCAAGTTACTTCAAGACATCAATATGATGAAGAATGAAGAATGAAGTGCAAGTTCAAGATGAGCCATCTCGAAGAGATCCTTTGCTTGAGTATTGCCATCCATATGGTGATCATGGAGATGTGAAGATGCGCTGAAGAAGAAGCTCTCCCATGGTGGATTATGGGGGAGCAATCCACATGGTGGTCATGGTTATGTGAAGATGCGCCGAAGAAGAAGCTCTCCCATGGTGGATTATGGGGGAGCAATCCACAAGACTTCGTCAAGCAAGCACAAGCAAGAAGGCGTTCCATCTTGTTGAGGTCAAGATCGTCGTCATCAAGCTCAAGTGGAATGCGCAAGTATAAGGTTTGCTCTTGATAGAGTTTCTTTCTCACCGGTCTCATAGTGTAGTTGGAGACCGGTTTATAGTTTAGTTGCCGTACTATCAAGAGGGCTCTCGAGTGAGTAACTCGATCATATCGTTCGGAGAGAGCTCAAACCTTTGCATCCTTGCATCATCTTTCTTGGTTGTTATTTGGACCTTATCCATGTGATGTTTTAGAGCTTGTGCTTATTCTCATGACAAGCTCTAGTTCATCGAAAACGGATTTCGCATAGATCATTTGTTGCGTTTTCGAGTTTGGTTCATCATCTTCCTTGGTTGTTATTTGGATCTTATCCATGTGATGATTTAGAGCTTGTGCTCATTCTCATGACAAGCTCTAGTTCATCAAGAATGGTTTTTGCACGGGCAACTTGTTGCATTTTCGAGATTGGAGGTTTTACCGGTATGTCTTTTTTAGATAGGTCAAACCTTTCATCATTTGTTTCTATCCTCCCTTGTTGGACTATGATGGTTTCCTGCATGATCTTGTAGAGCTTATTCCTAGCTTCAAAACAAGCCCAAGATCATCAAAATCGGAGTCCGGATGCTAAAGTTATGCCCGTTTTAGTTTTGGTGTTTCTGCAGTTTGCCAGGCCGGATTTTTCGGAAATATCCGGGCCGGATATTTCGGAAATATCCGCCCCCCCCCCTCGAAATCGGCTAAGGACAGAAAAGCAGCTCAGACAGGGGCCGGATTTTTGGCCGGATTTTGACCAGGTTTTGTCACGAGGCCGGATAATCCGCCCCGGATAATCCGGCCCTTACTTAGGCCGGATTATCCGGCCTTTTGCCCAACGGCTCGATTTTCTTGGGGGGTATAAATACCCCTTCTTCCTCCTTGCTGGGGCTTCTCTCACTCTCTCTCTCCTCCATTGTTGAACTAGAGAAGCTTGCTCTATCTCTCAATCCCTCCATGATTCTTGCCCCCATTTGAGGGAAAAGAAAGAGGAGATCTAGATCTACATTTCTACCAATCAAATCCATCTCTTAGTGAGTGGAACTCTCTAGATCTTGATCTTGGTGTTCTTTGTGAATTCCTTTGTTCTTCCTCTCTTATTCCCCCAATAGCTTTTGTAGCTTTGTTGAAATTTGAGAGAGAAGGACTTGAGCATCTTTGTGGTGTTCTTGCCATTGCATTTGGTGCATCGGTTTGAGTTCTCCACGGTGATTCGTGGTGGTGAAAGCAAGAAGGTTGTTACTCTTGGGTTCTTGGAACCCTAGACGGATTCTAGGCCTTTGTGGCGATTTGTTGGGAGCCTCCAATTAAGTTGTGGATGTGTGCCCCAATCTTTGTGTAAGGCCGCCTCGAAGGAAATCCCTTAGTGGAACCGTGACCTAGGCCTTTGTGGCGAGGGTCACCGGAGATTTAGGTGAGGCGCCTTCGTGGCGTTCGGTGTGTGGTGTGATTACCGCATCTTGGGGTGAGGCCTTTGTGGCGTTGGTGTGCATCGAGCAACCACACCTCAAGGTGAGCCTCTTGTGGCGTTCGGGAGCACTAAGCCACCGCACCTCTCCAACGGAGATTAGCAGCAAGAGTGTGAACTTCGGGATAAATCTTCGTCTCCGCGTGCCTCGGTTATCTCTATACCCGAGCTCTTTACTTATGCACTTTACCTTGTGATAGCCATCGTGCTTGAAGTTATATATATCTTGCTATCACATACTTGCTTGTATTGCTTAGCATAAGTTGTTGGTGCACTTAGGTGAACCTTTGCTTAGAATAAGTTGTTGGTGCACATAGGTGAACCATAGTATATAGGCTTTGGGCTTGACAAAGTAAACGCTAGTTTTATTCCGCATTTGTTAAGCCCATCTCGTAAAAGTTTTCAACCGCCTATTCACCCCCCCCCCCTCTAGGCGACATCCGTATCCTTTCAGCAATTTGTGAAATTTGAATTTAAACTAAAAATAACTAAAGCTACCCGGCCAGGATACACCCATAGTCAATGACTGGTGGGGTCCTAGCCATGTCACCCGCCATGGTGGCGATGACGTGGCACACCCCACGGTGGCCGGTGGCAGTAGCGGTGGTCGCCGGTGATTCCGGTACCCGCGCCGTGGGTGCGTTGGAACGAAAGTGTGGTGGCGCGCCGCCAAATGGTCGCCGGAGCTTGGCCGGCGGCGAGGCCGGCGGCAGAGCTCACGGGCCAACGGTGCGGGGCATGCTACGGGAGGTAATCGAGCGCGCATGCGAGGAGGATCAGTGGCTCACCAGGAGCACGAAGGGCTTGACGGCGTAGCAAGGGGAGGTGTGGTTCGCCGGAATTCGTCGGTGCCGGCGTTGGGGAAGATGAGGTTGACTGCGAAGCTACGGCTCGCCCCAACTCGATTCCTCTTGCAGGTAGAGCAAGTCGAGGACGGCGGAGATGATGGTGGTCACGGCGAGGTCCGGGGGTGCTCCAAACGGCGACGATTGGAGATGGCCGGGCGGTTAGTGTTTCGGATTTTGGGGAAAATTGGACAGAGGGGGAAGAACTCGAGCTAGGGTTCGTCGTCGAGCTTTTATATGGCGCCAGGGAGTGCCTCGTCACGAATTCGGATGATGGGAGGCCGCCAGCGTGAGAGGGAAGACGAGCACGTCTTCGTGCTGGCCTCCAGCACACGAAGAGGATGAGGACGAGCTCGTCCTCTGTTTTTTCTAGACGAAGGGGTACGGGATGGCCTGTTGGGCTGGTGCTTGGGATGCGGTTTGGGTGCTCGATGGGCTGGACCATGGGCTGCTGCTGGGCTGCCACGGCCAGGTAAGCTCCAGGTGGTTTTTCTCCTCTTTTCTTTTTCTTCTTTATTTCTATTTTGTATTCTTATTTGTTGAATTCAAATTTGAATTCAATTCTGCCTTGCAGGTATTTGTAAATACTTTTAACTTGGCAATTACCTCTCAAGTACTAATTATACTTGAGACATATTATTTTGATTCTTTAATATAATGATAGGTTCAACATACATAATAATTCAAATATGTAAGATAATAATTATAATCTTCCATTCTCCTTCTTTTGAAATTCCAAATATTTTTATGATTCAAGGAGATGGCCAAATGGCAGGGCTTTATGTACCAAATTATTTCTAGGGTCTTGATTTAGTTACTTGCATATGATTTTATGTGAGCTCCAATGTATTAGGGTTTTATAGTTTTTATCATAACCCCTCTTGTTAAGGTTAGTACTATCATTATATTTGAAAGTATCAAAGTAGGTATTGTTTCCATCATGGTTTGTCTTGGTTACAAAGTTAAATGGTTGTTAACCACACATGGGTTTAATTATAAGACTTTAGCATTAGGTACCTCTTTTGTTTTATAATTGAAGCATAGGATTTGATTAATGAACCATTAGGGTTCAAATGCTAATTACCTAATGACACATGGATTAAATCTCAATTATGGCCTGGTTTTATATTATGATTACCATATTGATGTAAAAACTAGGGTTGAGATTTAATTCTAGTTTATAGAATTGGGATGATATCATATTACATTAGTTAGGGTTTAGTCTCCCCTATCTATGATAAGATGCTTACTTGCTTAATTGTTTATGTGCTTCTTTAATGAATGAGGACTTGGGAATTGGTTTTATCTTCCACCAATTGACTTTTATTACTATCCTCAATTTATCATTGAAGTAACTAGAGTGGTTATGGTTCTTTTTATAGTTAACTTTGGTGATATGAATGGATGGTTTCTCACCATATTAAGTATGGAGTTTTACTCTAAGGTTTTCTTATGTTTCTTAGGTGAAGAATATGTGGGATGTAGATGTGGTAGAATTCTACTTATGATCACCAAGTGGTTCTCAAGTTAGGGTTAGGATATAAGCCTAGGGTTGCTTACTATTGATCTCCTTATAATTTCATGTGGTGAATAACATCTACTAATCCTATTAGGATTTAACCTATCCTCGCATACCTCAAGATCATGATCATGGATTAGGCATGATCAACTTGTTCTTAATATCTCTACCTCAAGTTCTTAGGGTTTATGATCATCACTCAATTTATAATGATCAAGGTTTGGCTTCCTAAGGTATCTCTCATTAAATAGGTTTCTCACTTCCATGATCAAGCATTGTCTTGATCAACTAAGCATAATATTTCTATTATAGTTTCTTGGGTGGACATGGCTATGGTTGTCTCTATAGATTATATCCCAGGAGAATGTCTGAGATATTCTGTTAGGGTTCCACTTAAATAATGTTGATATTATCATCTGGGTATATGGATAGTTCTCTCCCTTAGATTAAGTGTTGCCTCAACTATCTTGAGTATAACACCATAGGTTGAGCTCTCATATAGGAACAATTATTCTAGGTTTTATGGTGTACTCACAATATCTCAATAGTATCTAGTCTAAAACTCCACTTGGCTATCTTGGTTGAATTACTCTCCTCCTTACTTTATCAATTCAAGGTTATGGTATTGTTCCATTTGACATTAAGTTATATCACCATTCCAAGATGGAATGGTTTATCTCCTAATACTTTAGTTCAAAGATTGTCCTTGAGTCTTTAATAGGTAAGGCTAGAATTAGGATGAGTGGTCTCTCTCATTTGGGAAGTACTTCAATGCTAACCTAAGATTATTCTCCAAAGATAATGATGTGGTCACCAATATCTATGGTTAACATGAATGGGTTCTCTCTCTAGGAAATGTCTTGAATAATATCCTAGGGTTCCTCTTAAAGATGATGATGTGATCATATGGATATTTCTATCCAAGGTTTTAGCTTAAGGTTTCCCATTGCTTCTCTAATAAATACTATAGAACTCTCACCTCTCTAGGTTTGATGTATAATAACTTGGAATAGAGAAGAATATATACTTATAGAGTTGATCTCCTTGTCTTGTTTCCAAGATTGAAATAGAATGAATACCATGAGGTTCATGGTAGGATCAAGATTTAGTTTAAGACATGGAAAAGATAAGTTAGGAATAGTTTCTCCACTTATTGTTACTTGACTTCTAATTAAATAGATGTTCATATGTTGTGGCAAGGAATACCATATTATGATCTTTTATGAGATCAAGCAATTGATCATTGAGTAAAGTGTTGTTGTGTTGACTATTAATTCCATTTGATCTAACCCCTTAGATCAAATCATCTCTACCCAAAACAAGGTTTTAACAAAGTCACATTGAGGTTTATAGCGCTTGACTTGATGAGCTACTTCAATTCCACCAAGGTCAAGTGAAACTCCAGTTACTGTGACTGTTTTACTTTAAAGCGCGAAAATTCCCCAGATTTTCTATGCATGAATGCAATGCACACATCTGTTTCCTCTATTTTTGTAACCCCAATACCTGGGATATTACAGGACGCCCCACGGTATCACTTTGAGCATCCAAATATAGTACTAACAAACACCACAATTTATAAGTATTTCTGTAAAATTTAGCCTAAGAGACACACACGGTGTGCACACTGTCACCTTCACACCTTGGAACAAGGTGTCTCCGGAGATCACATAACAAAACCACTTGAGTAGCATAATAGATGAAGAATAACATCTACTTATTCAACTAGATTACAAAGCTCATGATCACATAAAGATCATACCATGGGAGAGAGAGAGAGATAAACCACATAGCTACCGGTAAAGCCCTTAGCCTCGGGGGAGAACTACTCCCTCCTCATCATGGGAGTCAGCAACAACGATGAAGATGGCGGTGGAGTCGATGGAGATGGCTCCGGGGGTAATTCCCCGTCTCGGTAGGGTGCAGAAACAGAGACTTCTGTCCCCCGAAACTAGTCTACGATGGCGGCGGAGCTACAAAATTTTCGTGGATGGAGGCTGATTGATTTAGGGTTTTCACGTCGAGAGGCAACTTATAGGCGGAAGGGCGAGGTCGGTGTGCGCCAGGGGGCACCACACCATACCTAGGCATGGTGTGCCCTCCCTGGTTCCCTCCTCCGTCTCTGCTTTGGACTCCGTTTTCGCGTCGGAAAAAATAGGAGGTTTAGCTTTTGTTTGGTCCAATTCCGAGAATATTTCATCTACAACTTTTCTGAAATAAAAAAATAGCAGAAAACAAGAACTGGCACTGTGGCATCTTGTTAATAGGTTAGTTCCACAAAATGCATAAAAATGCCACGAAGTGTAAACAAAACATATATAAATTGGTATAAAATAAGCATGGAGCTTCAAAAATTATAGATATGTTTGCAACATATCACACCGTCCCAATTGCTCTCCGCCCTATGGCCCCTACTTCTTCCCCCCTTCATGAGGATCCCTCCTCCCGGGTACCGTCGAATAGGCAACGACAGACATCGATTGCATTTTACCTTGTCTCAGACATTCTCTTTTTTTTTTTTCCTTTTTGACAAATGCTTTCCTTAGGTTGTCAATGGCCAAATGGGAATTGTCAGGTCAGGTAGGCAGATCACCTTCTTCTATGCTTATTTCGTCGCATGATTTTGAACAATAGACTGTATGTATATTTTCTCAGTTCTATATTTTTATCTTGGCTTGTAGGTTGTCAGTATAAAGTTCGAAGTGCTCTGTTTTAGTTTACAGGATTTATTGTGTGTTGGAAGGTTGTATGTAGTTAGGTTAGTGGTCTAAAGTTTGATCTGTAGTGTTTTTTGTGTTGTTCATTTTTTGTGGTTTGTAGATGATCTCTTTTCAGTATCCATGATTTGGATAGCTGGTATATCCAGCTTTTTTGAAGCAGTTGGTCTCCCTTCATTCGTGGATTATTAATCCATAGAGTAGTATAGAGTAATAGCTCGACTAGTACATGAGACTTAATTTGGCTGTCGACTAGCTTTGCTCAACTTAACTATGTTGAGCAGTTGAGCAACTAATCATGAACCATTTAAGTATATCGACTCTTTTTTTGGTATGAATAAGTGATGCGCTCGGCACACTATATTGAAAGTAAGGGGTGCTAGCTATTTTTTATACGCTTTCTTAAGAATAAGCCATCTCACGATAGGATCATGTCGCCGCTATCCATTTGACCATTTATTTCCAATGTTTTACCAGAAGCTTTCTGAACTATATTTTCCAATGTTTTTTACTATCTGGTTCTGCTCTTATGTGGTTGTAAGAGCATCTCTAACAGCGCCCTCGTATATCCCGCCGGAACCGAACTTTTCCGGCGGATTTACGGGTTCAGGCTGAAATGCGCGCAGATCAGAGCCCGTAAACATGGGCCGGCCCAAACTGGAAGTTCAGGGGCTCGAGAAACTCACTGCACAGCCCCTATTAAAAGGGTTCGCGGAGGGGAGTTCGGTTCGGAAACCCTACTCCCCTCCCGCCGCTCCTCTCCCGCTGCCGCAGCCCGCCGCCGCTCCGACGAGCAATCGCCGTCGCTCGACCGCCGCTCCGCCGCTACGGCCACCACCGCCGTGCGAAATGACACGCACCAGACGCGTGGGTAGGGGGCGGCCGATCCGGCGCCGGAAGGTCAAGCCGCCGTCCGTCGGGCGTACGGGCGGAGACGGAGCGCGGCAGGCGGGCGCGCTCCGATGGCGCATGGAAGCGGGCCGGCCGCAAGTGGCCGGACGTAATGGCGCGCCACCTTCAAGCGCGTGCGGAGGCGGCGGCGACAGTATGCGGCTGGGGAAGCGGTGGCCGCTGCCGCCGTTGCCCCCGAGCGGCGACGACGACGATGCAGACGGACCGCCTCTGCTCTGCGGGGGCGCCTCCGGCGCGACGGCCATCGAGCTGGTGGCCCTCGTCGTCGCCTAGCAACCGGCGTTGTCGAAAAACCCTCCGCCGCCACCCGGTGACAGTATAGTCGCCGGGAACCTTAATTTATAGTCTAATTAGGTCCGTAGTACGTAATTTAGGTCGAATGTGATTGTATTTTGCCACTATTAGTGTGAATTATGATCGAATTAACCTTGATCGGATGAAATCGACTCCAATACCCGTCGATAGATTTCCCGCGTCGTTTGATTTTCGCGAGTTCGGTTCACGTTTTCGGTTTCTGTTCTGCGCTGTGCCCGAATGCGCTCTCAATTCGTTTTTCGGGAGACTGAACTCCGTTTTTTCGGTTCGGACAAATACGGGCTCTGTTAGAGATGCTCTAATATATGTAATTGTTGGCAAGTGGCGCAGTAGTCTAGAAATGTTTGCTCCTATGTTTTTTTTTTTTCAGATATTGCTTCAGTATTTTTACGAATTATCTGCTATTCTGAATAGTGCACTCAGCTGCACGCCATCGCTAACCAGAGAGAGGGTCAAGCCCTGGACAGTTCAGAGTCTATCACAAACTCCAGGCCCTTGTACATAGTATAAACCTTGCAGCTGAATAGAAGAACCATGGCAGAGAAATTGCTGACAGTGAACTGTAAACCTGCAACAGAAACTAGCAGAAGAGATCTGAGTGTGGTATGGCTACTAGTCCCTTCATGAGCAACAGGAAGCGCCTCCACTTCCATCGCCACATTATCTCCCGATGCCCTGGAGAAGGAGAGAGCACCAGAAGAAGCCTCATTCACCACATTATCAGCTGTAGCTTCAAGATCCGAGAAGAAGTCAGACTCAGGAGACCATGCTGCAGGGTTGTCAGATGTGTTGTAAGCAGGTACAAAGAGGAAACTATGTGAGAAGCCGGCACTCCCGGAACGGAAGGTTATACGCATCGGGGCTGGTACGGTAGTGTCGGAGCAAATAACATACCACCTACCGTGTCGTCACAGTTTGGGCATCTGGTTGTGGAACGTTTTTGGTCCAACTCCTCCAAAACCCTTTTGGGGGTCTTTAGGGTTGTCCGTGGAGTTGCCCTAATGGTTCGGTAATGTATTTGACATGTGCTACCTATGTTTCATATTAATTATCGCAGGTTTATCAGTCACATGTATATCTACACTAAACACGTCTAGATAAGTGCGTATGTAGATAAATGTATGGCATCTAGGAAAGTAGTAAAATCCATACACGAGAACTTCACATGGCCACTTACATTTTTTGGCGATGAAAAAGTATTTTATACAATATATCAGACCGTGGTACCCAATTAATTAATCATGCATTTCACGGGGAGTGCTCGATATATTATCAGGATTTTTGTTTTGTCTTACGGGTCCTTAATACATGATACACTGTGGATATAGCGATACAACGTTGTTGGTACTAGGAGAAATAAGACATTAATTATCAGGATTGTATTTCATCTTGCGGGTCCACAGTACTACATGATACGCTGAGGATACACCGATACAATTTTGTTGGCTCTACGAAAATAAGACACTAATCAACTAGTACTACCTCCGTTTCAAGTAATAAGGCGCACGCGTATCCCAAGACAAACTTTGACCATAAAAATTGAGCAACAAAATCTTAATTATATTATATGTAATTAGTATCGCTTTTTAATGATATAAATTTCATACAAACAATCTTTATCTATTTGAAGTAATTCTTGATCAAATAAAAAGCTCGTAAAACGAGAACGCCTTATTCTTTGAAACGGATTTAGTATTTCTTTAGACATAAAGGGAAGCAAGCGGTATCCATCCTTAATTCCTTGCAGGTAGTGGGCAGACTATGCACCGGCATCCGTCAGGACCACATAAACCTTCAACCGTGCCTAAGTTATGTTTTCTTTTGCACTGTGTCACGCATCGCCTGACGCTTGGACATGCCTTGGGAATGGCGTATACATCGCAACCGTGAGGGAAATCTAATCCACCATCCACTCTCTCCATTGCCGCAATGCCTGCTTGATTTCAACCGCAGAGAAAGGATAAGAGGAAATGTTTCCTACATATGGAATAGTGCAACAGAGAGAAAAGCATGCCTGGAAAATACCTGAACAACGCACAGAAAGAACAAGGCAGAAGAGCACCACCTCGACAGTCTTCATCCTTTATATGTAACACAAAATATAGGTATTGTAGGAGGATTTATATCGGAGTTGTATTTCCGGCAATTGTATCTATGACGTTCTTACTTTCTACTACCTTGTAGTAGATGTGCAATGGATCCACAAGGGTCAGGTGCTTTATAGCTGCCATGACAGTGGAATCAATTAATAACATGTAACGAGTGTAGTAGTATTACGAATTTTGCCGCATTCAACAAAACGAAACGTCTGCAATTAATATAGGAACCTTGTAGCATTTTGTTGGCATGGAAGGGCCTGACGGTTTATGTACACGACGTCAAGCACACCAATAAAATCCAAACGCTCCAAATAGGATGAAGGAGAGCAGCTGAGTTAGACTAGTCACAGTGAGGAGTAAGAGCATCTCCATCGGTACCGGTGCCCTCAAATAGGTGTCGGCAGAGGCGCCGACACTGCATCCTCTATTTGGGGGTGCTGTTCCTACACCGGCGCTCCCAAACAGGCTGTTTCGATAGTTTTTATAAGACAAACTAAACATTTTCTTATAGTTTTATTTTTATATCATTCAAGATCGAGGAATGAATAATGTTTTAACGCAAATCCGAGTAAAATATTATTCACTCCTCAATGCCGGATGATATGTCAAACCTGCTACATCTCTAGCCTACTACCTATTGGTCACCCGGCTCTATGGAGGTGGACGATCGCCCGCTGCTATCTCTGATGCTCTCTCTGCCTGCTTCTCCATCGTCGATCCCTCGTTGCTTTCTCCGCCACGAACATCAAGTAAGCCGCTCTATCTGCGGCCGCCACCTCCTGACGCAGCAACTGCTCCAGCTCCTCCCGCCGCCGACGGTGCTCCACCTCCTGCCTCCGTAGCCGTAGATGCATCTCCGCCAAGCGTCGCCGCTCGTAAACTTCATCCCGACGCTGCTGCTCCACCCGCATCTCCCGCCGCAGTGTAAGCTGCTCCCACCCCTACTGCCGGCACAACCCCCATAGGTGTTGCTGCTCTGCCTCCCAGTGACGCCGCCCCGCCTCCAGCATTTGTCGCTCGTCCGCGGCAAATGCTTCCACGGTCGGCCCTAGCGCCTTCTCCTCCCACGTCTCTTACTCTGCGAGCTGCGGGTCCTCCTCCACGAAGTATTCCGTGTTTAATTCTTCGTGCCAGTACTTCAGAAATATTTGTGAATGAGTAATTCGTTGTAGGAACTAGAGAAATAGTTATATGAGAAAAATATGTTTATTTACTGCTCCTTGTCAATCCATTTGACATGATACCAAACTGCTATGAACATGTGAAGGAGATTATAGTATTCAGGTGCCATTGTACTTGCCTTAAGGGCATCTCCAACGGGGTGACGCATTTCGGACGCCCAAAAAAATGCGTCGCGTCCGTTTGCGTCGGCCGAAATCGTCGAAATCGTCTGCGCGTCCGTTTACGTCGGGGGTAGCTTCAACGGCACGACGTATATTTTTTTCCATTCATAAAGTCATAATTTACATTAATAAAAAACATAAAAAAAGGCCATAAAGGCATGGTAAAACTAGGTAGTGCCTACTGGTCGTTGTCGCTGACGAGGTCAATGAACTCCGGTGTCGGCCATGGAAGCTAGTACGCCGGCGGTGGAGGAGGTAGGGCAGGCTGCAACAACTGCGGCCAGGCCGTCGCCTGCGCAGGAGGCTGTGCTGAAGGTGGCCAGGGATAGCAGGCCAGAGCAGTAGCCGGAGTGCGGTCGTTGGAACGTGTCGGCGTGGCCAGAGGAGTCGCCGGCCTCCCCTGCGCGAGCGCGGACTCGCGGAGCTGGATTGCGAGCCCGTCCCACAAAGCGAGCTCGTCGAGCTCGATGTTGGCCAGTGCCATGGCAATAACCTCCTCCTCGGTAATGTCCGTCGGTTGGGTCTCCGGATCCCACGCCGGCCCGCCGTAGTCGTGGTCGTACTCTGCCATGTCCGCGTCCTCGTCCGCGTCCTCCTGGTCGTTCTCTTATTCTTCCGTGGCGATCTCGCGGTCGAAGTAGTCGACGTCGCCGATGTAGCCAGCGCGGCGGCGCGCGTCGAACTCCCACGTCCCGAAAGAGATTCAATTGTAGGAGTTGAGCGCGTACGCCTGATCTTCCCGGAGATCCGGCGGCAAGATCGCTCGGCGGTGGCGCACCTCGTCCCGGCGCTATCGGCCCTCGCGCGGCACGGGGGGACCAGCACACGCCTAGAGTTGAGGTACCAGCCCCCTCCAGGCAGGTTTGCGTCCGGCCATGGTACCGGCCGGTATTCCTCCGAAAGGCGGTGCGCGAGCTCGACGCGGACATACCGCTTGACCCATGGCTTCTTGCCGGACCGCGAGCCGCTAGCATCGTCGTCGTTCTTGGTCTTGCGGAACGGCCAGTATTTCTTCCCCATGGCGTCGATCGGGTGGATAGCGTGGGCTCTAGCAATGGTGTGGTCGGGGAAATGGACGCCGGTAGCGTCCCTTTAAGAGGCTTAAACGCCATCTCGCCTTCATTGTCCTGCCACTGCAACGCCACCCAGCCGCGCACGCTCGCGGAAGCCGAGGCACGCCATTAACGCGGCCCTGGAAAGGCTGCAGCGCGCCACCCGTAAGTAATCCGCAGAAGACGAAGCAGCTGTGCCCCTGCCAGGCGGGCCCGTGCGAGGACCGAGCAGACGACCCCAGCGTCCGCATAAACGCAAACCTAGCGCATATTTGGGCCACATTTACGTCACCGTGGACGATCCGGTCACTATACGTCGCCCCACTAGAGGTGATACCAGATGCATTTTTGGCTCGGGCGGAAGCAAACGGTCGATCAGTATCGAGTATCCGTTTGTGTCGCCCCATTGGAGATGCCCTAAGGGTACCAATGGATGAAGGTGATGTGCAGTGTCTGCAGAGCTACGACCAGTCTGGGAAGCCAGAAAATGCAAAGGAATCACGATGTTCTGAAGTAGCCGCCGACTGAATCCAATAGAATGAGGCACGCGCGGTATTCCACGCGTCGATCAACCTAGCAGATTGGGAAGTATAGTGAGGGGGTGTTAGAGCATCTCCAGCTGCCTCCCCGACGAGGCCTCCGGCAGCCAATTTTTTCTATCCGAACGATATTATTCGGTTTAGTTGTGCCTCCGGCTCCTCGTTTTCCCCCCGATTCAGCCTTTCATCCATCCGGAGAGCTCGGGCCATCCCCGGCTACTCGAGGCCCGGTCGGGGCAAAACTGATTGTTCCCTCCATTAATTTCGTTTTCCCTAAAAAATGCGCCGCATATAACCATTTTCCCCGCCGAATTTTGGAGGAGCTACCGCCATTCTCCCCCACCGTTGCAGCTCCTCCTCTTCCCTTCCACCACCATGCCGCCGAAGAAGCTCGCCACGGATGGCGCGCCGAAGGCGAGGAAGTCGCGGGCGCCAAATCAGAGGCCGCCGGACATGACAAACGCGGAGTGGGCATCGGATGTGGAGCGGCAGCGGAACGAAACTCGCGGCAGTGCGGAGAGGGAGAAGAAGTGAAACGCGAAGAGGGTGGCGGCGGCGGACAAACAGGCGAGGCTGATCTCCATTAACTTCGGCCAGCCGCGCGTCGGCCAATTCCCCGGGCCATGGCCGACCCAAGGTATGATCGGCTCTCCTTCCGCCTTCTCGCCGGCGTCGCACAAAAATAACCCAAAAGTGAAAGAAAAGCACAGACTGACCCTCCGGCGAAACTATTTCACCAATCTAACCCTTTTGTGTGGCGCCCCTCCCACGGGCGCCACACATGCCCATGTGGCGCCCTCCCCGGTGCCACTGTCCCAGCCGACGGCCCCTCGCCGCTGAGCTGGTGCGCCCATCCGCGTGGCAGCATGTGTGGCGCCCCAACGGCGCCACACATGCCAACTTATATCATGTTTTCGGTCGAAAACATCCAGGGGCTCGGACGTCGGGACTTAGCCGTTTTGCGAGCTCGATGTGTGGCGCCGATGCCACGGCGCCACACTAGCTTGTGTGGCGCCGATGCCACGGGCGCCACACATCCACTTAAGTGTGGCGCCCGCGCCCAGCCCGACCCTCTCTTTCTCTTCTTTCTCTCCTTTCTTTCTCTGCTCAACCGCCGCCGCCGCCCGCCTCCCCTTCGGCCCCCCACCAAATCGACCAAGGAATCGTCAGATCTATCCGGCCAAGTCCTTCCTCCTCCGTTCCTCAAGGTATTCCCCTTCGATTCCCTCCGATTCATCCACTATTGTTGGTGGATTTGGTAGATTTGAGTATGAACCCTAGACATGGAAATTCATGTTGGTGGATTTAGATATGAACCATTGATATGTTAGTGCATTTGGCTCTGAACCTAGCAACATTTGGATATGTTGGTGGATTTGGATATGAACCCTAGATTTGTTGGAACCCTAGATATGAAATTTTACATGTATGTGTTGAAATGGCTATGTATGTGTTGAAATGGCTATGTAAGTGTTGAATGTGTATGTGTAGGAACCCTAGATATGTTAGTGGATTTGGATATGAACCCTAGATTTGGATATGTTGGTGGATTTGGATATGAACCCTAGATTTGTTGGAACCCTAGATATAAAATGGCTATGTATGTGTTCAAATTCTATGTATGTATGTCTTGAAATGTCTAATATTTGCCTAGCAAATGCATTCAAATGTGTTACATATGCCTAGTATTCTTGATGGAATAACTCATATTTGTTAGGAATGCATAGATATGAATGTATGTGTGATGGCTTATTTGGATATATTCTCATGTATGTGTTGCTCATATTTGGTATGAATGGCTCATAATATGTTGTATTTGTGTAAACATGTAGGATGGTGTGGCTCCTGGATGAAGAGTACGAAAGGGAACACCGGGCTGTTCATATGACGGAGAGGACAACGGATCTTCACCCTTTGAAGATTCGTTACCATGGCACATGGATATACCGTATGACGAGAGGTACACGGAGTTCATCCAGCCTACCGGTCTTATGCCATTCATATCCCTTGTAAGCCGTGGGGGCCACACATGAACCCCTCGGCACTCACCGCCCTTGTCGACCGGTGGAGGCCGGAGACTCACACCTTCCACTTGAGGGCCGGCGAGATGGCCCCTACTCTCCAGGATGTTTCCATGATCCTTGGACTACCTATTCAGGGCGAGCCACGTGTATGAACACAGCTTGATGGGTGGCGCCAGCAGATGGAGGTGCTTATTGGCAGGGCTCCTCAGCAGATCCAAAGAAGAGAGCTCCCGCCGGCGCGTCTTTCTCTTGGATCAGGACTAACTTTGCAGAATGCCCGGAAGAGGCCGACGAGGACACTCGGAGGACGTACGCCCGCGTGTACTTATGGTACATGATTTCGAGGACTCTCTTTCCTGACAGTGGGGGGAAGCTGGCCCATTGGTGTTGGCTGAAGGCGCTTACGGTGTTGGATAACCGGTGGAGTTGGGGAACAGCGGGACTTGCCCACCTCTACCGGCAGGTGATGATTTGCTCTATGTACTATTTTCCTATAGTAGTGTGCTAGACAAAGTACTAACCAAATGTCTTATGTGCGCAGTTGGACGAAGCTTGTCGCAGGACTGGGAGCAGGACTGGGAGCGGCGGTATTGGTGGATGCATGCTCCTACTTTCCGTATGGAGCTGGGACCGCCTATCAGTTGGGCGGCCTAGGACACTCAACGAGAGGCCATGGCCTCATCACCCGAACAACCCTGATCGGGAGCCCACTTGGGCATACCTTTGGGACAATGTCTCGGAGATGACGAGCGATCCAATGGTCATGTACAGGCAGTACACTGCGGAGTTGGACACTCTTACCGCTGAGCAGGTAACCGATCACTCTTTTGCAATCCTAGTTTTCATTGATTGTACGGTCATGTTCTAAATTCTGAGATATTTGTATGCTGCAGGTGGAATGGGAGCCATATGGTAGCTTCTACCATATTGGCTCGGGATGGCTGACCTCAACCACAAGTGCACCGAGGAGGCGTGGTTCTGGCGTATGCGCTGCCCACTCATATGCATGTGGCTTGTTGAACACCACCAGCCGCAAAGAGTGATGAGACAGTTTGGGCTGTATCAGGAGTGCCCACCTCAGTGGCAAGACACGGACAAGGCGCTTCATAGGTAAACTTCTGGAATCATGCGATGGAAGATTCTTCATAGAAGAGGTACAAACTAACTTGTTGATTCTTGCAGGCTTGATAGACAGCGCCAGAGGAAGATCACAAATTGGCCAGTTCATCATAGCGGCCACGTCGCATCGTTCCTACACTGTTTGGAAGCGACACGGAATGCTGGCCCTGAGCAGATTGTGCCTCACGACTTCGCCGCTTTCAACAACTACCTCGAGTGGTTCCATGAGAACACGCGTATCGAGTTAGTTAAGCACGCGTATCCTGAGGAGATCTTGGACGACCCCATCCAGTTCGATGAGGTTGGGCAAAGCCAGCACGACACCTTTGCTCGCAGAGGGAGATCGACTTCTATTGCTTCCGAGCTGAACTTCGTGGTAATGGATTCTCTCACTAACTAGTACATCATCTACATTGCCATTTGCTCGCTTAAATTGTGTAATGCTATGTTTGTCACAGCGGGAGGAGATCCAAAAAACAGCTGAGGAGTGCGAGGTTATGTGGGAGCAGAGCGGAAGAGATGACAAGCCTGTCGGACCGTTGCGGTATTTCATTAAGGTATGATCACCAACTTTGAATGTACGCTACTATGATGTGGTGGCTTTGTAACCATGAACGACATGACGCAGAACACTGCACGAAAGATGCGGCGGTTAGCCAGCTTGCTAGGTTGCCGGGAAGCCGAAATCGCTACATCTTCCTCTTCAGAAGAGCGGGAGGTATGGACTATTTTGTTGCTGTCAAACATGTTCTTACTAATTTCAACTTTTGTAATCTCATGTGTTCATGTTTGTGAAGATTCCCGAGGACGAGCTAATTCTGAGTCAAGGCATACTTCCAAAGCGTACCTCCAAGCACGGTCAGCTTACCAGTTGAAGCCAAGGGGCAAGGGTCCAAACCGGTACACTCCGGAAGATTATGTCAACCGAGGAAAGAAGGTTGTCACGAGGAGGATGAGGGGGCCGCGGAGATCAGCTTTGTCGAGGATGAGGAACGACGAGCCGTTCTCTTAGAGGAGGAGGAGGAGGAGCAGCAGTAGAGCAGCCAGCGGCAGCGACGAAGAGGATGGCCATCCGGAAGCAGCCCGCGAGGACGGCACGTCGAGGACGATACTAGGATGTGCTACGTGTTGTTCTGAACTCTATCTTCATAAGTATCGATTTGTGAACCCTATGTCATTTCGAACCATGATCTGTAATGCTACTTGTTGTTTGAATCTACGTGCTACAATGTGACCTATGAAGTGTTATATGTGTACGTCATAAAATTGCTACTTGTTGTGTCCAATGTTGTACTCATAACTGTAGGATTTTTCATGTTTTTAACACAAGTCAATGTGTGGCGCCCTCCGCGCCACAGCGCCGCACTGCCATGGCATCGGCGCCACACATGCCAACTTATATAAACTTCTGGATCGAAAACATCCAGAGGCTCCGGACGATAAGTCCTTAGCCGTTTTCGCGAGCCTCTATGTGTGGCGCCCGAGGCATCGGCGCCACACGTGCTACTATGGCGCCCGTGGCGTCGGCGCGACACATTGAGCCTCGCCGCAAAGTCCACGAATTGTCTCACGTATGTTTTGGGCAATTACAAGTGCATGTGTGGCGCCGTTGGGAGGCGCCACACATGCGCCACGTCGGATGGGCGCATCACGAGGGGCACGCGGGGGACGGTGGCGCCGGCGGGAGGGGCGCCACATGGGCATGTGTGGCGCCCGTGGGAGGGCGCCACAAAAGGGTTAGATTGGTGAAATAGTTTCGCCGGAGGGTCGTCTGTGCTTTTCTTTCACTTTTGGGTTATTTTTTTGCAAATCGCCGGCCATGTTCTAGGACACCTACGCCGCCGGCATGGCGGGGTTTAGGCCGTCACCGCCGGTGTACGACGCTGTGATGTACGAGGGCATCTCGCCTGCCCTGCGACGTGGGCCGCTCTTCTTCTCCAACCCCGGGATGCCGCCGCTGAATGAGCCTGTGATGCACGAGATGATCACGTCGGGCTCCATGGCCGCGCATCGAGCCCGGGATTCTTCACACAAGAGGAGGCAAGGGCGACGGAAGCCGTCGCGTCGCGGGGTGGCGTGAACCTCGACCAGGACGATCAGAACGACGGTACGCAAGACGTCGACGAAGAAGATGAACCGACCTACGTCGATGAAGAGGAAGCGCCTGAACCCACGGAGGCGTCATCCAAGGGGAAGAAGAAAAGGAAGAAGAATTCGCCACCAGCCGAGCCGCGGATCAAATGGACGGGCAAAAAAGAGGAGGGCCTCGCAGAAGCTTGGAAGACCGTTTCCATGAACAACATCACCGACGCGAATCAGAACTACGAGACGTACTGGCAGCGCGTCAAGGTGGCGTTCGACGAGCGCAAACTTGTCGATCCATACTTCAATAAGACGGTGATGGTACGCTGCGACAAGGCAATGGACACCCAGGCGGCATGCAGCAAGTGGCACGGCGTATAGGAGGAGATCAAAACTCGCCCGGTGAGCGGCGAGGACTTTGAAGCCAAGGTATGCTCACTCGCCGTGGCTCCTCCGTCGACTCTACATTGGCCGAGGTTTAATCTTGAATCGCCGGCCTGTTTTTGCAGATGCGACGGGCGCTCGACATGTACGCAGACGATAATAACGACCAAATGTTCAAGTACCTCAACGTGTTCGCCCGCATCGAGGAGTGCGATAAGTGGAAGGAGGTGCGCAAGAATCTCGCCAAGGGAGAGCAGTACAACCCCGATGTTCCAGCCCCTGCCGCGTCAGCGGGCTGCCCCGAGCTCGGCCAGAAGAAGTTGAAAGAGCAAAAGAAAGCCGGCCATCCAGCCGACAGGTTGCAGGCATCCTTTGACAAGGAGTTGCTCGCCAACCAGGGAATCCAGATTGCCTTGCTCAAGGAAACCTCCGCGACGAAGAAGAGGAACACCGACCTGTCGTTCTTGATCGGCGGTAACGACGCCAACATGGACGAGGGGACAAGGGCTTGGTACTACGCCCATCGCCAAGAAATCCTCTTGCCCCCGTCGGTTGCTTCGTCCACCGCTTCAACGTCAACTCCCGCCGCTGCGACAACTGCAGACGCCGATGCTTCGCCGCTCGATGCCGCGCCAGACGAGGCTTAAGACGGGACCGTCGATGAGCCTATAATCCTCTAGTTTCTGTTTCGATCGCCGAAATGTGGCTGATCCGATCGTCGGATTTTGGCGATTCTTTTATAGAGGGAAGACGATTTTTGAAACTATCGTGGCTGATGGGCGAATGCCGAGGGTGCGACTGGGAAAATGTTGCCCCCCACGCAATTTTTACATCCAATCCGACGTTTTATATTAGAATTTTCACCCGGAAGGCTAAGACGGCTGGAGATGCTCTTAAGAGCATAGAGGAGAAATTAGGATGGGAGCGGCCAGGTACCAGAAACCAGAGAAGAGTCCCTTGGCGTTGTGGCGGCGCGAGGACGCTGGCGTCCTTGGTGAGGATGCGGATTGCAGCGGAGGCTCCTTTTAAGCTTTTTTTTTTTTGCGAAAGGGAGGCTCTTTTTAAGCTGGATGCATCGGCGGCATCGGATGAGCTCCATGAAGGACGGATTTTGGGTGCGGCGGAGGAAGATGAACAGAGACTGAGTTTTTTTTCTTACGACGAACGTCCAGCGAGAATGTGAAGCGAGGCGGCCATCGAGCAAGAATTAGTAGGCCTAGGAAGGGATCTGTAGCCCATGTGCGAGGTGATCCGCGTATCTGCAGCCCATGCTTTGCAGCCCAAGTTGGTCACGCGAGGCGTAGCAACAGAAGCCCATGTCGTTCGTTCGGAACTCGTGCGAGGCGAAGGAACACACGAGCAGGTTGTCTGTGGACGGTTAATATCTATATCTATACATAATAATAGGAAACATGCCCGTGCGTTGCACCGCGATAGAGAAAACTAACTTTTAAATTATACGCACAAATCAAATTTTGCCCCAAAATTAGTCGATCAGTGTAACATAGCCACAATCTAAACAAATGTAGTATAAGGATGTATAAAGCTGATTTTCCTAAACAACTTAATCGAAACAAATCTAGCTATTGCCAAGACTGTTGCAAGCTATGTCGGATTAATACTCCTAGCTGATAGTAGGATTAGGAATCACGCCCCAGACGATTTTATTGCAAAAGGGTGCACCTTTTCACCTCCGCGTCTGGACTTGTTAGGTGGAGGTCAACTTTGTAGGATGTATATTTTTGTTTGGCGAAAGAAAAAAGAAATAATCCTTCTTTAACATTGAAATTTTAGCCCAAGTAATGTGGTCTCGTCGAGCTTCTTGGCTAGGCTTAGAGGGTCGACCATGCATGCGGAGTGGTGAATTCCGGGCACGACGCCGGTGCTCGGCCTACATGAATCTGAACTCTAAAGTGAGCACAGCCGACATCGACCAGGTTGGCGTGGCTGCACGCTAAGAGTAGACAGATGAGGGTGACATAATCCAGCCTGCACCCAGACGGCCGGACGGTCGGACGGAGCCATCTCGGCGTATACCTTCCCGGCAGTTCAGGGACTTCCATGTGATGGGATGGCGCCGGATCCATCGCGTCGAACACGTTCATGAACTCTTCCGCGAGCGCTCCATCTAGGAGTCTGTTCCAGCTTTGGTGTCTCGACGCACTTGATCGTAGGGCTCGCCGGAATGTCATGTCACAATTTTAGATGGTATTGGGAGGTCGCAATAATGGAAAGAGCATATGTTGAGTCTGGCCTATCTCCATGTTGATCCGTGCCCGGTGCACCTGCGGTGGCGTGGCCTTATCAAGCAGTCCACTGTCGGCTTCCAATCCCACCTCAACTTCGTTCGCCAGACGGATTATTTTTCTGATCAATTGCACGCAGCCGAAGGGCGAGAGGCGAAGCAAATCTTGGGCTAATAGATTTTTTATATTGACGATGCGGCGGAGTTTAACACGGTTTAAGGCCATGCTCAATCAGGTTGGAGACGGACTCCGCTGTCTTGGCCTGAATCCAGCAACAAAGGATATATTCATTTTTGTTTCTTATTACGTATAGCACATGGACTCCAGGTTCAATTAGGAAACGTCCGATCGGTACTTTACCTCTGTTTCTTGTAGGCATCTTTTTCCTTTTGTAGTGCCGATCGTTTCCCTTGCAAGCGGGGAAGGTTCTCGGGCACGTTTTTTCTTTCTTTTCTACCACCGCTCGGTTTCCTTAATTACGAACACAAACCGATGGAGAGGGAACGGCGTGGCAGGAAAACGTACGAAGGCGTACAGGCGGACGGACGAAAACGCATTATGATGGACCAAACCACGGAAACACTTATCCTTTTATTATTAGGTATAGATATAGATAAAGGAGCTAAGGTTTCTGCCAGATTTTTCGTCCAATTTTTTTATGGACGATTTTGCCCTCCCACCAAATCCCATACTACATTAAATTGCCACCATACCGGTTGCTTTATTTTCTTTTCCCCTACCCCGAACGAACTCGACTACTACGGTCCATGGACGTCACCCAGATCTAGCCGCTACCACGTCGATCTGCGGCTGCAGGCGACCTCCAACTCCAGGTGCAGCTCGCCGCTAGGAAAGATGACGTCGAGCCACTACCGGAACCGACTGGAGGTGCTCCGGCTGGCTGGGCTCACATGGAGGAGCTCCCGCTGGACGTGACAAGCGGGCGGGTAGAGGAAACCGGCTCGATTGGGAGCTGCCAAGGCTCGACGAGGTGGCCTTTGCGTCTTTGGTACTGCTCCAGGATGGCGACATAGCTATGGAGGTGTCCAGGTGCCGGAGATCGGCTGGCGGCATATCCAGATGTCAGGGCAGCAGGGTGCGGCCGTTCGTGGCCGTAATACATTCGGTATTGGCCGGGAACCGATGCGAACGCAGGCGGGCAGGTCTAGCCACGAGGAACCGGTCCGAGCCGACACCGGCTCGCCGGAATTTTGTCAGCTGCCGAGGTGATCCGCAAGGGACGAGAGAATGACGGCTCGTTTAGGAGACAGAGAATCGGGGAGGGCACCAAACCTTCACTACTGTCGAAATTGTTATCTGCAAAGACTGAAGATGGGGCAGCCGGAGGTGAGTCTTTGGATGGATCGACCAGATCGACGTGGAGCAACTTCAGCCCCAACCAGACCGAGGAATTCGCGAGTCTGTGCACTCTGCACCTCAGTATGTATGTGTGCCTCACCTTCCAGCAATTTTTTTAGCAGAGTAAAATTGATTTCCGAGCTCTTGCACGTCATCAACTATTCCAAATTCTAATTTAGTAGATAAGCTTCGCCGTTTGTGGAGATTGTGCTCCAGGTGAGGATCGACCGAGTACTTGGAATGGAGGGCTGTGACCTGCACATGCGGGAGAGGGAGGTGCTGACTGCTGACCCTGTTCTCCATTATTGCGCTCAGCTCGACAATGATTTGTGTTGTCTTCATGGAGGCTATGCTAATACCCATCTTCTAGATGCAAGGGTGGACTTCAGGTGTGGTACTAATACACAAATTATAGACTTCAGACCAGATTGTCTGGTAGCTCGGATGTAAGGTAAGTATTGAGAATCATTAGAGACCCAAATCATAGTAGCTTAAAGTATACCAGCAGCTGCAGGATGCAGTTTTTATTTTTTGATGAATCAGTTCAAATTTTGAAGCAGTATCAATCTGTCTATATATATAGCCACCCCTGCCACGAACGAACATGAAGGCCATAAGTCTGTTCTCTGGTCTGACTCGCAACGAAAATGCAGGTTTCAGTCTGGAGATGAATTATGCCGGAGTTGTACTTTTATTTCGATGACAAACTGTATGGTCAGACTCCATGGTCATATCCTCCAATCTCCTCACACATGCTACTGTGTTCTTTCAGTTTCTCGTGTAACATTATTATGGCGGTCGGAGTTATTTCGTCTAGAGGAGTAAACGATTGTCTGATTTTGATTCTCCACAACTGTCACATCATTGATTTAAAGAGCATGAAGATCAGCCGGACTAGGATGTGGCTGAGCAAATTCATCAAGGACGATGGCAGCAGAGTGTCACAGGCGATATATGATTTTTCGTACCGACCTGACCTCCTCACAGTGGATAATGACTGAAAAGGTAAAAAAAGATACAAATTTCAGACTCTTTTCTATATTTGTAAGTCCTAATATGTCACTATAGGGCAAATTAACCATGCTATCTTTAAAAGTGACAAAGTGAAACTTTCTTGGTTAAGTTTGTAGTACCCATGTTCCTGATAAAACTAATTCAGATACGATGAACCTTTGTTGGGTGCGCAAACTTCTATGATCATTGAGTGCATACTACTAATGTCATTTTATTTTGATTGGCATACATATTTTAAATATTTATTTATTTTAATTTAGTATGATACCGTAGCAGCGCACGGGTTTTGTCCTAGTCTATACCTAATAATAAAGGAGCTAAGGTTTCTGCCAAAATTTTCGTCCAACTTTTCATTGGACCTTTTTACCCTCCCACCAAATCGCATAATACGGCAGATTACCCTTATACCGTTTCAGTTTTATTTTTGGATCTTCTTCCTCTTACGCCTCCCTCAGCTCTGGTCCTCAGCTTCCCGAATCTCCTCCCGCTCGGTCCGATGTGGGAATCGGTGGCGGCTGTCGAGGAGACACGAGAAGAATGGAAACGGGAGGCGCTGACGCCTGACGGCGCACGACATGGGCCTACTCCCCCCAAAGGCGGGGGCGCTGCTCAACCCATCCTCAACAGATCCCATCCCCAACCCCAGTGGAGAAACCGCACAACTGAGCTCGGTGCTCGTCCACGCACGACCCGGCAGTCGAGGCGCTCTAGCCGTCCTTCATCTTCACCAAGGCAGCCCCGGCATTGGCGCCGGGCCACCGGACTAAGCCGCTTCAGGCGCGATGGAGGCGAGCAGGTAGGGGATCAAGGGAATGAGCGGGTAGCCCAATCAGTGCTTCCCGTCCGCTGCCATTCTCAGTTCTCACAAAGATAGGGATCCAGAGCTCCAGTGATTTGCTTCCATTTTTATTTTGCTAGATGCAGATTGGTTTCAAGAGAATTTGACCAGAGAAACTGTTGCGCGTTACTGTTTGTGTTTCTGCAACAGTCCTACTGATGTTGCTCCTGGATAGGAAGGAATCGTGGAGGAGTGTATCTGCAAGATGAGTTGCTCTGATGTGGATCTACCGTTTTCTCCTCTCTTTTTTTCTTTGTTCTGAATTATCGGTTGCCCCTGATTATGAATTTTTTTCGAGGTACTGATTCTGAATTTTTTGGTTGCACATAACTACGAGCAAAACTAAAACTTGAGATTGATTCTGTGGTAGTTGAGATTTGTTCTTTCAAGGGCAACTATGCATGATTTGTTCAATTTGTAGATTTTAACACTACTGAAGTCATCATATATGTGCATGTCTATCTTTGATTCTCATGTATTCTCTTCAAAATTCCAGTTTATTTACTATAGAAAGATGTCGGAAAGGACTTGTCTGCTTCTTTGTTATGCATTTATCGAAAGCAAGAGTTCACTTGTTGACACTGGATGATGGACCTAACGCATGCGTTACCTCTAGCTAGGCATGAAACAAAACTACAGAGTGGCACATATGTACTGAGATTGACTGGACCGGCAGAACAAAAAAAAGCTAGGGTGAAATATCGGAAACCATTTTCTGTCACCCGTAGCAATGATTTTGGTATGCAATAAAGCTCCCTTATTCAGATTTATCATCAAAAAAATTGGAGTCTCTATATTTCTTCCATTGACATCAACTGATTTACGTAGAGAACTTCAAATGTCTTTGTTAGGCCAAGCCTTTTTCTGTTCTTCTTTGTTGGTGCAAAGCCAAAAACAAATGTCATATTTTCTTTCTTCGTCTTTTCTTTGTTGATTCATTGCAGCGAGGGGCTCACAATCTAATCTTCTTAGAATTGATAATTATGTTCGTTATAAATAAGAGAAAATGTGACCACCAATGACGATGATGACAAAGAGGAGAAGTATCAATATGGTGGTTTACCAAACCGTTGTTTCTCCCAGTGCAACGCACGGGCACTTTTGCTAGTATATACCTAATAATAAATGAGCTAAGATTTCTGCCAAAATTTTCGTCCAATTTTTTATTGGACCGTTTTACCCTTCCACTAAATCACATAATACTATCTTTGCCATGTAACGGTTCGTTTATTTTCCTTATCGTTCACATGCCGATGAAGGCACAGGCGCTGTGGGAGGCGTGCGCTCGGCTGGTGGCGCGGCCTTGGCAAGGTGGGCTTCCAGGCCTGCTGTCGCCGGTCCGCCCGCCTGGGTTGAGATCTCGAGCAATTGTTCTCCTGGTTCATCGCTCCGAACATGCCACCACTGGGCTTTTTTTTGTCAAAATACTACGGTGCTCGCTCACACGGGAATATTTTGTGTCAATAGTCCCACCTCGCTCGCATAAAACGAATTCTACCGATTTATATGCCCAAATTTTATGGGTTATAACAAGTTGACTTGAAATAACAAGCATCAGCAAAACTGAAGTTCAGGAATTGAACGCTGTTGGGGATCGGATTAAAGGACGGAATAAAACGAAGGAAAGGATCAATTCCATAGAATTTGGGAAAGGACGGGAATTAGTGGGATGAAATTGCACGGAAGAATGAATGGGCGAGGCGAGGAGAGAACCAGGCGTCAGGGAGGCCGGGGGCTTGTGCGTCCGGCTTCGATCTCTGCGTCTTGGCCGGCGGGGGGAATCGATCCTGGAATGGAGTCCGTTGACGGTCGAAGCTGGGAGACAGAATACAAGATGAATTCGACGATGGAGCGCGGCAGAGGTTGGCGCTAGCAGCGCAGCTGGCTCACGGCGGCCTCGCGGTGCGCTCGCCATGCGCCCATGCCCCACAGGGAGGCACCCCGTCGGTAGGGAAGGAGAGAAAGGAGCTGAAGGAGGAGGGCTTGGGCAGTTGGGCTGCGGTGCCCCGTGCCTAGAACGGGGGGAATGGCGGCGCGGGAACTGACGGCGACGCAGCGGGAGCTCCATCTCCCTTTTCCATGGAAGATGACGGTGAATTTGGGGAGAAAACGTGTGGCTGGGAGGAGGTTAGGCTGTCGGTGCATGGAGCCCACCACATGCGACCATTGAGCGCGTGCGTGGCACAACCCGGACGATGGAACTGTCGTGATCCTCCGGATGATCACACGTATTTTCCCTCCTTTTAGGTACAATCTAATTCAAACCCATTGGATGTTATGGGAAAAAAAATCTGGTGCAGACTATAATTACTATTTCTGTTAAAAGACATACCTCGTGGCACTCCAGCACGTCCACAAACAAAAAAACTTATTTAGACTTGCTACAAACTAAACATACTTTAGTTTAGTTGTCAACAAAATTTAGTGTCAATATAACAAAACCTAATTGTGATACTAAAATCATGAATACAATATTTCAACTACCTATTTAATTTAATAATAAAGCAGCTAATGCATATGCTAAAATTTCCGTTCAACATTTTATTTTTCGGTTTTAACTTCCCCACCCCCGTACATAATACAACAAAATGCTATGGTATCGATTTGTTTTTTCTATTTTGGCGCCTCTACTTCGCATAGCCTCCGAGCAATCCCCATGGCCAGCGCCCCTCCTAGGCGCCTCCCGTCGCTGGCCAGGCCGAGTTCGCTACTTCGGTGGGGCTCGACCTCCTCCCCGATGGCGCCCGACATAGAGGAGGAGCGTGGGACTTGACGGGATCCCGTTGAGGTGATCGGATAAGGCAAGTGCTCATCTACTTCGCATAGCCTCCGGGCAATACACCCCTTCCATCGCTGGCTAGACCGAGTTCGCTACTTTGGTGGGGCTTGGGCCCAAGAAGAAACAGAGCTTGCACGCCTGGGAGAAACAAAACGTTACAAAACTAAATGTGGTCATTGGACAAAGCTGTAGATTCCAGCAGTGATCGAAGAAAGACCCGATAAGCATATCCACGTATAGTTGACCCGATGGAGGAGAAGGCCTTCACGGAGCAGGGTGGGCTGAAAATGGAGGCACATGGCTCTACTGACATTAGAGTAGGCAATGGTCACACTTGATATGGAGCATGTCATGGATACACTAAAGTTGGCAACCAGACAAATGGAAATTTACTTTGTGTGCCTCCCAATGTGTTGATTTTATTCCCGGTGCAACGCACATACCCCTTTACTTTTCATCGTGAACTGACGGTTTGACCGGTTCCGGGAGCATGCAAACATTAAACTCACTTGTCAAGGGTTACTTGTAGAAGTGTCACAATTTTAGTTAAATTTAACTTAAAATAAATTAAAACCACGACATTAATTATGAAGAAGAGAGGGGTTATTTTTTTCATGTGTAAAATTTATAACTTTTAAAACGTTTTATTTGATATAATATGGTGCCGTAGCAACGCACGGGTTTTGTGCTAGTAAGAGAAAAAGGGGTGACGTGGTTAAAAACCACAGACCAGCAAAATCAGATACTGGGAAATTCCTTTTTAGAGAGATAAAAGATAACTCTTACAAAGTGAGGAATAATTGTTTAAATGCCTTCCAAGCTTGATATAGCATCAGTCGTCTCTGAATTTGGATAGTGAGGAATTCAGCCCCATGCCGAACAGTAAAACTGCTCCATGCTCGTCTCGGAGAACAGCCCGCCAAGATCCGGTACCTTCAATTTCTTTGAAACTTGCATCAAACTTCAGTTTCGCCCAGCCCGTCCAATAACTTCCTTGCATATGCTTATTGTTTGCTTTTTCTTTTTAATTGTTATTATGACTTGTGTGTTATAATCAAGCAACAATATATAAGTTTGGTTTTCTGACCGATATTATATGTACATACAACTTTTGTTCACATAATAATACTTACACGGGAACATAGTAGCTTTCTCGGTTGAACAAACACCAAACCACAAAATGGCAACGACACAATAGTCAAACTAGGTACGCCACTGTTGAGCATACATGGCTTTTAGCGTAAAATCACCTTAACCATCACTAGCAACATCTTGTTTTTTTGGAATGTGCTATGCTTATCAGTCTAATCCCAATACACCACCTACTTCAGCTGGTGGCACGATGATGTCAGGTGCGGGCTCACCAGTACCAACTCCAGCTACATCAGTCTCCATTAAAAGTACGCCAGCGTTGCGGTAGACACCATTGGCAATACAAGCTGAAGGTGTTCTTATCCTCATATCAGGACCACATGATACGGGCAGAAGTACATCACTAGCATGACCATGTTCCTTTTGACGCAACTGCGAGATCTTGCCATTAAAAAATAGACAAGATGCAACTAGTGATGCATTACATCACTAGTTTGTCGCTGAAAAAGGCAAGCCCCTTGAAGAGTAAACGTGTGAGACGGTGGCACTCCTGGAAAGGAAGGTAATACACATCGGGGCTGACATGGTAGTGTGGAAGAAAATAACAGGCCACCTACAGTGTCGACACAGTTTGGGCATGCTGTTGTGGAGCGTTTTTGGTCCGACTCCTCCAAAACCCTTTTGGGGGCTTTGATGTTGCCCGTGGATATGCCCTAATGGTTCGGTAATGTATTTGACATGTACTACCCTTGTTCCATATTAATTATCGCAGATTTATCTGTCACATGTATATCTACACTAAACACGTCTATATAAGTGCCTATGTAGATAAATGTATGTCATATAGGAAAGTAGTAAAATCCAAACACGAGAAATTTCACATGGCCACTTACATTTTTGGTGATGAAAAAGTATTTAATATAATATATCCGTCTACGGGTACCCAATTGATTAATTATGCATTTAGCGAGGAGTGCTCGATATTATCAGGATTTTATTTTGTCTTGCGGGTCCTTAGTGCATGATACACTGAGAATACACCGATACAATATTGTTGGTACTACAAGAATAAGACATTAATTATCTGGATTTTATATTGTTTTGGCGGGTGCTTAGTACATGATACACTAAGGATACACCGATACAATGTTGTTGGTACTACGAGAATAAGACATCAATTATCAGGATTTTAATTTGTCTTGCGGGTATGATACACTCAGGATATACCGACACAAATTTGTTGGTACTGCCACGAGAATAAGACATTAAATCAACCAGTATTTCTCTAGACAGAACGGGAAGCAAGCGGTATCCATCCTTAATTCCCCGCAGGTATTGGGCAGACTAAGCACCGGCATCCGTCAGGACCACATAAACCTTCAATCGTGCGTGTGTCTGAGTTATATTTTTGTTTGCACTGTGTCTCGCATCGCCTTGGACATGCATTGGGGATGACGTATACATCGCAACCGTGACGGAAATCTGAATCATCATCCACTCACTCCATTGCCGCAATGCCTGCTTGATTTCAGCCGCAAAGAAAAGAAAGAATAAGCGGAAATGTTTCCTACTTATGGAAAATTGCGCAGCAGAGAAAACAGAAAAAGCATGCCTGCAAAATACCTGGACAAAGCACCGATAGGAGAAGCCATAAGAGCACCGCCTGGACAGCCTTCATCTTTGATAGTATGTAGAAAACTATGCAGTGTAGGAGGATTTATTTATTTAGGAATTGTGTTTCCGGTGGTTGTATCTATGGCTTTCTACCTTGTGGGTGTGCAATGGATCCACACAGGTCGGGTGTTTTATAGAAGCCATGGCCTGGTTATAAGTGGAATCAATTAATAATTTTTTTTTGTTCTTAGAATACATTTACTATTTGCTAAATATAGGGCCTATACTAGATCCGATAAGGATCCCATTTTATGGTGGTTAATTAAGACATGTTTATCCATTCTTATATAGATATGAAGTAGTAACAATAGGTAGTCATACTTTTTTTTTGAAACGAGTGTTGTATTTTGTCCTCTTCCTTAGAATGAATTTAGTGTTTGCTAAATATAGGGCCTATACTAGATCCGATTAGGATCCCATTTTATGGTGGTTAATTAAAGCATGTTTATCCATCCTTATATGGATATGCACAGATGAAGTAGAGTACTAACAATTGGTAGACATACTGTGCATGCCGTATACTAGCCGTACAAGCCCAGGCGTACGCATGCCTAGGAGGGCTATGCGCGATACACCAAATTATGTTGGTTTGTACCACTGATTCTAAGCATGCGAGCCATAGTGATCTAAAGTGTACCGCATGGATTTATCCTCACATATCCATTTCATCATCTAACTCGTAGGATTTACCATAGTAATTGCCATTGTACTATGTCCTCATACCAATCCAACACGAGTAGTAGTTGGGCTATTACCCATCGATGTGGCTTAACCTTGGTAAATTTAAGCTACATAGATATTAGTGACCGGGTGTATCTCCACAACCAAATAAAACACATATAATCACTTGCAATACATCGATACTCTGATCCTCACACAATCTGCATCGGTCATGGGGACCTTATGCCAACCGGTCAAATCCACGTAGAAAAACTCAAATTTCTCTCGACGAGATGAACCACTCAACCAAAGATAATTTGAACATGTAAAACGCCAATCCGGGTGCTCCCCTCACCAAGGAAGTAAAGAAAGCAGTGGTGTGTCTAGAGCGTACATGATCTCGACACCTCCAGATGACCGACAACGAGTCTCAGCGGTACGGCGGAGGTGTTGCATGGCGTCGTGGTGGTGTCGACGTGAGGAATGATGCAGAATATGTGGATTTTTATTCCAAACTTGCTCGATGGTTCGATGGCGATGACAGCTGTAGCATGTGCATAAGGTGCTCGCTAAAAGCCTACTATACCCTATGAATGCTCCCATTTTCACCTAGAGGGTGTCTCGGAGTAGGCGACCTTCTAGCTGGTTGATGGTGTTGTCGTTGTTTTTCAGGGCACAAGGTCATGCTCCATGATTTCCATGGATTGTAGGGTTTATTTGTGTTGACTGATTTTTTTTCGAAATGGGGAATAGAACCCCGGCTTCTGCATCATGATGATGCGCATGGCCTTTTATTAAAAGTATAAGAGTACAAAGTTAAAACATCTCAGGCATCGCCTAGCATTGATACAAGAATCAACCAGCGAAAGAAAACAAAATAAAACGGACTACACATCACTGTATCCGCCTAGTGTGTCACCAGCCAGCCTGGCACAAGATATCCTGAGCGACCATCTGGAGCCGTGTGCATCCAATAGCCATAGCATCCCGCTGACCCTCCGGTGACAGAAGAGCCCACAACTGGATCCAATGTGACACCATATGGATAACCTGCAAAAAAATGAAAAGAATGTTTTTTGTTAAAAATAATATCATTCCTTGTCTTCCAGATAGACCAACATAAGGAAGAAACCCCAGTACGGATGAAAGCCTTTGATTCTCTATCAACTCCATTTAACCAATTACCAAACATATTGGTAACATTGGTTGGAGATGGGAGATAAAAAGTAAAATTAATCGTACGCCAAAGAATTTTAGCTAAAGGACAAGTGATGAACAAATGCTCAATAGTCTCCTTTTCACCACAGAAAACACATTTTGTACAACCATTCCATCTTCTTTTGGCTAAATTTTCTTTAGTAAGTAAAACCTTATTGCTTAAGAACCATATAAATATTTTTATCTTAAAGGAACTTTAACTTTCCAAAGATACTTTCGCAAAAAAGGGGTATGGTCATTCATAAGATCCGCATGCATAGATTTCACTGTAAACACGCCTGTTGTTGACAATTTCCAAACAAACTGATCATTCTCATCAGATAAAATAACCCTCATAAGCTTTCGGCATAACTGCAACCAAGAAGTCCATTTTTTACCCACCAAAAGCCTTCTAAAACTGATATTCAGAGGCGTTTGAGCTAACACATGAGCTACTGTTACATTCTTATGATGCACAATATTATGTAAGGATGGATATTGTTGAGCTAATGGCGTTGTACCTAACCAAGTATCTTCCCAGAAGGATATTTGTACCATTACCCAACTTGAAAAAACCTCTTCTAAAAAAATCGTCCTTAACCCTCATCAATCCCTTCCAAAAGGGAGAGTCTGTTGGTTTAGCTTGTACCTCAGATAAGATCTTTTATCTTAGGTATTTATTCTGTAGCAACTTCTGCCACACCCCATCATCATTGAGAAGTTTATAAAGCCACTTACTCAATAAACATCTATTTTTCAATTCAAGGACCTCAATACCAAGACCACCTTGATCCTTGGGTCTGCAGACGATATTCCACTTGGTGAGTCTATATTTCCTTTTATTTTCCTCAGATTGCCAAAAAAATTGAGATCTATAAAATTCTAATCTTTTCCTTACACCGACAGGTATTTCTAGGAAAGATAGCATGAACATCGGTAAGCTCGTTAAAACTGAATTGATAAGGACAAGTCTATCCCCATAAGACAGTAATTTGCCTTTCTAGCATCCCAATTTGCTCTCAAATCGGGTCTCTACTGGATACCAATCAGAAATTCTAAGCTTTCTAAAATGAATAGGAATACCTAAGTATTTGAAAGGTAAGGATCCAACATCACATCCAAAGACCTGTTTATACTGGTCCACTTCATCAATTGCCTTCCCAAAACAAAAAATCTCACTCTTGTGAAAATTAATTTTAAGCCCAGAGAGTTCTTCAAAAAGGCATAGAATTAGTTTCATATTCACTGCTTTCTGGAGATCATGTTCCAAGAAAAGGATAGTATCATCAGCATATTATAAAATAGAGATCCCTCCTTCAACCAGATGAGGAATAAGCCCCCCTACCTGATTATCATTTTTTGCTCTCTCAATTATGATAGCAAGCATATCCACTACAATATTAAAAAGAATAGGAGACAAAGGATCACCCTGTCTCAAACCTTTTTTTGTCTGGAAATAATGACCAATGTCATCATTTACCTTTACTCCAACACTACCCCCTTGGACATATTGGCTGATCATCCTACACCATTCAGGAGCAGACCCCTTCATCCTCAAAGTTTGTTGTAGGAATGACCATTTGACCTTATCATATGACTTTTCAAAGTCAATTTTAAATAAAACCCCATCTAACTTCTTATTATGTAACTCATGAATAGTTCCATGTAGAATGACTACCCCTTCAAGAATATTCCTTCACGGCATAAAAAGCGGATTGTGTTGGTCTTATAACACGTGGGGCAATCCCTGTTATACGATTTGTACCAGCCTTGGTAAAGATTTTAAAACACACATTCAGAAGACAAATAGGTCTATATTGTTGAATTTGCACCGCGTCCTCTTTTTTGGTAATAATGTAATGACGCCAAAAATCAATTTGTAGAGAGGCAAATCCCCAATACTGAATTGATTGAACAGCGCCATCAAGTCATCGTTTATTACCTCCCAAAATATTTGATAAAACTCTGTCGGAAAACCATCACGCCCCGGTGCTTTATTACGTTCCATCTGAAAAAGCGCCTCATGAACTTCCTCCTCAGAAAAAGAAGTTGTCAAAATTACATTCTCAAGAGTCGATATCTGAGGAATGTCCTGCACCTCCTCCTCTACCAACGAGATGTTATTTGAAGCCGGTGCCCCGAATAATTTTTTATAGAACTCAGTAATGTAAACCTTCAAATTATCTTCCCCAATGATACGCGTACAGCACGCGTCCGTAGGGAACCCCAAGAGGAAGGTGTGATGCGTACAACGGCAAGTTTTCCCTCAGTATGAAACCAAGGTTTAATCGAACCAGTAGGAGCCAAGAAGCACGTTGAAGGTTGATGGCGGCGAGATGTAGTGCGGCGCAACACCAGGGATTCCAACGCCAACGTGGAACCTGCACAACACAAACCAAGTACTTTGCCCCAACGAAACAGTGAGGTTGTCAATCTCACCGGCTTGCTGTAACAAAGGATTAGATGTATAGTGTGGATGATGATTGTTTGCAGACAGTAGAACAATTGCAGTAGATTGTATTTCAGATGTAAAGAATGGACCGGGGTCCACAGTTCACTAGAGGTGTCTCTCCCATAAGATAAATAGCATGTTGGGTGAACAAATTACAGTTGGGCAATTGACAAATAGAGAGGGCATGACCATGCACATACATGATATGATGAGTATTGTGAGATTTAATTGGGCATTACGACAAAGTACATAGACCGCTATCCAACATGCATCTATGACTAAAGTCCACCTTCAGGTTATCATCCGAACCCCTTCTAGTATTAAGTTGAAAACAACAGACAATTGCATTAAGTATGGTGCGTAATGTAATCAATAACTACATCCTCGGCTATAGCATCAATGTTTTATCCCTAGTGGCAACAGCATATCCATAATCTTAGAGGTTTCTCTCACTCCCCCAGATTCACGGAGACATGAACCCACTATCGAGCATAAATACTCCCTCTTGGAGTTACTATCATCAACTTGGCCAGAGCCTCTACTAATAGCGGAGAGCATGCAAGATCATAAACAACACATAGATATAAATTGATAATCAACATAACATAGTATTCTCTGTTCATCGGATCCCAACAAACACAACATATAGTATTACAGATAGATGATCTTGATCATGTTCGGCAGCTCACATGATCCGACAATGAAGCATAATGAGGAGAAGACAACCATCTAGCTACGCTATGGGCCCATAGTCCCAGGGTGAACTACTCACTCATCACTCCGAGGCGACCATGGCGATGTAGAGTCCTCCGGGAGATGAATCCCCTCTGCGCAGTGCGGAGGCGATCTCCTGAATCCCCGAGATGGGATTGGCGGCGGCGGCGTCTCTGGAAGGTTTTCCGTATCGTGGCTCTCGTACTGGGGCTTTCGCGACGAAGACTATATGTAGGCGGAAGGGCAGGTCAGGGGGCCACACGAGGGGCCCAGGAGACAGGTCGGCGCGGCCAAGACCTGGGCCGCGCCGCCCTATCATCTGGCCGCCTCGTGGCCCCACTTCGTTGACTCTCCGGTCTTCTGGAAGCTTCGTGTGAAAATAGGCCCCTGGGCGTTGATTTCGTCAAATTCCGAGAATATTTCCTTACTAGGATTTCTGAAACCAAAAACAGTAGAAAACAGCAACTGGCTCTTCGGCATCTCGTTAATAGGTTAGTTCTAGAAAATGCATAAATATGATGTAAAGTATGCATAAAACATGTAGATATCATCAATAATGTGGCATGGAACATAAGAAATTATCGATACGTCGGAGACGTATCACCCAACAATGGTTCCTTCTTGTTGTTCTAACTGAATTTTTTCTTCCTTCTATGCTTCCCATTTGCAATCAAGTGGAAATATCTCGTATTGCTCCTCCCTTCTTGGATATGCTTAACTTTGGCTCTCTGTTCCCATTTAGACTCTTCCTCTCTTCGTAATTTATTCAGCTTATCATTTGCATCTCTAAGTGTTTCTCTTTCTACCATCGATAAGATATTCGTTTCAGCTTTCACATCTAACACATCAATAATACCTATTAACCTATCCTTTTCTTTTTATATTGTCCACTTTGGTTTTTTGCCCATCCTTTAAGAAATTGTCTAATGTGTCTCAATTTATTCAACCACACATCCATTCGATTTAATCCCACTAATACAGACTTCCACTTCTTTTCAATCATGTCAAAAAACCTTCTTGTCGCAACCAATGCAACTCAAAGGAGAATTTTGGCTTATTACCCAGATGTGATTTCACCCCTGAGTCAATAAGAATCGGAGTATGGTCTGAGTCAGCCCTTGTCAATGCTCGAACAGTGACAAGGGAAAATTTTTGTTCCCAAGAAATGGAGGCGAGAACCCTATCCAATTTTTCATAAGTTGGTACATCCCTATGACTTGCCCACATAAACTGTCTACCCGATAGAGCAATTTCGCGCAAGTTCAAACGTTCAATAATGGCATTAAAAACAAAAGGCCAACGAGCTTTAAAGTTATCTTTATTTTTTCCTCACTCTTTCGAATAATGTTGAAATCACCACCTACCAACATAGGTAATATTTTAGTCTCACTGATTCTGACAAATTCTGCTAAAAATTCAGCTTTATGTGCGTCTTGGGCCGCCCCATAGACTGGCACAAGGATCCACTCAAAACCACCCCTTTTACACTTAATATGCAGCTTGACACAAAAATCTCCAGTACTCACTTTGAGCACTTTGAGTGTGTCAGAGTTAATGCCAACCAAAATGCCTCCTGACCGACCATGCGGTGGGAAACAAAACCAGGAATAGCTATAACTTGCCGGCAATTGATTTGAAAATGGAATAGAGAAATTAGACCTTCCAGTCTCCAATAAGACTACAAAGTCTAATTTATGTTCTCTAATTGCTTCTTTTACGAACAAATGTTTAGCGGTATCTCCAAATCCTTCAGGATGTGTTCGGCTATTTTGATGTATAATCTTCTTTGTCCATTTTGAAAAGAAAAAGCCATTGCATGCATGTCTGCTCGGCATCATCACCCAACAAATCGATTCCGATGCTTAGGCATCGTAGCTGGAAAATCAAATGCTCGCTGTTCGTTCGAACAATCAGCAGATTCTCGTTTTTCAACCCTGACAGATGGCATAGATAGCTGCATGTACGTGATGTTGTCTTGCTAAGCTCGGTACTCGCACTCACGTTATATCAGTGTGGGTTTCAGTTGGATTTTTTTTTGTTAGCCTGCTAGGTGTCAAGTGCACGGCCGAGAGTCCGTCGAAGACCGCATTCAGAGAGACGAATTGATGAAAGGCTATCGATGGCGTAGAAAGTGAGGTGAGCTCTATTTTTTTTTTTTTTGAAACTTAGGTGCTTCTTTATAAAAAGTCTTAAACTGCATTGCGACTTCCTTTTGCATTCAAGTAGATAAGAGAAGCTTGTGGGGATCGTGAAGAACAAACTTATACCAGTTCATATTTGTGCCTGCACAACTGAAGAGGTCAATAGCAACGAAGGTTGCAATTGCTAGTGCTAGACAAGATTTTACAGGCAAGCACTAGTCTCTTCGAAAGTGGTAGGTGTCTACAACTACAAGATATCTTTGTCTCAAAAAAAAACTACGGAGTACAAGATATCTTTGCTAACTCGATTGTTTATGCCGAAACTGATAAACAGACCTTGGTCTTCACGGACGGCAATGCCGTTGCCGGACAGGGCGGCACGCACTGCTTAATCCAGACACGATTCAGAGAAGAACAAACAAGATACCATCAATGCCGCAAGCGTCCGTGAACACTGCACCATCTCCCCCGTGACCGCAATCGCATCGACGCAGCATTTTTCTATGGCGCGCGAGGCTCCACCAAAGCTGTAACAATGTTGAGTACAGGGTGTTCTTCAGTAGTACAGCGTTCCATCCATCTCCGACCAAGCATCACTGCGGCTTTGTGTGCCTTGTCGGCAAAGCTAGTGTCGTCCAGAGCTTAATCGGTGGGATTAACTGGAGCGTTTGAGGCACACTGACTGATTGGCAATTTGGCATTGTGTCGCCCCACTCACTGAAGACAGGCTGATATGGGGAATGGGGGAACGTTTGATTAGGAGGGTAGTACGAGCTAGACAACCTAGGCGGGCGAGGCAGCGTTTCGTGGAGGAGGAACGGCATGCTAAACTGTACGCACCCATTGAATGGTCGGTGTTGCATTGTCGTGCTAACTAATCATCAAGTGTGTTGGTGTGGTTAACCGTGTGTTGGCGGCAAAGCTAGCGTCGTCCAGGCAGTGGGGGTTAACCGTGTGGAGCATTTGAGGCCACACTGATTGAATGGCATATTGGCATTGTGCCGCCCCACTGAGCGAGATGTGGGAGTCCTTGTGGAGGGGTAGTACAAGCTGGACAGCTAGACCACCTAAGCCAGGCAGCGTTGCGTGGAGGGGGAACCACACCACACACTAGCGTGCTAAACCGTAGCACCTCCATTTCGATGAATATAAAGTACAATACATACTTTTTTAAACGAAGTTCAACCACAAAAGTTGAGCAAATTGTTTTTTATTATATTGTACGAAATTTCTATTGTTGGATTCGTATTGAAATACACTTTCTAATGATACTAACGTTGTACCAACAATTTTTAAATATTTACTGTAATATTCGGTTAAAAACATGAAAAAGGGATGATTTATTTGGTGGAATGGAGAGACTATTTCCTCCTTCCAAAAGAAGTTGCTCAAGTTTTTCAAGATTCAGATGTATCTATAACTAAAATATATATGTATTTGCATTTGTATCTAGAAAAAGTTACTTTTTACACTACTAGGAAAAGGGCTATAGCTGCACGGAAAGGTGCCGGCGCACCATCATTGACGCGCGCCGGTGGCAAAATACCGCCGGCGAGCCATGTAAGACCGCGCCGGCGAAGAACCTATACTGCCGGCGCACAAGAAAATTTAGTGCGTCGGGAATAAAATTCGAAGAGTTCGACGGAAACAGAAAATATGGGCACCTTACCCCGGCGCACCTCTATGGTGGTGCGCCGGTGGTAGGCAATTTACCACCAGCGCACCACCATAGAGGTGTGCCGGGGTAAGTTGCCTAGATTTTTCTCTCCACACCCCCCCGGAATCGCCTTTTCTGTTTTCAAAAATAATAGAAAATGATAGAAAATTCAAAAAATAAATCCTTTGAAATGCCCATGTAATATGTGATATAGTTTTAGTAAAAATTTGAAAATTTGAATTTCGATGTATTATGCAAAATGGCGTCATCTTTCGGTAAAACGGGATTTCTGGTTGCATACGACCTCCGATGAAAAACTTTTTTATATCAAAATCGATCTACGCGAAATTTCCTTTTCGAATTCAACCGCCTAGGGCCGTTTGGACAAAAAATGGATTCGTCAATTGGAAAACAGAAACAGGACTTTTTTCAGGTTTAAGATTTGGGTGAAAAAATAAAAAATTTACCCCGGCGTAAGTTGTGCTATATATTCATGCCGGTCCTCCTCCCTCTTCTCTTTCCTCACTTCTCCCCCTTCTTCTCTTTCCCTCCTCCTCTTCTCCTTGCAGTACTCACCGACGGCCTCCTCCTCCTACTACTCCTGACCTCCTATTACTCGGTGACCTCCTACTACTCCGGCTCCGATGACCTCCTCCTCCTCCTCCGGTAATCTCCTCCACCTCGGGCTCTACCTCCATCTCGGCCTTCTCCTTCTCCTCCTCTTCCACCACCTCCACCTCCGGCCATCTTCTCCTCCTCCTCCTCTCCTAAACCACAACCACCACCTCCGGCCTCATCCTCCTCTCCTAAACCACCCACCTCAGGCCTCATTCTCCTCCCGTGCGGCAACGACAAGGTGACGCACGGCCACTTGTTTTGAGGACCGAGCTAGATGAACCGAGCTAGATCTAGATCTAGATGGATCGGGCATTTTTGAATTTCGAAAAAACGTACCGGCGCACCAGGCTGGTTCGCGGGGATAATTCATGTTCTGCTGGCGCACCAGGTGGCCGGCGGTAACTGTTATGCCTGTTCGCACCGGCGGGCTCTGGTGCGCCGGCAATAGCCGTTTTTGGTGCGCCGGCAATAAGGCTTTTCCTTGTAGTGTTAGGGATGAAGGGAGTACTACATTCCACATTCAATGATCGCTGTTGCACTGTTGTGCTAACTAATCAAGTGGGTTGGTGTGGTCTAACTAATTAAAAGATGTGTGAACCTGCATTTTCTGATAAAACCAAAATCTTTAGGTTCAGGAGAAGCCTCTAACCCGGTTGGTTGGAAATGGAGAATTCTCCCATGAATGTGTAAAGAAAGAAGAGGAGATTGCGCCATTACATGGACGAAATCATGTCAGCTTTATGGCGAGTCTGTGACTGCGAGTGTGAAGCGCGTGGCCGCGCAAACGCATGCGCTGCACGCTGGGAAGCAAGGGCCGCGACGGGCCGGGGCCGTTAAAGGGGCGAACAGGCCCGGCAAGGCCAGCACATCCCAAAGGCTTTCCTTCACGTTTTTTTTTCTAACATTCAATTACCATATATATTCATAGTAGCTTCCGTTAAAAAAATTATAGTAGCATGGCTCAAAAAAAATTATAGTAGCAAATAGTATAGGGATTTCTATTTCCGTACAATCGGGTCCTTAGTTGTGCTTAGTTTTCTCCAGCCGCTTAGTTTTTCTTCAGTTTTGCTCAAGCCCTTGTCTGAAACCCTTACAAGGAGCTCGGATGGGAGGAATCCCGTTAAGTTGACCGTTGGTTGGTGCTGGTAAGTGGGGCCGCTGTTGGTGCCCCGCAGTGGACATGTCTCCACTTATCTAGATCATCGTGGGACTCGTTTCTTGTCCACGTTAGCGCGCCGGACCCATAGCTTACCCAGGTGACCGTTGCAAAATGGGAGCCCGAGCCAGCCCCGCGCCCGTCCCCGTGCTATTGCTTCCCCTTTCTTTCCCGCACCCCATTATTTTTCTTCTCCGCCAGCGGCAGCCCTTATTCGGCAGGCGGGTGATGCCTAGTTTCTCTTCGACCTCCCGTTCTTCATGGTCGCAGTATGGACATGTGCCTTTGACAAGATGCCCCGACTGCCCACGCCAGGAGCCTCTGAAACGGTCGATCTGTAAGAGGGACGACAACGGCAACCGTGGACGTGAGTTCCTTGCATGCGAGAGCTTGCCATATAGAGAGGGGATAAGGTTAGATCTCGCTCCAATTGCTCTATTTTCTCTTGATTTTCTTGTTATTCCCTCGAATTTGGGATTTAGGGTTCACGTTGTTGTTTTCAGATCTTGAAAAATGCAGGCATTTCGAGTGGATCGATGTGTACGTTCAGAGGCTTCAATTGCAGAAATCAATTGGCACTATTGGGGAGCGCAATTTGGGAGGGGGGACTTGCTGTACAAAATGCGGCTGAGAGAGGAGCCCTTCCGATTATGGCTAATGCTCCCAATACAGAACTGGTGGAAGTGAAGGGAGAACTGAAGAAAATGAACAAGCAGTTTAGGCAGCTTGTCGAGTTGAAGAAGCAAGCTAATCTGATGGATGGTTGTTTTTTTATTGTATAATTGCGATCAGATTCTTATCGTTGCTCATCATGCGCTAGAAGTTGTTACAAGGGATCCGTTGTTACAAATCCATTATTCAGTTACATGTACTTGTAGTTTTTTTTAAAAGTTATGTGTGCATTCACCGAAATTACCAAAAAATTAAGTGTTAGGGAATATAGGAATGCTGAAGATAGGTGATAATTGTTAGAGGGGTGAAAATCCCACAAATATGTATGTCTCATGTTTATACCAAAATTATACCACTTTTGGGACGTTTCAAATAACCAAAACTACATCCTAAACTACATTCCTAAAAGAAAATGAATGCTAAAGAAAGTTGATAATTGTTAGAGGGGTGACAAATAATCCATTCTCCGAAATCCCTCAAATATGTATGCCTCATGTTTATACCAAAATTATATCACTTTTAGGCCGTTTCAAATTACCAAAACTATATCCCAAACTATATTCCCTAAAAGAAAAGGAATGCTAAAGATAGTTGATAATTGTTAGAGGGGTGATAAATAATCCATTCACCGAAATCCCTCAAATATGTATGCCTCATGTTTATACCAAAATTATACCACTTTTGGGACGTTTCAAACAACCAAAACTATATCCAAAACTATATTCCCTAAAAGAAAAGAAATGCTAAAGAAAGTTGATAATTCTTAGAGGGGTGATAAATAATCAATTCGCCGAAATTCCCCAAATATGCCAAATATGTATGTCTCATGTTTCTACCAAAATTATACCATTTTTGGGACGCTTCAAATTACCAAAACTATATCTCAAACTATATTCCCTAAAAGAAAAGGAATGCTAAAGAGAGTTAATAATTGTAAGAGGGGTGACACATAATGCATTCACAGAAATCTAGTTTTTGCGTGAAAAGAAATGGCTACAAGAAATTGGTGATGATTTATCTTTTTTTGCTTGAAAAGTAATGCCTAAAAGAGTTTATAACTTTTAGCGCATCAAAAATAATACAGAAAACCAAACTTGCTGAATCCGGTGGCAAACTGGGTATTTAGCATACATAGAGGGTGGAAGCTAGCCGCCGACAGAGAGAGAGGGTGGTGGCCCCGATCAGAGAGAGAGAGGGGTTATCCTGCCCGTTAGATCATACGATCAACGGTCGGCAGGCACGATCCGCATGACAAGGGCTAGATCAATCAGGGAAAGGTTGGGTGTCTGTAAGAATTTGTGAAGGTAGAGGGAAAAACTGAGTAGTATCAAGAAACGAAGAGCACGTGAGTAGTAAACATACTAAGGGATTCAAATATGAGATTTAAAAATGTAAAATGCGTGTTTTGTACAATGAAACCCATCTTGGCCTACCTCAAACTATTTGCAATACAAATATACATGAGTGTGAAAATTATGGCCTCATTCGGACAAAGTATGTTTTGGGGAAATCTTATTTGGGAAGAGCTTATTGTGGAAAGTCATGCACCTTCATAACTACTAGGTGATTTGAGAAGTGGAAATTTATGGTAAAACTTTATTTATCTATGATTGTTATGGTTCCCAACGTGGCAGGTCGCGTAAGAAGACTCCATGAGTAAGTACCACTATGGTTTTATCTTTTTGGTATTTTTTGCACATTAAAGGACTTATTTAACTAGCTTAATCCTATTTGTTGACTCTATGTTAAAATGCCACTTGAGGGTAAAACGGAGTATATTGTACTAGCCAGTATTAGCACTCAAGGGGAAAACTGAGCACACAAAAAGTGCTAGTATAAGACTCGAAGGTATACCTGAATATATCTAAATTTCCAGGATTAGACTCGAGGACGTGTGTTGCGGTGCAGAAGTGGAAGGCGTGCAACCGTGGATGCGTGTCACGGTGCAGAAGTCAAAGACGTGCACTAGTGGACGCGTAGGACGCGGGTCGCATTTAGGACCCCTCGCCTTTATAGATGCCTCTCCCTGTTCGCCTCCTCGCATTATCATTGTCACTCTCACTCCCTCACGCAAAGCCACCTCTCCTATCCCATCATCTTCTCACAACCGAAGAAAACCGACGGCGATGGAGAAGAATGAGATGCCCATTGTCGGCGCTTCCAACGTAGCCGCCGTCGCATCAGCCGCTGGGGCATCGGCCGCCGCCCCCGTCGCTGCTTCCAACGTAGGCGCCGGCGCATCACCCGCCGGCGCATCGGCCGCCGTCCCCTGTCCAGGCCCCATCGCTACTTCCAACATAGCCGCCGGCGCATCACCCGTCGGCGCATCGCCGCCTCCCCGGTCCAGGCCCCCGTCGCTGCTTCCAACGTAGCCGCAGGTGCATCAGCCGGCCGCCGCCCCCGTCGCTTGGGACCCGTACAAACCAGTGCCGTACGTCACGCCGGAGAACCCCTACGACATCAGCATCGTCGACGACGAGCCGGTGGTAACCATTTGTTTCCTTGTTCTTATCCTATTTCAATCCTTTTGTGTTAGATCTAGCGTTATTAGGGTTCGTTTGTTCCTAGTTCAATCCTTTTGTGTTAGATCTTGCATTATTAGGTTAATTTGTGCCGATGATGATGAATATTTGGGCACAAATTGATTCAGGGTTTGGTCAGCGAACAATTGGTGTGTACAAATTTGTTGTGCATGATTTGGTTCACTGACTCAAATCCTGGATATAAGTGTGTCCAATATAACTGAGGCTACCTCTTTTTTTCGTGTCCATATCATCATGCATGATCTTTTGTTCATTCTCTGTTCCATGATCGTTGCAATTGACTCCGTGTTTTTTGCACGATCTTTGGTGTTACGTGACAGGTGCAGAGCAGCGATGTCGACAGCGACGACGAGTCCTTCCACACCAAGACTCGTCACGTCCTCGAGGCTGTCCGGCCATTACGATGGCCACTTTGCTCGGCGTTTAGAGGTGCCCCTTCGCAGCAGGAAGCTCCGCGCCACCGAGTTCAACGCCTGGTGAACCATCTGAATCCAGCACTGGATGCGGCGCTAGAGTTGGAATGACCGTGAATGTGCATGCGTTCATGGCCAAACACAAAGTACTTGGGATTCACTGCGCAGCCTCAAGCGAGTCACAAGCGCTACACAGAGCGTTGAACGTGCCTCTGCTCTCGTATGTGTGACTGCTCTTTCTGTAGAGCAGCTTAAATTCATGTAAAATGTAGCTTATGTTGGATCTATCGGTAGTACTGTTGGATTTGTCGTGAATATATCAATGATATGTTGGCTGCTGTGTATGTAGCTTATCCTATATTTTTTTTGGATTTGTGCCCTAGATTTTCTACCTGATTGGATAAAATCGAATTCATAAAGAAATGAATAGCGTTAAAAAACAGAAGGAGAACCTGCTCTAGATTTGCTACAAATTTAAGCAATAAAGAATGAATGAGATCGAGCGAGAGAGAGAGAGAGAGAGGAAAAAGTTGCATTGAAAACTGCTAATCTGGGCGAAAGAGACAGAAATCACTCGTGTCCATATTCCGGACCCACACGGCTCCACACGCTACGCCCCACACGCTACGGCTCCCGCTCCGCTCGTATGACCAAACACGGTCTCGTCATGTCCCACGCGATCCCTTTCTACCAAACAATATTATACATGCTACAATAGCGTCACTCCAATAAACAGTATTATACATATAGTCCGGGGAGATTTACAGGCTACAAATCGGCCGAATAACCCACACTCCAATAGCGTCGGCGTCCAGACGGCTACCTCCAGCCGTGAACACTATAGGCAGCACCAAAACTAGGATCTGTTGTAGTATCGTGATTTCAGTTTCCTCTCACATCTCAAACATAACAACAACGCGGAAGCCAGTGATATCCTCGCATAGCTTGGCTAACTATTTTTCCACTTTCGCTGGAATACCTGGGCTAGGTTTGTTGCACTCTTATTTGGAGTGGCTTATTTGTAGTCAAGCCTGAAATAGGGGCACATTGTGTTCCAGTTCGTGGAGCGTGATTGGATTGTGAAGAGTCGTGCATGCAATCAGGGGCGGAGCTACAGTGTTCGACCGGTGTCAATTGACACCGACGGCTCTGGCGAGATACCTCTATGGACACAAGCCCGCGGCAAAGTAACAGCATTAAAAGAGCAAAATGACCCCGTCCCACATATGATGTATATCCAGTACAAAGTGCAAAACCCCGCTCAGGCTCTTCCTAGGCTCAAGGAGGCACAACAACAATCCAAGGATGGATTGATTGATCGCTCCAAAGATGGCGCTGCTCCACTTCGTGACGTCTGTTGGCTTGATTTTTTTTCTTCTTATTTTTAGGATTTCTTAGATGTCTTGAAATTTTATGATTTAGGTAGCATGAGTCAAGTAAGTATAAATTAGTAATATCTGTAATCTATCTTGGTTTTTTAATCCGTAATGTATCTTCTAGATTTGGTTTTTTAAGCAGAAAAAAGCTTTGATGTTCCAGTACATTAAGAGAACCAACCCGAGGTTGGGTGGTTAGGAGGGTGGTTGTACCCCCAGCCCACCAGAGTTCAAATCTCAGGTTTGACATCTGTGTGTCTCATAAAGGCGGAATATTCATTCAGTGGGACGCGTTCACGTCGGCAGCGAGGCGCCGTGGTGACGTTAATTTCAAGATCAATCCGCTCGGTCTTCCGAAGGTGCTCATAGGGGTAGGGTGTGCGTGTGCGTTCATAGGGGTGAGTGTATACGCGTGTATGTGAGCGTCTGCGTTTGTACTGTGTTTCTCAAAAAAAAAAAAAAAAAAAGCTTTGATTAATAAATATTTCAGACATGTTGAGCTCCTACCTGCTAGTGCATCAAAATGCCAACACAAAAATGATATTTTTTACTTTTCATGAATTTGCAAATTTCATTGTGTTAATCATAAGTATCACTTTAAGTTAGTAACTATGAGAAACACCACAGTATTACTAACTCAAAAAATCAAAATATAGCAGTACCGACTCGTCTTGAGTCTTGACACCGGCGACCATTTTTCCTGGCTTCGCCCCTGCATGCAATAAGGAAAATCATGCTTTTGTTTTCAGTCCATACAAAACAGAAAGAAGAAAAGGCAAAATAACATGGTTCTGCACGACAATTGAATGACAAAGAGAGTGTTAGTTTCATCATGCGTATTGACATGGGAAAGGATGTAAGACAATTTGGTGGAGGAACATGAATGAGTAACTATATAAAGCAAAGACATCGCAAATCGGTTACGTCTAACAATTTTGTATACCCACAACAAGATCAATGAAGGCGCATAGATTTATGCTCTAGAAAGTTAGCAACCATGCTAATACAGGTAGAGAAGAAATTAATGGAAAGGGAAATACATTGCGATATTGGAGGGAACTGATATTGAGGCCAACGTTCTTTGCATTCACTTCTATTTATCAAGCTTACTGCTGGTCCGAAACACAGGGTCTTCGACAAGGCCAACGCACCAGCCTTGAAGTTGCATTCCTGATCGTAGAGAGCTTGCTTCCAGACCATACCGAGCTGCCCATGGAGAACTTGCTCGGCAGCCGCATCCACCAAAACTATGGCATCCTGCTCTCGCACCGCCTCCACATCGTTTGCGACATGCTGCAACCATGGCAGTTGTGTCAACGAGGTTGTTTCGGGCCTCATACTTGGGGGGATCAAACAGATCTTAACTCCATGGTTTAATTTGTGCGTAGTTTAGTTATTCTCAATGATTCACTTTGATTCTTTCCATTCTCGTATGATGGCAACCTGGGATGCAGCTGCCTTGAGGGCATTGAAGTCATGGTAGGTGGAAAAATTTAGATGATGCTCATGATGCACAATCAAAGCCTAAGTAGGGTTTGCTGAAACGGGGATGAATTTAGATGATGCTCATGATGCACAATCAAAGCCTAAGTAGGGTTTGCTAAAACATGAATGTTACACTCACGCTCTTGTTTGTAAAGACGCACCCAAACTCAGGTTTCTAAGGATTTCAGTATCACTTATATATATTTGCCGCTCGCACTCAGGTGGTAAAGATGCTAATTGTATTTGGCATACATGTATCTTCTCAATTTATTTGCCAGATAACCACCACATGTCAGTGTATAATAGAAATGTAAAAAAAAGTCTGGCAAATTGTAAAATCCTACCAATTAATTATGGAAGATCTAAGTGTCTCATGAACGGCAAGCCACAATTGAAGGAGAAGCCGCATAATGATCAGGAGAAGAAGCAGCAACGTTACCACGCTCATCTCCCAATCCACCAATTGGCACGTCGCGCCTAGGATAGCTCTAACTCTCGTATCAGACTTGTCCCACGCATGAGTTGGAGTTGAGCATGGCATATCAACGGTAAGTCTGCCTGTCGTACTTGGCGTAAAATGGCGCACTGGCTCATCCATATGATTTGTTTTAAGGATACGTCATGGATAGACGTATCTGAATCCATATGCTTTTAACCGATTGTCCTATTTTTTCTTATTTAGTTTGTGACAGTGAAATGTGATTAGATAACACAAACAAGAAAGCTTTCACCGGGTGACGTCTACCGTAAACGTGATTGTCTTATTTCCGTCCCGTCCTATTCTAGGAGCATTGAGCTGTACATTTTCTTTTAGATAAAGGTGCACACCACGCCGCCGCGGCCCAAATTTGGCCCGAAACGCCTGCACCAACTGCCACCTGTCACCTTGCTGCAGCGCCACGCTCGCGCCGCTGCGAGCCGCAACGGCCGCCTCTCTGCCGCAGCAGCTAACGGAGATCCAGGGCTGCCGCCCTACCTCCCTCTTCCCTTCCGGTGACGCCCCACACATGCCGGCCTCACCCAGCCGAGCGAGCACATGACCCCCCTCCTCCTTCGAAGATGAGGCCCACCGCCATTGCGGCAGTGGCCAACGGCAGCAGCGGCAGAGGGGCGTCATAGGGGGCATCTGGCAGCGGTGGCAGAGGGGCGGCATGGGGGGCCTGAGGAGCGACTCGAGGAGCAGAAAATTCATCTAAACTAGAATGTTAATTCGTGACCGAACGATATGCAAATACAGAAACTCCGATTAAGAACTCCACATGTCGACAATAATTAAGCAGCGTTGCTGCCGACGTGTGACACAGGTTGGACCGAGGATGGAGTCACCTGCACAACAATCCGTGCTGAGGCGCGCCATGCTCCGCGTCACGTGCGTGCTCAACGATTTGGACGGGCACTGTTTCGCTGGTCAGAACATGCATGCTAGTCGCATATCTGCTTCATCACCAGTAGCAGTGGATCGTATCGTATGTTCATTGTTGAGTCGAGAAAAGTTGAGAGGTCGGCGTCACATGAAAGCGGACCGTGACACCAGCTCCGCAAAGATCTGAATTGCAGTCATGGCGAGCACCGTTCCTTGGATACACGTCGACAAGATCGATGGAATTTATCTCCAAACTGTATTTTCGGCTCGTCATGTCAGCAGCTCCAACCACACCTTTTCGGCCTGCATCATGAGTTCATGACCCGAATCGTTGTCAAGGTGATCGTTGTACGTTCGCGTCCTATTTTAAGGAGCAGGGGGCACGCGTGAAGCTTTGGAATTTAGCACTCGATCAGCAACCACCAATGACCGTATTTTAGACCGAAAGCAACCACGGTCGGTAACCGCCGCAGCTACTGTTATCAGTAGAAGTGGTAGTTGCACCACAAGTAGTAAGAGGAGTGCGAGGAAAAGTAAAGCTCACACACATGACACATTGCATGCACTGCTGGTCCGCATGATCACCGAACAAACCGATTGTCATGTCTCATGCGTGGCATATCATGGTTGGGAAATCAAATCCCGCTGTTTCTTCCAACAATCGGTACTGGATCACAGCAGTACATTGTGCCTTTGGTCTTGCAACACTCACGGATGGCAAACTCGCCCTCAAATTTCTAGCTATAAGAAGGTTTTGCTAGTTTTCGGCTATACTTGAGTTGCAAGTTGGGTTGTAAGTGAGATATTTCAGTTGCAAGTTGGATTTTTTAAAAATAAAACATAGTTGCAAATGAGGTTGCGACTAGAAAAAATGCTTCCGGATCATTTGACTTGCTTCCTCGTTCATGCTAACCGTGAGTTGCAACATGGATTGCACCAGAAATTACACGACGGCATTTGGTAATAATTCTTAGTCGACTGGAAAATTGTGACACCTTAGTCAACATGGGTTGTGGCTGCAAAACCGAAGCCATCTCCATGGCCGCGAGCACAACAAGACCTGTAGGACAAGCGAGGGGGGGGGTTGGGAGTGGAGGCTGGAGGGAGGCGTGCTGGAGGCGAACAGTGAGAGAGGAGAGGGAGACGGCGGTTCGGATTGACATGTTCTCACTTCCCACGATGGAGTTTCATTCAACCCTAACCAGTCGACCATGACGCCAAGGACCGGGGTAGCATGATGTGAAGGCATGACGTATGGCCCTATGCGCTATGCATACAACTGCTAGCATGCACACGCCACATGCTCGAAAAGGGCACGCCGCCGAGTGCCAGGGCGCCTTGGAATGCAACCACAACGTCGAAGGGGTGGGTGTTGTATTCCATGAAAAAATCATAATAAATTGCAAGATTTTTTTTGTAAGGCATTGCTAGGTACAACCAACAAATGCTAGATCTTAGATTGCATTATAGGACTCAGATAGTTGAGGAGCACCACAAAAGATGTGCTTCCATCCCCTCTGGCCAAGGCCATTGTTGCCAGTTACCAAACACCTTATACACAGGAAGTGCCGACCTATGCAGCATAGTCTTAATCCCAACCAAAAACACCTCTCTTCCATAAACTTCAAAACCTCTTATCCCAGCCACCATGACTTCCTCCACATCTGTCATTATCATGAAAATCTATACTTAAAAGTGTCTCATGGCACCAACAAGAAAGCGAAGCTCCACGGCACGCCATCATGAGCCTCGCTGGCTAAAGACATGGGAGCGCACGACCAGATCAATTCCGGTCTAGATATCTAGTGGCACCATGCGCCAATCATCGTAGATCTTTGATAGGATGACTAGAACTCGTCGATGGTCAGATCGAGGAGACCGACATGAAGCAGATCAATGACTTAGCGCTCGAAGATCCGCAAGGGCACCTTTATTCGAACCGAACCATACAACAGTCTACGAAGTCACCCTGTGTCAACTTCATCACGCGGATACCATGAGCATGGCCAGGCACCAACTACGCTGGGAAGCCAACACTAGCCTCTCCTAACCATGTTGGGCTACCGCTAGCATACCAGCCATCGCTCTCCCAGAGATCAGCGGCGTGGCCGAATTGGAGATACACCACCCTGCCATATCTCACCACGCCCCTCGCGTAGAGATGCCATGGCCGTGCGCCAGCAAGCGGATGGTCGGGACACCTCCAGGACCGATCTGTCGCCGCCCTAGCAGCCGCGAATGCCGCCATAGCTAAGCAGAATAGGAGGGCCACCGCTCTTTATCCAATCCATCTCGCGCAACCACGAGGGCTGACAACCCCGTCGCAGCTCTCCAGTGGACATGTATAGCCCGACATCCTCCTCCTGCAGCAGCGGGGGATGGGAGGCATGAGAAATGGGTGGTGTTGGTGGATTTTAGGGTTACCCCGTGTTGCCGAGGAGGAGGAGGAGGAGGAGGAGGAGGGGGTCCACCCCAACTAGCTAAATAGCAACACATACATCATGATGTTCTTACTAAGGTCGGTACTCACACTCATGTCACGTCATTGTGGGTTTCACTTGGAAATTATTGTGCTTAGGTGTCAAGTGCACCGCGCAGATTCCATCGAAGACCGCATTCAGAAAGACGAATGGATGAACGGCCATTGATGGCATAGAAACCGGTAGGTGTAGGTGCACTCTAAATTTCGGCCGGCAACCGATGGAACTATGGAAGGCAGCCAAGGTTGTACTTGGCCGGTAAAAATCTACAGGCAGGCGCTAGTCGTCTCTAGGGTCTCTAGAGTGCAAGATATGTTTCATAAGTATAGTTTTTCTTTGAAGCTGATACCTCCAAAAGAGGCCTTCTTCTTCACGGAACGGCAATACCGTTGTCGGACAGGGCGGCAGGCGCTGCTTAGCCCAGACACTATTCAGAGAAGAACAAACAAGATACCATCAATGCCGCTGCCGCAAGCGTCCATGAACACTAGAATATCTCCGCCCGTGACCGCGATCGACGCAGCATTTTTCTATGGCGTGGCGAGGCTCCACGGAAGCTTTAAAAACATCTCCAACACACACCGTATATCGGCACCTAAAAGAAAAAAGTGAGCTGATATACGGTTTTGAGGTATATCTGGGCATTGTAATTGTGGTCTAACCCGTAAGAAATATCGATCTCGACACCGACGAGGAGTGAGCTGCCACCTGCGTCACAGAGCCGCGGCAATATGCTCTGATGAGGTATCCCGAATCCGCACTTTGATATATATTAGGTGCCTTGGCGGCGAATGTTGCCCTATTTTGGTAGGATTTGGACATATTTTGTTATGTGTGTAGACTGAATGTTGCAAGTTTTTAACTGGACGTATGAAGTGCCTCCCGCAAAACCTTTCTTAGAAATTAACGTTTTAGTTTGCGGTGTCTATTCTGCACGAATCAATTTGAGTCTGCGAACCTACATTGCTCGCTCTGGCAGTGTTGAGTACAGGGTGTTCGTCAGTGTTAAGCTTCATGCACTAGCCACTTGAACCAAAAGTCCGAAGAAGAGCACACCGAAACAGCGGTGGCTAAAGAGGGGGGCAACAACAATTTTTAGGCTTAATTGCGAAAGGGGATTTGAAGCCATGCGCAGAATACGTCGTATTAAGGCAATGCACTAACCAAAAGAGGCGATGGAAAGAGGCAATCCACATCTCTTTGACAACAGTCAGTTTAGGGCTCCATCTCCGACCAAGCATCGATCATGCTGCTTTGTGTGCGTGCCTTGGGAGCAAAGCGACCACCGTTTGTCCAGCGCTTAATCGGTGGGGTTAACTTGTGTGGAGCGTTTGAGGGCACACTGATTGATTGGCATTGTGCCGCCCCACTCACTGAAGACAGGCTGAGATGGGGGAACGTTTGATTAGCAGAGCAGGGTACGAGCTAGACCACCTAGGCGAAACAGCGTTTCGTGGAGGAGGAACGACGCATTAAATGGTCGGTGTTGCATTGTCGTGCTAACTAATCATCAAGTGTGTTGGTCTGGTCTACCAAATTAAAAGATGTGTGAACCTGCCTGCATCTTCAGATGAAACCCGTATCTTCTTTAGGTTCAGAAAAGTCGCAAAGTCTATTCGTTGGAAAGGGAGAATTCTCTCCTTGGTGAACCGACGAGTAATGTGTAAAGAAAGAAGTGTCACAGATTGCGCCATTACAGGCAGGAATTCATGTGAGCTTTTTGGCGACACTGTGACTGAAAGTTGTGAAGCGCGCGGCACATGCCCTGCACGGTGCCGGTGCGGCGGGAAAGGAAGGGCCGGGCCGGGCCGGGCCGGGAGCGTTAAAGCCCACCACGATCTGCGCCAGGAAAAAATAGTGCGATGCGGCCGATGGCCCAGCCCTGTCTGCTGCCACGCCACGCCGCCTCCCTCGCTCTCCTCCTAGTCACACACTCCACATTCCACTCCCCACTGCTTTGCAGTTACCGCTTGCTCCCGGCGCTGCTCTTCCTCCTCTGCTTGTTCAGCTTAAACTCCATCGTTAAATTCAATTTCTTAATAGCTGGTAGTGATTTATATGTGGTTTAATGTATTGAGTTATCTATTATGTCGTAGACTCATCTTATCTTAGTGTGTATGATATTATGGTAACCTAGATACTGCCTCTGGTCGTAAAAATTGACGCACTCACATCTGATTGGTACAACATGCTCAGGCCTCCCTCCACATCGATTAAATCCGACCGGAGAGAGTAGTAGCCTCGGCTTGGCGGTGATGACAGAATACTCATGTGTGACGCTCATCTAGTGTTGCAGCACAGTCCTCGAAGCATTACTCGGTTTCTATGGGAACAAAGTCGTATGAGTTGCTGAATGCAATATTTCGGAGCGGTTGCAACGCAAAACAAATTTTGCTGGTCATATCGACATTGACACCAACTTCAGTTCCACCGAGAGTTGTTTTTTCCATAAAGACCCTAGAAATATAAAATCTACTAGGATCCCACATTATTTGGTCTCCCCCAGAAGACAAGGTCTAAGAGACAAAATACGTGCAAAATTAATCTAAGAGTATCTATGTGAGGTAGCGTCAGTTTCAGCAAATGCCAATAACAATATAGGCATCACCTGGATTACGCCAGTCAGCATGCCTCTTTTTGTAATATTTTGATTTCAGTTTCCTCTCACATCTCAAACATAACAACAACACGGAAGCCAGTGATATCATGGACGCAAAAAAGTGATATCATGGCCTATCTTGGCTAACTATTTGCTCCCTTTTTGCCTTGGATAGTCGGCCTAAGTTTGTTGCTCTATTATTTGCAGTGGCTTATTTATAGCCAAGCCTAAAATAGGGGCACATGACAATTGTGTTCGAGTTGGTGGAGCGTGATTGGGTTGTGATGAGGAGTCATGCATGCAACGAGGGAAATCATGCATTTGTTTTCAATCCATACAAAACATAAAGAAGAAAAAAGAAAAATAGTATGGTCCTGCATAGCAATTGAATGACCATAGCGAGTGTTAGTTTGGTCATGCGTATTGACAAGGGAAAGAATGTAAGACAGTTTGGTGGAGAAAATATGAACGAGTTAGTACATAAAACATACACATGGCAAGTCGGTTTTGTCAAATAATTTAGTGTGCCCACACCAAGATCAATAAAGGCGCATAGCTTTAATCGCTCGAAGGTTAGCCAATATGCTAATAACAGTAGAAAAGAAATTGGGTTTTGTTAGTTCGCTAGCTAAGAACTAACTTCATGCTCAGTCAAGTCTTACACTATTGGATTTGCATCTTCATTCGTGTTGACCATGAGTTGCAACTGAAATTTAATGACATCATCTAACTGAGAACGAAATTAGTTCTTAGTCGACTAAGAAATAATCACACCCGAAGAAATTAATGGAAAATAAATACACCATTAGTTTTTTGAAACTAAGGCAAAAAAACTTGCCTTATTCATTAATTAAGAAGAAAGTGTCGAGTTAATTTGTGGAAAAAACGGGTAATTCGATCTGCATGTATTCTTCTTGGTTTTTCCCGGTATGTTTTTTTTATTTCGTATCAATCCACTGCCTAACTAAGTTATATATCTACCTCATAGCACATTAATCAAAAACTAGTGAGGGTAGATCTAGATCCTCAATATCAAGAAGATTTTATGGTTCACATTCTGGGACATGAGGTAAAGAAAATATTAGTTCATTTGGTTAATTGACTATCTGACTATCAATGTGATTAATTGACTATCTGATTGTTATATGTTGCTAAATAGGGAGCACGACAAGGAATTCTTTTAATATTGGAGGAAATGTCCAAAGAAAGTTTTTTGGTAGCCGAATATAGAGCCAATATACCTGGGCCGCTTGTCAGTACATCTAGGAGAGCACAAGGAGCAATCATGAGCTGGCAGAGCTAGTACAACTGGGAGAAAAAGATCAAAGAGAAAGAAAACCAAGATGAGTTCCAGTCAACACGCAGGAGCTCGAGGAGATGAGCAATGCGGAGCTTCCATTTTGCTATCTGTTCTTAAAACTGGATGTACTTGGTACTTGTGTTAGTGTTGTGAAACGTGTTTATTAGGAACGCAATTGTTCCCAGGCTGTCAAATGCCTTTCTTATTTGCTGTCAAATATAACCAAACGGAATTAGGGGGTCTGTGTAAATTTTCACTAGCTCGCGTGCCCTCCTCGTGGCCTATATTACCAAAGCCTGGACATCAAAACCGTTTTGTGACCTAGGTGCACATGTTTCACAACTTCTATGACAGGTTAGTTTATTTTATCGAGAGAAAAAATTTATTCAAGTGCATGTGCGGAACAAGTTGTTTGACTGCAGCCTGCGGGTGTCGTTAACTCAAGAAGCCGCATCGTGGTCAGGGCACGCGCGACGCATTTCGGACGCCCAAATTGTCCGCGGGCGTCCGTTTCCGTCGCCTGGCGGACGCGGAAATGGTCGTGCGTCCGTTTGCGTCTGGGGTTGGCTCCAGCGGGGCGACGCATTTTCGGCGCTGGCCAGATTTTAAAAAAGATGAACTAGCGTCAACTTTGCACGAAATTACAGCCACAAATTGAGGGCTGAAACAAGTTCATCACACTTTGCAGCTGGTACGGCGCAAAGTGGAGTCCAAAAGATCACAACAAGGCCTGAAACAGCAATAATAAAAAGTCCAAAAGGAGGCCAAGTTTGCGCATGGCGCCGGCGATCAGGCGTCTCGCGCGCGGATTTCGGCGTGCCTCTTGATGAACCATGCCCTGCTGTCGTCATCGACGGCGCTCAAGTCGACAAGCATGATCCTTGTGTCTTCTGCACGCAATTTCGCCTCGGCGTCCGCCTGCTGCCACCTTTGGACATCGAGGACCTCTTCGCGAGGATTACAGATGGCGCTGCGGCCTCTTTTTCCAGACGCCTCTTCTCGTCCCTAGCGGCCATGGCGGCACGATTGTCGGCCATTATCTTCTCCATGCTCTGCGTGAACGCAATGGCTTGCGCCTCCCGGACAAGATCGGCCTTGGTAGCCTTATGGCCTCGTGGACGAGGTGGAAGGACTGGACGGCCTTGCTCGTCGTCTTCGCCGTCGAGGGTGACCGCTGTCCCATTCTTTATAGCTTCTTGGTAGGCCGCAAAGCTTATCATCCACTTGTTGTTGTCTTTGAGCACCTCCCAACAATGGACCATATGGAAGCTCGTCTTATGCGTCGCCCTGAACTTCTCCAAGGCGCGGGATACCTGCAATCATAGCCGCCAATGATGTACATACAATCATAGCTGCAGCCTCCATTGTGGCTATGGTCGTGGCTACGGGGGAGTGTGGGGCGGCGGCGTGTGCGAGGGTTTGCTCCGCATCCATGGCGGTAGCTGCGGCGGCGAGGACGTCCATCGCTTCTGGACTGCTCGCGCCGGTCTAGTTTGTAATTTCGCGCGGGGGAATGGCCAGTGGCGGGAATAATATCGGCCTCCAGGCACTGACGCGCGGGTCCTACGTCATTTTCGGCGGACACTCGGCACGACCGCCGAGCGTCCGCGGGGACGCAAACCTGGCGCATATTTGGGCCAGGTTTGCGTCTCTGCGGACTGTCCGGTCACTTTGCGTCCCCGCTGGAGCAGGCCCCAGACACATTTGCGTCGCGCCGCTGGAGATGCCCTCAGGTGGAGCAGCAACGCTGTTGCCACGCTCATCTCCCACCCTACCATTTTCGCATGACGCGCCTACGATACCTCTCTGCATCCACGGACACAGACAAGGGGGACTAGCAGGGGCAACACCCCTCCCTGTTCATGATCCTGGTTTTCTTTATAGAATTAGCCATTATTGTTTATCATCTATAGTGTTTTAGCTAGCTTAGCCCCCCTTATACACAACATAGCACTAGCTCAGCCCCCTTGAGCTCAGATCTTGGATCCTATCCTGCCCGCATCATTGCACGAGTGGGAGTTGAGCGAATGGACATCAATAGTAAAGAAAACCGTTTCGCTCTCCTCGCGTCGCCTCCTCCAGGCGACCGAGGAGGCGAAACCCTAGATCCGCCGCTGCCGCTCCTCCCTCCGTCCCCCACCCTCCTCGTCGCCCCCAGAGACGCCACCAGCCAAGCTCGCGACGTCGAGGAAGGGGGCGGCGGGGATCTGAGCTCTCGGCTCCCCGCGTGGCGTCTAGATGGAGGACCGCCGCGCCGGGTTCGCCGCGGCCGTGGCTGCTGCTCGATGGGATCCCCTGCTCCGTTGGCTGGCCTCTGGCTCAGCCTTAGGTAAGGGTAGCCTCATCTGGTAGTTCCCCGACGGGGGCTCTGTCGGGTGGCGAGGCGGCGGCCTCGTGTGGTGAGGCGACGTTGACCGCGCGGCCGGTGACGCTCGCGGGTGCGGCTAACCGGTGCTCTGGCCGTGCGGACGGTGGGGTAACGGTGGGTGCGAGCTGGACGTGGGCGGCCCCGTCCGCTCAGGTCAGATCTCGAAGGTCAGATTTTCTCCTCGCTCTTAGGCTTTCTCCTCCCCGCGGTTCTTGGCTGCCGGTGGCTTCGGCACCGACGCAGGTGCCGGCTGGGGAGCGGGTGGGGTGCATCGGGGCCGGGAGAAATCCCTGGTCTTGGACCACAACGGTTGCGACGCCGTAGGCACCGTTCACCTTCCTGGAGGCACCGCTGAGGCCCTTCCTCCCCACCCCCTACCTCCGGCCCGGGCGAAAGCCCAAAATCCGTCGGATTGGACGGCGGCGGCGTCACGGCGTCGCACCCTCCCTGGAGGCGCCGTCTGGGGCCGGCGGTAGCTGGTGAGTGCTGCCTGTTTGGAGGGATCTGTGGGCTGCTGCAGCTGGTAGGGTTGCTGGGCTGGGGCTCCCCGCCTTGCTCGTCTCCCCTGCACCTCCGTGCTCGTTGGCTTCCCCCAAGCTTTCCCTTTTTCTCTCGGCTGTTCCTGTCGAAGCTGTTGTTGCATATGCGTGCTCGTCGCTGCGAGAAGGCCTGCAAGATCGAGCCCCTGTGACTGTCTCTTGGACAACAATTCTCCTTGTTCAAGGGTGAACAGACCTTTGTCTGTCGGTGCGACGCCCTTCGATCCAGGGCGAGAGGGCAGGGGCCCTCTGCAGCAAGGGAGGAGATTTGTGCGCTGCCGGAGTTTCCTTGGTGCTGATCCTCTGGAGGTGTGATCAAGGTCGATTGGCTGGTCTGTGCTGTTGTGTGCTTCTTCCTCGACACCGAGCGTGAAGGTCCTCGCCGTTTCAAGCAGGGCTTGTTGCATATCTGTGTTTGCTTGTGTTGTGCGTGGTGTTGTAAGCTGTTATCAGCATCCTTGTACCTTTGGCCGTATGGCTTTATTAATTTAAAGCTGGGCATTTATGCCTTCCGTTTAAAAAGTGGGAGTTGAGCGTGGCATATCAAGGCGTGCCACGGCCGCACGGCTGGAGGGGCATACTCGACTTAAAATGGCTCAACTCTACTTTTAATCAATCTTTGTATTTTCTTATTTTGTTTGTGATAGTGAAATGTGATCAGATAACACAAACCATAAAGCCTTCATCACGGAGATTTAATATGTGATTGGATGGCTAGGAGAGCAGTGATAGTGTGGCAGCCTCAGCTCGCTAGAGTTCGAACCTCATGTTTGACACTTTTGTATCTTATAAAAAAGAGAATATTGTTCTAGCGAGAGGCGACGTTCTCGATGATTGCGAGTGACTTCGTCATTCTTAAGACCTTTCTGATCAGTTTCTGCCACTAGATCTTTTGAAAGTGCTCATAGGGGTAGAATCGACGTGCGTGTGTTCATAGAAGTAAATGTACGTAAGTATTTACGAGTGTCTCGTATTTTCGTAAAAAGAAAATGCCATTGTGATTGTCTTGTTTATGGCTGTATTGTCCTAGGACCATTGAGGTGAATATTTTTTATTCGGATTTGCTATGTCTCAGTTAAGTGAGATTTTCTTACGTCTCAGCCACCTACAAAAAAATGCTTTAGTTGTACTTTTCTGTTAAAAAAATGCAATTGCAGAAAAGTGCAACTGAAAGAGTTGTACTGTTCTTTGAATTACAAATGCACTTTTCTAATGAGAAAATCTCAGTCGATTGAGACATAGACACACCTTCTTTATTAGATAAATAAGAGGTGTCTCCTCAGAGACCATTTAACCATGACCAAATATATCATAATTGTCTTGCACAAAATTTTGGTCACGTAATGCATGAGGGCAAAAAGGTCTTTCCACAGGACAATTCACTTGGAAGCTAGGTTGTCAATTGTCATGGAACTCTTCATTTTTCAAAATTGGAAAACATGATGTCAAATTTTCAGAAGATTCTAAAAAGGAACTTTAGACACATATAATGATGTACTCTACCGGCATACAAAATCTTAACCAGAAATTCCTTTTATTCTGGGTTTAACAAAAAATGGAAAAATCTGATATATTTTGCCATTTTCGTGCAGACCAAAATGAGATTTGAGTGGTATTTTGAGGCGAGATTTTTTCGTGCAGGTAGATTACATTATTTGCTACATCTGCAATTTTTGATCCGGTTTTTTTACACTTTAAATCGCCGCTTCTAAAGTGTATAAAAAATAGCTCGATGTGGCTCGTGGTCGAGAAATGCGCATTTTTTTTTGCACATCCCTATTTCACCCCGTTCGTGCAAAGTATCAAATAGGGAAAAAAAATCTTTTCCAATGGTAAACAGGAAATCATGTTTTTTAAGTAGTGTTAAATAAGTAATTATCATATTATGTTATTACTAGCACAGTGCCCGTGCGTTGCCACGGAATCATAATCAGTACAACGAAAGGTACATAATTTATACCATAATATATCATTCTATTCCATTTAAAACTAAAAATTAGAGGCTAAAACTTACAAAGTGAATGAAACCATCAGCCGCTAGCAAAAATTCTTCTTTTAGGAATACAAAAAAGAATAAAAGCCTTTAGCTACAATATCATGGAATTGAACAAAATGAATAACAAGCTCCCAATGTATATGGATATGGTGGATGTCTAAACTTATTACAACCAAAATCAAGCATTTGCTTGAGAAAGGTATTAGTCCACCAATTCATCTATGAGATTACCAATTACAAGTATGTAGATTTCAGAACAGTCAATGAAAGAAACCATTGCAATGGGGTTCTTGTAGTATTTGAGGCATTATTATTTTTTCAACTAAAGTATAAATGTAATGAAAGAATTACTTCAAAATTGAAATTATCTATCTTGAATTTAAGTAGTAACAAAAATTGCAGCCGCATGTTTGTCCTCCAAGCTGAGCACCACCCTCAGGCCCACACATTGATGGACCCACATATATCCTCGACGGCGTGCCGCGCGGCAAGTTGACCTGTTTGTCCTCCAAGCTTGTTTCGCCTTATATCGATCTTCAGAAAACTGCACTCACGTAGTTGCTCGCAAGTGGCAAGGACAATACATGTACAAAATCTTCCATGTTTTTCATCTGTATTTTGTACCCTATTCGTAACCATGGCATAGGCTGATTCAACAAAAGCCTTGCCCTTGGTGTTGAAACACCGGCCAGCTGCAGAGCTCATCTGTAGGAGCTTCAGCCTCCTGTACATCGCTGCATTGCTTGATGAAGTTTACACAATTACAGAACTCTTGATGAACTATGAAAATCCTCAAAGCGTACACCCAAAACGCTTATTCGTTTATTAGCCCATTCAGTCTAATAATATCATGAATTAGTCAATAGATGTAAACTCAACTATTACTTGTCACTGAGTAAATAAACTGAAACTGCAATAATGTCTAACTACTCGAATCAGGTATCCACCTAAAAGATCAATAGAGATTATTAGATGCTTTCTGCCAGTTAGCTTCAGCCGTAGCTTACTGACATGTGCAGCTTAATCGAATCTGAGATGAGCTCTCGCTAAATATGAATACCTGAAGAAAAAGACCAATGCCTGAAGAGAATACCAATGCCTGAAGAGAAGATCGACCAGGCAAGCATCATTGCAAACAAAATGAAGATCCAACCTCGGTCTTGTAGTCCCTCGTCCACGGGCTCCGGCTGTCCGGCCGCAACCGTGAAGGAGCAGCACGGGAAAGGCCGAACGCTCCTCCGTGCTTTCATGGTTGTGTACGTTTGAGAGAAAAATAATGGAGCCTTTCTTGCCCGAAATAACTCTTCAATTCGTCACCACTCGCTTCGCTTGACAAATACGCCAGGATCACTGATACCACATCAAAAAAATTGCCGATAGAGGGCGGTGCCATCCCTGGCCTGCACTGCACATCGACGTTTCCCCAGAGAGGAATGAGGAGTACCGATGAACCATGTCGTGCCGTCCGAGGCCATCAAAAGCGGGGAAGCGAGAAGGGAACCCAAGAAAAAGACGCTCACATGCGCGCTGGCCGCTGGGCGCTGGGACAGGCCGAAATGGTTCTCCTGGGCACGCCATGTGACCGCGTGTTTTGGACTGGACCGGGACGAAATAAAAGCTGCGGCGCATCCGGTTCTCGTCGTCGCGCAGCGACGGAGACCACCAGCTCACGGGCCGCATACGCACCACAGTACGGGGAGCAGCGCGGCTTTTGATTTGGGATCGGACAAAACTCCACGTCCAGTCGCCGGAACAGGGGAGCAGGGCGACGGAAAATGCGAGCCCGTTCCCCGCCGGAGTCGCCGGCGTGCATGCCGAGGGAGATTACCGAGGGAAATGCCACTAATTTCCATGGTCATTTATCGAGGAGGAAATAGCATAAACCAGATTTTTTTATTTGTTGCATAGACTACTCATTTTATTTGTTCTTTACACAAAAAAGAGGTAGTAATTTTTTCGGGAGGTGTATTCTTTTTCTAGGTTCACTAGGATTCTTATCGGTTGGAGACTTTGACGTACGGGTACGCTCACGTGTCGCTCCCTAGGGCGACACCGGGGCGATACCGCGCCGCCGCCTACAGCCCCCTCCGCCTGCTCCGCTAACCGCCGCTGCCGCCGGCCCTTGCCGCGGTGGCGGCGGGCCCAGCCCCCGAAGGTGGACTGGGGTGGTGGACGCCGGAGATCTGTGCCATGGCTGCTATGGCGATGGTGGTGGCTCATCTGCGTGCAGCGACCAGGGCGGCGCCCCTGGTCGGGGTGGTGGCGGAGACTCTCCTCCGCGGCGCCTTGACCGGCGGTGAAGGGCCGATTGGGTGGCGTTGGGGAAAACTCTAGATCTTGATGGGTGATTCCCGTGCTGCCTATCCGGTTTTCTTCGCTGCATGGTTGGGCCGGTCTGGTCGGGGTCGACCCTGCTTGGTCGTCGCCGTTCTCTTGGCTGCCTCATGGCGCTGGTAGAGTGCGGCGGCCGCGGCGGAGCAGGTTGCCGGCGGGCGGCGGCGAGGGGGCCTGCCGTTCTGCCTAATAAAGGTGGCAGTCCTAGGGTTTCTCTCGCGCCAAGTGAAGATCGTTCGGAAGCTTCTTCCCACCGAGCTTGCTGGATTGTCGTGTTCGGAAGGTCCTACGGCGAAATTCATTGTGCGATCAATGCCTGAAGATTGCTGGATCGGGTGTTTTCGGTCGAGCGCACCCATGTTTTTATCGACCGTTTGGTTTTAGAGGGAGCGCTTCGAAGCTCTGCTGGCTGTTAATATCATGGAGCTTGTTTTCTTTCCATGGTGCTGGTGGAGAAGGTCATGAAAGTCAAGATTGGTGGAAGAGCAATGGTGGTCGGATCTTGGTGGTGAGATGGTGCTTGGGCCTCCGGTATGTAAGTAGGGCGACACACAAGGTGAAGTTCGAGTCCTACCTTCAGGGTGAAAACCCAAGGTCTGACTGGCAATGACCTTGTTGGAGGCATTGTTTTGAGAGCGGGGACTATCTTCAGGGTGAAAACCTAAGATCATTGATCGGGCGACGACGGTGTTAGAGCATTGTTCCCTTCTTGAAGGCGTCGTTTTTGGAGAGGCTGTATTTCAGGTGTTGTCTTGGCGGTGTTTGATTACGCTGAGATCTTGTAGCGAGACTTTTTTTTCTTTTTTTTTAATGTTTGCCGTAGGGTTGGGTTGTTGCAGAGGCTGGGTGTAATTGGTATCTTTTGATATTAATATATTCCCTTTATCGAAAAAAAGGATTCTTATCGGTTGAGGCGGTTGGGGTTTCCAGTTATCTTGGTAAGAGTACTACAGTACCATCTAGCATCTATACTTCCCTCTCAACATACGAAGTATTTTCTTTTCCACAGTGGTCGTGATGCCTTTCTACGGAATCGTGGGCCTATTCAGTAGCTCTATTTGTGATGTACTATTTTGTGGAATGTAGATAGTGGTTATGACCGATTTCATAGAAAAGAGAGAATAGTATGCATTATCCATTGGGAGAATGGACCGCAACGGGAATCAAACCCGTATCGTTAGTTTGGAAGGGTAGGGTTTATAGTTGACGTTGATTTATTATTTTTAACGTCTCTAATTCAAAACGGAACATAAACTTTTCATTTCATTCGGCTAATTTATGAATATTCCCACCATTTAACATCTATGCTAGCTTTTCTATTTGAATGGAACCAAAGCTCTCTGCTTTCTAGATTAACTTCAACCATATTGTATTGTATCGAAATACTTTGGAGTTGAAAAAAGTATCCAAATGACATGTGTTATTTTACAATAACCTGTGTTTGTAGCAATGAAATACCACGACCTATACTATATTAGATAAATGATGATTAATTCTTTACAATAGGCCTTCTCTATAAAGGACCCAAAATACCTTGCTTACGTATCATTAAAAATTGCATTAACATAAATACGACAATAAGCAGATGCAGTCTAAAGGTATGTAAATCATAAAAACGAGTCAAAGTAGATTGACCCACACTAGCACTTCCACGAATGTTACATGTAATCCGTTGCGAGGTTTAAACTTTTTTTTTGCGGAGCATAAGGGATTGTATTAATTAGATAATAGTGTTGTTACAACCCTGTAGAACATGATCGCTGAGTGCATTGGGAACCGACTCTATGTTCTTTGGTTCTTCATCCCAAACTAGCTAACTAATGACTAGCACTATTACATAATCTAGAAATTTAATAAAACTAACAATCCGATCTGAATAAAGTAAAATATGAAGGTCTTCTACTAGATGACCTACAGTTGACCCACCTCTTCGTTTGTCCAACACCATTTGCACTAGCAAGTGCACTCAACAATCTTATTCCACCATGATATGAGGGTCTAAATTGAAACGGAGGCTTTCCATGCACGCTTGCATTTCTGCTTCCAACGCGAAGGAGCATCGCCGCAGAGCTCTACGAGCGGAGAAGACGATCGAGCCATTGCTACGTCGTAGAATTATACCGGTGCCCGCTAGTGAAGACTAGGCAACGAAAGCTCCATCCACATTCAGCTTCAGGAATCCTCCAGGCGGGAGGAGCCAAGATACAAGCTGCATATGATGCGATGATACCTGGCTCGTCGTGACACTCAAGCCCATCACATATTTCCCATTCACGATCTGCTCATGTATCATACGTTGGCCATTCTCCAAAGATTGCATACAGCTGCAAATGAAACGCTTTGAACCTTGAACTATTGGTAATTCCTTGTCATGTGTAACTTCATTTCGTGCAAACCAAACTCTCCATGCGACCATAAGCACACGATTGCACATTTGCTATGATAAAGACATCACCCACTGCTCCAAACAATCATCACGCCGATCACCTCTCTACAGGGGCGGAGCTCCCCTTTGGGCAAGGTATGGCACTTGCCCTACCTTGATTTTTGGAAAAAAATCGAGTATATATATGCATATGTGAATATACTATTAGTTTTGTACAGTTTTTGAAGGAAAAAAAAAGATGAGTTGGGCCGGCAGGAGGAGAACAATCACGTAAGCAACCAAACTGCTAGCTAGCTGGGCGGCGTGTGGTGGACAAAAATGAACTGTCTGTGTCGTGCGATTCTTTCGCTCGTGAAAAGGACTAGCGATAGTGAGGAATCAGTTTTGTCTCTTAATCTTCGAGGCAAGTCACGCTAGACGTGACTTTCGCTCGGGAGACCAGGACTCATCTTTGATCGTTTCACAGCACCGCCGGCTGCTCGTGCCCTGCCCGGCGAGACCCCCCCGGCCAGGCAGCACGCTCCTCCTCTAAATCACACGCCTAAGGGGGAGGTACAACTGTAAAAGTTTTCGTCAATTTGACGAAGTTTAAAACTTTAAATTTATGAATTGTGAGCTCGGTAACATAAACAAACTACTAATGCATTTCATTATCAAGACAGAGTTGCGCAACAAGATATCCGATGGTGGGCTTAATGATTTAATGGTGTGCTACATCGAGCGAGGAAATATTCGAAAGTCTTGATCTTCGTGAAATTAAAAAATATTTTCAAAAGAAATGTAAAGCTTTAACATTACCTAGAACTTCTAGACAACATTAAAGTTTCATTATCGGTACTTTTGTAGGTTATATTTATATTTGAATATGTTGCTATTACCATAGTACTGAGTAACTATGCTTACCATCATATAAATTATTAATGTGTCGAGACAATTTATTCTTTTGCATCATTTTTTTACGTTTAAAATTTCGTCCGACCTTAATTTTTTTCCATCCTTCGCCACTGCCTCTCCACAAAGGAATTTGAAAGTATAGAGATGGTAAACCTAGAGGGGGGGGTGAATAGGTTTCTACAAATTTTAATTCTTTCTTTGCAATATTTAGGCGGAATATAAAGATGAGCCTAATGCAAACTAGTGAAGCAACCTATATGAGGATACAACTAACTCGAGCACGAAGGCTCTCAAATCACAAGTAAGGAGTTCGGTTAGAGATAACCGATAGCACGCGAGACGAGGATGTATTCCGTGTTCCCTTGCTTTGCAACAAGGTACGTCACGTTTGGAGGAGTGGAGGTCCCACGAAGGATTCCCCGCGCCCCGAAGGCTCACCCTATTCTCCGGAGCCTATCCCACGAAGGAATAGCTCACTCACTTGTGGTAGACTTTGAGGTAGCCTCCAAACCTTCACAATCTTGCCCGGAGCAAATCCACACCGGATGCTTCCGGACTCCTCTTGCCTACCTAGAGGTTTCCTAGGAACCCTAGGAAGCAAGCTTCTCAATGAATACAAGGGGGAATGAGATTTGGCTTGGTAGAGCGGTAGATCGGGTCCTCCTCTAATGATTCCCCGGAGGGATTTGAGTTTGGGTGGAGGAGGAGGGAGATCTGAGGCTTTTGGTGTTTCTAGCAATGGAGTATGAGAGAGAGAGCTCAAGAACAGCTTGTAGTGTAGTGCCTAACTGTTCAGAGGTAGGAGAAGACCTATTTATAGTGTTCTAAATACGGCCGTTGGTCACTTGCCACATCGGCGATTCTTCGAGAAACCCGGTCAACCGGATTTTGCGCGGCGCCGTCCACGGCCGAGCCAGACGGCCGCCGGTTTCCAACCGGAGGGACCGGACTTGACCGGCAGGCCTGGCTTACCGGATGTGGCCCGATGTCACAGCGCAACCCGGCTGACCGGCCGCTGTCGCGCCGGTCGACAGGCCGTGACCGGAGCGCCGGTCCGAAACCGGCAGGACCGGACGCGCGCCGGATGGCTTCGCTTTATCTGGATGTCGCCGGATGGCACCGGTTCAGGGTCCGGTTGGCGATGGCTGCCGGTGCCAGGCCGGTCCAACCGGATCGTGACCTGGCTCTCGAAAAACTAGCTGATTTTTCGTCGAATTGGGGGGTCTCCCGTTGCCTTTTGTTCCATTGCAACACCATCATACCTCTTTGGCTAATACCGAAAGTCATCTTGTAGGGCATGTCCAAATACTCTAGGGTGTCATAGATACCAAAATAATGGATAAGGGTAAAATACCCTTACAATCTCCCCCTTTTTGGTATACGATGACAAACCGAGCTAGAGTAACACATAGATATTATGATAAGCTCTAAACCTTGATTCCATAGAAGATATTACGACAGCTCCCCCATAATGTGTGCACTTGGAGAGTTTGCGTTTGAATGCAAAGTGCACCATTTGTGGAATATGAGAAGCTCCCCCAATATCTTTAGGAAACAAGCATGGTATGGACAAGTATATCAACATATATAAGCATAAAGCATGATTATTCATAAAGCATAATTATCCTAACATAGAGTAGCATAAAGCATGATTATCCATAAAGCATAATTATCCTAACATAGAGTAGCACACATAATAGTCATCCATACATATCCATACATGAATCATTCAAAGTAGCAAATGGTTCTTGAGAAATCAAAGCAAATACGCACAAGCCATATAAAATCCAAATAAAGCAACTCCCATGGCTTGTGACAACGAAAGAACCCCGTAATTCTAGACTCTACTCTCTTCTCCCCCTTTGGCATCGGAACACCAAAAAGGCGAAGAAAAAAGGAGAGATGCTAGCGTCCCATCAATAGAAGTGGGGCACCGCGGATGGAGAGTTGCCATCACCATCCCCATCGTCATCCTCGTCATCATCATCCTCATCATCATCCTCTTCATCATCATCCTCATTACCGTCATCATCCTCTTCATCATCATCATCAGCAGGAGGTGCATGAGCAAATCTACCACCAAAGTACAGAGAAGGATCAAAGTTCTGGAACATCTCATCAGTGAGAGGAGGCATCTCCCAGTCTTGTGCATGGACAGGCTCCAACTCAGGGCCAGGAGGAGGGATAGGCACATTCCTAGCAGCCATGAACTCATTTTGGCGCCTCCTTGTCTCTTGGTTCAAAGCGAGACTTTGATGTGCAACATCATGTGTAGTTTTGCACATCTGCCATAAGCGAGAGAAGAACCGTGCGACACCACGCTGTGGGCGACGAGAGGAGCCGGAGCTAGCATGGTCATGGCGTGCCTTGGACCGGCGCTCGAAGGCATCATTTCCGGAACATCCGGGTTATCACCTTGGGCAGGGATTTTGAATGCTTCCATCCTGACCCGCTCACCTAAAACATTGAGAGGTGCGGCACAACCTTGTTGATGAGCAACGAACGTACTGGGCAAGGTTAGGAGTCAACCTCTCGCGAACACAGCCGTAACTCGCAGAGATGAGATCACAGCCATCAATAGGTTGCCGGTGCTCAGGGAGACAGTAGTACATCAAGTTCAGATGGTATGCACGGCATTCACTTGTATCGGACTTGCTGATGAGAGTCTCACGGAAGAGCTTGGCAAGTAAGAGGTAGGAGTAGTACATCCCGGATATGGTGGGAGGTCCAGGTGTGGGCTCCGGCGGATAGCAACCAGCAATGTCCCCACGGTTGAACTTCTGCTGAGAATATATCTTGAAGCCAGAAGTACGCCCTCCACCAAACCCCAAGGCTTCACAGAAATCAAGATAGTTGCAAGTGTATTGCTGTTTGCCCGTCATCCAAGTCATAGTCCGAGCTGCATCATCATGGAAAAAGACTGTGCAGTGGAACTGTCTCACCAAGGTTGGACAATAGCACCCATCAGTAGGTGTCAAGCACATAAGATCATACAACCCCATCCGCCTCAAGGTCGCAACCACAAAGCGGAACTTGGTGGCTTCATACATTCCAATGACATCCTTGATGGCCTTGGGCATAACAATGGTGCCTTTCTTCATGTACTCGCGGGAGTCATAGAATTCTTCCCACATGACTTGCTGTGTGTTGGTCCAGAAGAATTGATCTCCTCCTGTGTAAGTGGGTTCCGCAAAGCGATAGGGGTTGGACTCTCTGAGTCTTCTCCATGCCCCAATATGCACACTGCCAACATGGAAATCTGGCAGTACCTCATCACCATCCTGTGCTTCTTTATCTTTCCTCTTATTGGCAGATTTCTTGATCCGGCCTCCAGTTGAGCTGCCACCCCTAGTCGAGGAGCACGACCAGTAGAGCGCCGGTGGAACCCCGAGCTCCTCCTCTTGGCAACATGGCCAGGGTTCGTCAGTCCATTCATCACCTGTGAATCAGCATAATAGGGAGAGGATAGCAAAGAGGTAAGTGTACATGTCATCAGCATATGTGAGGAAGCCAAAAGCATAGCCTAGGTTCAAGTGTCTCGACGAGATCATGCGAAAAAGAGCGAGCCGGGCGAGCCGCCGTCCGGACGACAGACCGGACGAGCCGGTTGGCCATCCGGTTGAGCCGTGCGCCGACCAGCCGGTCGAGAGGCCGGTCGACCGGCTGTGGACCGGGTCATGCCGAGTTGTAATGTTTGCCCGAAATTCGACATAAAATCATGCAAAACTCACAAACTTGAACATAGATTATACCAGGAGAGTGAACAATGTGCATAGGAGGGGTGTGACACTCTAGGTGGCATGAGGACTTACTAACCCTAACCCTAACCCTAACTTTTCTCAACTTTCCTCAAAAATGAGCAATGTGGGAGGGAAAGCAAGAGGGAGAGGGATAGGGAGAAAGATTTACCCGAAGACATTGTCCTCTTGGCCCAAGTGAGCAAGAGGAACTCGTGAAGAAGGCTTGAGGACCAAATCCCCACGATCTCTCAAACTAGCTTGAGAGGGACCAAATGCTTTGGTGAAGATGCTTGCAAGATCCCGATCTATGTTTGTGTGAAGTTTGGGGAGAATCTAGTGGTGGGAAGTGCCTAGGATGTGGTGGAGATGGTGGAGGCGGCGGTCATGGAGGTTTGAGAGGTGGGGAATAATGAGGAAGAAGATCCCCAAGGGGTATCCTCTTCAAAACATAACAGCCCGCACGGCCGGTCGGGCACCCGGTCGACCGGACGACCCGGCGCACAGGCCGGTCCGACCGGGCCAGTGACCGGCCAGAGACAATTTTCCCAAAAATGTGTCATTTTGCCTCGTTTTGCCCCTATTCTTTGTGTAAATGTGTGTGAGTGCTCATATGATGACATGTACATATAGATAGATAGATAATGATGAGATGAGCATAGACATGGGATTGGAAAACACAAAGTTCTCTAGGCATACCCATTGGAGTGAAAATGCAAACAAGATACAAATAGCTACAATGGGCATGATTCGAAGTATATCAAGAATCATAAGAGCATTTTGAAATAGTTTTTGCAATAAGATCATTTGGCCTTATATAGTCAAATCAAGTTGTTGAAGGCTCAATGAGGGGCGGGGGATTACTCCCCCTATGTGAAAGCGCAAATGTCATGAGACCTCGAAGAGACATGCTTGGGTCCATATAATGACATTGGGTCTATTTATGTTGCACACATAGGTATGCATCATACCAAGACATGGTAAGATGACTATCCCCATATGTGCTATGCCTCTAAGCTAGATAGCAAGATAAATGCAAGAATATAGTGCAAGAAGTTAATCAATCCAAGTTTTTAGGATCAAGAATACCAAGTTCTCCTCTCAAGTTAACAAAGCGGGCTTCATCCAAAGGCTTAGTGAAAATATCCGCCAATTGGTAGGTTGTTCCCACATGAGTGAGATCAATATCCTTATTGGCAACATGATCACGTAGGAAGTGATGGCGAATGTCAATATGTTTGGTGCGACAATGTTGAACCGGGTTGTTGGCGATCTTTATTGCACTTTCATTGTCACAAAGAAGAGGCACCGTACCAAGAGACACACCATAGTCTTTCAAGGTTTGCTTCATCCATAACAATTGAGTGCAACAAGATGCCGCGAATATGTATTCGGCTTCGGCGGCGGTGGAGTTTTGTTTCTTGGATGACCAACTCACCAATGACCGGCCAATAAATTGGCAAGCCCCGGAGGTAGACTTCCGATCAACCTTATCACCGGCCCAATCGGAATCCGAATAGCCAATGAGTTCAAAGGTTGACCCCTTTGGATACCATAGCCCGAGAGTAGGAGTGAGAACAAGGTATCTTAGTATCCGTTTGACCGCCACTAAATGGCTCTCCTTGGGAGCGGATTGAAAACGAGCACACATCCCTACACTTAGCATGATATCCGGCCTAGAGGCACAAAGGTAGAGCAAGGATCCTATCATGGAGCGGTATACCTTTATGTCCACATCCTTCTCACCGTCACATGAACCAAGTTGCCCCTTTACGGCATGGGTGTCTTCATTGGACTTGCATTGGTCATGTTGAATTTCTTGAGCATGTCCTTCACATACTTTTCTTGAGAGATGAAGGTGCCTTTTGCAAGTTGCCTCACTTGGAAGCCTAGAAAGAACTTCAACTCTCCCATCATGGACATCTCAAATTTCCTAGTCATCAATAGCTCAAAAGCTTTGTTATGATTGGGGTTAGTTCCACCAAAAATAATATCATCAACATATATTTGACATATAAAGAGGCCACCCCCTTTAACCCGCTTGGTGAAAAGGGTGGAATCGACCGTACCCATGCAAAACCCATCATGTAGTAAGAAATCCCTAAGGAACTCATACCAAGCACGTGGAGCTTGCTTGAGACCGTAGAGTGCCTTATGGAGTAAATACACGTGGTTGGGTCGGCATGGGTCTTCGAAACCCGGGGGTTGAGCCACATATGCGGTTTCTTTTAGGGGACCATTCAAAAATGCACTTTTCACATCCATTTGATATAATTTGAAATTGTGGAAAGATGCAAATGCAAGCAAAAGACGAATAGCTTCAAGACGGGCTACCGGCGCAAAGGTATCCTCAAAATCCATACCTTCTATTTGGGCAAACCCTTGCGCCACTAACCTTGCTTTGTTTCGTATAACAATGCCATTCTCATCTTGCTTGTTCTTGAATACCCATTTGGTCCCAATGACATTGATGCGATGATCCTTGGGTCTCTCAACTAGAGACCATACTTCATTACGAGTGAAACACTCCAATTCTTCTTGCATGGCAATTACCCAATCCGGATCAACCAAGGCTTCATGTACCTTAAGTGGTTCAAAACTAGACACAAAAGCATGATGTTGATAATAAGTGATAAGTAATGCATGGTGTCTACGAGTTACCACTCCTCTTGAGATGCTACCAAGGACTTGATCCACTTTCATGTCACTTGCCCTTGTAGCGGCCTTGATCTTCCGAATGGTTCCTTCATGATCAATGAATTCATCTCTTGCAAGTACTTGATCATGAGGGACCACTTGAGCTTGATCATGAGTAGAGGATGTTTCTTGATCGTCATCATGATCTTGCTCCATGGAATGAGGATCTTCTTCTTGTTCTTCGGATTGAGACTCATCTTGAGTGGAGGATGGTTCTTGAGTTGCACTTGATGGTTCGGCTTGAGTTGAGCTAGGCTCTACTTGTGGCGTGCTTGAGACATCTACTCCATCATCTTGATCATCGTTATGAACCTCCATGGGCCGGATGTGTCCAATGCCCATATGCTTGATGGCACTAGATGGATCAACATCATTACCTGCAACACATGGAACAACTTGCTCCACTTGGGAGCCATTATCCTCCAAGAACACCACGTCACAAGATACTTCAATAGTCCCGGAGGACCGGTTGTAGTATCTATAGGCGTGAGAGTTCTCCGCATATCCAACAAATATACCCTCTATGGTTCTAGTTTCAAATTTACCGAGCTTTCCTTTGTTGTTCTTAACAAGGCATTTGCATCCAAAGACACGAATATACATGACATTAGGCTTGTTACCGGTAAGGAGCTCGTATGGGGTTTTGTTGTGGAGGGACGGAGGAAGAGCCGGTTGGAGTAGTGGACGGCTGTAGAGATGGCTTCTCCCCAAAAGTTGTGGGGTGAGTTGAATTCACTCAACATGGTTCTTGCCATCTCAATGATAGTCCGGTTCTTCCTTTCAACAACACCATTTTGTTGAGGGGTGTATGGCGCCGAAAACTCATGCTTGATGCCCTCATCATCCACAAACTCTTGCATAGTGTAGTTCTTGAACTCGGTGCCATTGTCGGTCCTAATTGCCTTGATCTCGGATTCATACATACGTTGAGCTTTCTTGGCGAAGGTGATGAACTCTCTATGGGTCTCGTCCTTAGACTTAAGGAGAAAGACCCAAGAGTATCTTGAGTAATCATCAACAATGACAAGTCCATACTTGCTTCCACCAAGAGTATCATAGTGTGATGGCCCAAAGAGGTCCAAATGAAGGAGCTCCAAAGGCCTAGATGTGGTAACAATACTCTTGATGGGATGCTTCTTCTTGAGTTGCTTTCCGGCTACACATGCACTACAAACACGATCTTTCTCAAAAGAAACACCGGTTAGTCCCACAATATGCTCACCCTTTAGGAGTTGTTTAAGATTCCTCATGTTAACATGACCAAGGCGGCGATGCCACAACCATCCTTCGTCATGCTTGGCCGCCATTAGACATGTGGAGAAGGAGGGGCTCTCTTTCGAGAGGTCAACCACATAAAGGTTGTTCTCCACAAATCCAACAAGGACCAATTTGAGATTGTCACTCCTAAAGACTTGCACATAATATTTAGTGAAATATGAATTGTAACCGGCATCGGCAAGATGATATATAGAAAGTAAGTTATAGCCAAGGTGTTCAACAAGCATAACCGTCTCAAGGCACAAGTCCTTAGAGATTGCTACCTTGCCATACCCAAGTACCTTTCCCAAAGGTAATGCTTGACTTCTTGTGGATATCTTCAATGAATTGATCAAGCACACCTTTTCCTCCGGTCATATGATTGGTGCATCCACTATCAAACACCCATTTTGGACCACCGGAGGAATACCCCTACAAGATCAAGTAGAGGATTTAGGAACCCATCGATTAATGGGTTCCTTTGCAATGGCAACAATATCTTTTGGTACCCAAATTGAGTACTCTCTATAAGCATAGCCATTAGGAGGGCCAACATAGTTAGCATAGACATCACCATAATAATCAACAAATAATGCATAGTGATCGTTTGGCCCCGTGTGGGCACCATTAGTGGCTTTGCCCTTTGAGGCTTTGCCATTGTTAGTGACCTTCTTGTTCTTATCTTGAGCGGGTTTCTCCTTCTTGTAGTTGTTCTTCTTGTGAGACTTGGGAGTATATCCAAGTCCATACTTTTGATTGTTTGACCTTTGCTTACTCAAGAGGTCATCCAATCCCATCTTGTTCTTGGCGGTGGTGAACTTTGCAAGTTCCTTTGTTAGCCTAACATTTTCCTCAAGAATAGATGCTTGCTCACAAGAAGATTCATTAGGATGATAGTCAAGACCATATTTGGTCACCAAGGACTCAAGATATGCATTGGTCTCAACATGCAAAGAAAGTTCCTCTTGTAAACGAACATGTTCCTCAACAAGTTTAGCATGCTCACTAGTAAAGGAAATGGAGGAACAAGCAAGCTTTTCAACATCAATGGGATCCTTCATTGATCCAAGAGCCTTTTTGTAGGATTCTTGAAGTAGATCATGATTCTCTCCAAGTTTCTTGAGCTCATCCTTGACAAGCTTGTTAGCTCTTTCAAGGTGGTCAAGATCCCTAGTGAGAGAAGCATGAGCAACTTCAAGTTCCTCCTTTGAAGCATTGAGCTCTTGGGTCAATAATTGAGCCCTATCAATAGTTTCTAGGTCCTTAACTTTATCAAGTTCATAAGTTTCAATTTGTTGCTTAAGGCCTTGAGATATGCACCTTTCGGTTTTTAGCTCTTGTCTTAGGAGATTGAATCTCCGTTCCTTCTCATTCAATTGATATTCTAATTCCTCAATGGACTCATCCTTTTCTTTGAGTGAGTCCATCAAGAAATCAAACTTGACAAGAGCTTCACCACGAAGGGTGCATCTAACATCATAGAGTTCCTTAAGCATAGTTAATTCTTCTTGATCTTCGTTTTCATCATCAAGAACACTAGATAGGGAAGGTGGAGGTTCCATTACCTTGGTTTCCCTTGCCATAAGACAAGAGCCAATGATTGGAGAGGAGGGAGAGTCATCGGAGTCATCATCTTGAGTTGTTCTTGCCATGAAGGAAGAGCCAACATCATTCTCCGTGGAGTAATCTTTGGAGAGTCATATGTGAAGAGTGACCCGGGCTTAGAGTATGCTAAACCGGCCACCCGGCCTCCTTCTCCTCATCTTCCTCTTCTTCATCGGACAAGTACTCGGCCCCAACAAAAGCTCTTCCCTTGTTCTTCTTGTACCGATCGTTGATTGGGTTCGGCTTCAATCTTGGTTTGACCCCTTTGATGAACTTTGGCTTGTCTACCCTTTTCTCATAAGGGCACTCATTTGCAAAGTGGTTATCTTCATCACAATTGTAGCAAGTTCTCTTCTTCTTCTTGTCATTGAGGAGCATTGGGAACTTTGCCTTGTACTTCTTGGCAAAGAAAGCAAAGTCGGTAGCAATGTCACTAGTTGAAGTCATCTCTTCATCTTCTTCAATCTCATAGTCTTCTTTGCTTTCATGGTCGGCTCTAGCTTTGAGAGCAAGGTTGTGTGACGCTTCATGGTTGTGTGAGGCTTCATCAACACGGTTCATTGCCTTGAGCCTCTTCCCGGCTTTGGCCATGCTTTCATTGGCGGCCACATAGGAGACTAGATCATCGGAGTTGAGATCGGCACTCTTGGTCATGATTTGCAAGTTGAGTCCAAGGTTGGTGTCTTCTTGTTTGACGGCAATCATAGCAATGACCTTGGATTTTATGAAGGCTTCGTTCATCTCAAATCCGTCATTGTACTTCTCAACACCAAGTCCCTTGACCCTTACTTTCAGAGCACCAAGCCTAGCATAGGCATCAAATATGGATTCTCCATCCCGAATCATGAATTGGTAGGCCTCTTGCTTTGCGGTCTCATAGAGAGCTGATTGGATCAAATCGGTTCCCTCTTGTAGTACTACGATCCGATCCCACAACTCTTTAGCGGAGACAATGTCATCGACTTGATCAAGAAGCTTGCGGTTTATGCCACTTCTAATCTTGTCACGTGCGGATGCATTGAGTTGACGGTTGTAGAACTCGGTGGATGTCAACCGAGTGGGATCTTGTGGCTCCGGATATCCATGAACAATGAGCTCCCATAGCTCCACACTGCAGCTGCGAATATGAGATTCCATAGCAGATTTCCAATGTGGAAAGTGAGTTCCATCGTAATGGGGAACGGTCCCACTATGGTTTATATGAGGCATGGGTGAAGTGTTTCTAGGATAGTTATAGTTAACATCATGGTAGGACTCCTTAGAGACCGAAGCCCCACTAGAAGTTCCACCCGCAGTTAGGTTCTTAAGCATGGCAGTCATTTGCCATTTGGTTTTGTAGCTCATCCTCCTTTTTCTTCTTCTCGGCCTCATATGCCAAGAATCTAGATTTCATCTCTTTAACCGAAAGGTTAGAGTCTTCATCTAGACCCTCGAAGAGTTTATCCATCTCACTCTTAAGGCGGTGAAGCCCTTAATAAGAGTCCAGGCTCTGATACCAATTGAAAGTATAGAGATGGTAAACCTAGAGGGGGTGAATAGGTTTCTACAAATTTTAATTCTTTCTTTGCAATATTAGGCTTTGGAATATAAAGATGAGCCTAATGCAAACTAGGTGAAGCAACCTATATGAGGATACAACTAACTCGAGCACGAAGGCTCTCACAGGCAGTTAAATCACAAGTAAGGAGTTCGGTTAGAGATAACCGATAGCACGCGGAGACGAGGATGTATTCCCGTGTTCCCTTGCTTTGCAACAAGGTACGTCACGTTTGGAGGAGTGGAGGTCCCACGAAGGATTCCCGCGCCACGAAGGCTCACCCTATTCTCCGGAGCCTATCCCACGAAGGAATAGCTCACTCACTTGTGGTAGACTTTGAGGTAGCCTCCAAACCTTCACAATCTTGCCCGGAGCAAATCCACAGCCCGGATGCTTCCGGACTCCTCTTGCCTACCTAGAGGTTTCCTAGGAACCCTAGGAAGCAAGCTTCTCAATGAATACAAGGGGGAATGAGATTTGGCTTGGTAGAGCGGTAGATCGGGTCCTCCTCTAATGATTCCCCGGAGGGATTTAAGTTTGGGTGGAGGAGGAGGGAGATCCGAGGCTTTTGGTGTTTCTAGCAATGGAGTATGAGAGAGAGCTCAAGAACAGCTTGTAGTGTAGTGCCTAACTGTTCAGAGGTAGGAGAAGACCTATTTATAGTGTTCTTCTAAATACGGCCGTTGGTCACTTGCCACATCGCAGATTCTTCGAGAAACCCGGTCAACCGGATTTTGCGCCGGACAGCCGGTCACGCCGATCGGCCAGATCGCCGGCCGGTTTCCAACCGAGCTGACCGGGACTTGACCGGCAGGCTTGGCTTACCGGATGTGGCCCGGATGTCACAGAACCTGCCGAGGCCGCTGTCAGCGCCTGGCCCGTGGCCAAACGGCGGCCAAAACTGGCCAGGACCGGACGCCGGATGGCTTCGCTTTATCGGATGTCGCCGGATGGCACCGGTTCGGTCCGGTGCGGCTGCCGTGCCCGGGCCGGTCCAACCGGATCCGTGACCGGCCCGGCTCAAAAACTAGCTGATTTTCGTCGAATTGGGGGTCTCCCGTTGCCTTTGTTCCATTGCAACACCATCATACCTCTTTGGCTAATACCTGAAAGTCATCTTGTAGGCATGTATTAGTCCAAATACTCTAGCACGGTGTCATAGATACCAAAATAATGGATAAGGGTAAAATACCCTTACAGAATTTCCCAAACCTCCCTCATTGCGGAGCACAGTGATGCTGCATGGGGACATTGCACAAGTACATGATAAGAATCTTCCAAGCCATGGCCGCAAATTTGACACTCACTCTGAGATAGGAATATGTCTTTGTTTCTTATTTCCTTCGGTGGCCAACGTGCCAAACAAGGACTTCCATGCAAAGATCTGAACCTTCTCACGTACATTGCATTTCCATAGCTTCTTCCAGATAGTTTTATCACCCAAAGAGGCTTAGCTCGTACTCGTTTGTTGTCTACCAGATTGTTCCAGCCTAAGCCCCAATCGATGAGCACTCTTCAGAAGAAAAAAGACGCCATTTGTGTTCGGTTGCCAAGCAAGAAAATCTGTCAGTTTTAATGTTCGTGCTAGCCAAGAACACGGAAAAATGTTTCCAACCAAATACCCGATTTTTGCATCCGTGTAGCTGCAAAATGACATTGCGAGCAATCAATCATACCCGTAGCGTCCATCTCCTGCATCTGCATCTCCTCGTAGCGTCGCTGATGAGACGCTCCCCGGAGAGATCCACTACCTACAACTCGTCGTACTTCTCCTCTTTCTCCTCGTACCATGCACTTCCCAGTCGTACTATTTATACACAGTGTGTGTCTCTTGGATCGGGGGATCCAGACCGACGAGCACGGTGACGTCAGGCCCTTCCCAGCTAGCGTAACAAAAGAGGGATGCGAGAATCTCCCTAGCACTACCCCTTCAATGTTACTTCACAACCGCGATGACACTACATTATCCACTAGTTGGAGTGGCCGGTGGGCGTGGGGGGAGGAGAGGGGAGCTACAACCGGAGACTTTGTGCTCGATCATGTAGGCTTATATGTAGTAGAGGAGCTCGGGCTAGATTTTTTTTAACGAAGCAGCGACTTGATGATGCCATTGCCGATGAACTTTGCATGTAGGAGCTTCGTGATCCACTCCGAGAGCTCCAGATCTCCCCATTCCCCATCTCCAACCGCAACCAACACGACAAGACCTGGGTAGAATCGGTCGATTTGGGGCTCCCCCGAACTTATTCCAGGTGGAGGGAAAAGCAGCACCGCTATAGTGGTGCGAAGGCTGAGGTGTCCCAAAGTGGCTAAGTTGTGATGCCTACAAGTATAGGTGATCGCTGAAATCTTCGATGGGAAGGATTACCCAAATTTATAGTTTGACTCAAGAGGAACACAAGAATCAATAAGACTTTAGCAATTGATAAGTCACTCTCAACCACACCAGATCAAAATGGATACATTTCTGTCCAAAATTGTTTGCCCGCTAGCCTTGCCCTAAAGGAAGGTGTTCCCTTTCCCTAAAGGAAGTTGTTCTTGGTTTCTTAGGGAGGTTGTGGTACTAGTTAGTGGGTGTGAATTATACCTGGGCATGGGTAGCCTGGCCCGGTCGGCCCGACCTGACCCATCCTGAAAATCTCAGACTGGGCCGGGCCAAAATTGCATGTCGGGCCGGGCTCGGGCGAAGATTTCGAGCCTGACAATCGGGCCGGGCCGAGCTGGGCCGGGCTTTGGGTTAAGGAAAACATGATTCAAGACCCAATTAGGCCGGGTTTTTCGGACTGTAGGATTTTTCGGTGGTATATTCGTGCAAGCTCAAAAGCAGCCAAGGTGTTCCGCCAGCTGAACAGAGATGACACCCCATGTGAGTGTGAGCGTGAACATTTGGGCAAGCTAGATTGAGCTGCTAAAGGCGCGTGCAGTGCGTTGCGATCCCAAAAGGTGCCTCGTACTGCCATAATTAACACGCCATGATGGGCCGCGTTGCGTCTTGTCTCGAGAGCTTTGCCGGGCAGATCCCCGATCCCGGCGGCAACGTCCACCTCGGCGATCCGGAAACTTTGCCCAGGCAGTGCTCGCCGGCGGAGCACCGACGCCACTTCCACCGGCGGAGCAAGCGTCGATGCGCCGGAGTCCCCGCCGGAATGCGGGAATCACACTGACTGACACCCACGCTCCCGCCGCACATTTCGTACGAGAAGAAAAACAAAAGGCGGGGGAGACACACATTCTCCGCCGCGCTGGCCATCACGTGCGTGATGCTCGCTGGCAACCTGTAGCCACAGAGAGATCCGCTCCGTCAAATCACACCATGCTTGCACCACGGCTAGCTTTTACCATAGCGGTACATACAAGAATTACACGCTGCACTCGGTAGATAATTACCACTACTACCACTGACTGACTACTGCTAGGGGGCCACCCACCGCGTTAACTCACACTGCGAGCTACTACTCGGCAGCTAGCTGCAGTTAATGGAAACGCGACGGACCGGTGGCGGTGGCGGTGGCATTGCACGGTCCCCCTCTCTGTCCGGCGGGCCGGTTGCTGGGGAGGAACCGCTACCGTTCTTCTCCACTCCACCGTAGCCACGGAAGAACTCGACTCCAAACAAAGGTGAAAACATCCTCACTAGAATTACTACAGCAGTACTGCGGTACTAGTATGTGGAGTGGCGGCGCTGCAACTAGCTACCTGCTCGCCGGCCGGAGCAGCGGCGCGGGCGGGCGAATGGCTAGTCGTCGTTGCGGTTGATGAATGCGACGAGGGTGGCCATCTCGGCCTGCGCCTGGGGCGTGCTCATCTTGGTGAGGAAGTAGACGTGGCCCTCGCCGGGGGTCTCGTACAGCTCCGCCTGGCCCGGCCACCCGCTGCCCCGGAGCGTGGCGTAGTAGGCGCGCTGCCACGGGTTGAGCCGGTCCTGCCCGGACACGGTGACCAGCACGCGGTCGCACCCGAGGCGCCGCCACGAGTCCGCCGGCAGCGCCAGCGGGTTCGCGTAGGGGTGGTCGATGGGGTACCTCCCCGCGCAGATGAAGCTCCAGGTGCGCGCCGCCGACTGCAGGTACGCCGGGTCCGCCGCCTGCGCGCCCACCGCGCTCCGGCCCTGGAAGTACGGGTCCAGCAGCGCCACGCCCTTGATCCGCGCGCCGCCGTCCAGCCCCTCCTCCCCCGCGCGCAGCGCCAGGTTGTGCGCGATGTTGCCGCCCGCGCTGTCGCCGGCGAGGAAGAGCCGCGAGAGGTCGCCGTACTGCGACAGCCACTGGTCGGCCCCCGGCGCGGAGTTGGCCAGCACCCACTTGAGCGCCGCCCAGGAGTCGCTGTAGGCCGCCGGGAGCGGGTGCTCGGGCGCCAGGCGGTAGTCCACTGACACGGCCAGCACGCCGGCCTTTGCGGCGAGCGTGTTGAGGTAGGCGTGGTAGATGGGGTTGAAGGCCGACTCCACCACGAAGGCGCCGCCGTGGAAGTAGACCAGGATGGGCACCTTGGTGGCGGAGCGGAAGCTCGGGAGGTACACCCGCGCGGCCAGGCCCGTGGCCGGGTCGATGGTCACGTCCTTGGAGGTGACCCCCGTCAGCGCGTCCGCCGCCGCGGCGATCCGGTCGGTCCCCATCAGCCGCTTCACCACGCCGCTCTTGTACTCGATCAGGAACGGGGAGAAGTCGAACTTCACGGCGGAGTTGGACGAGCTGGGGTCTCCGCCGCGGGCCGACCGCGCTTCCGCGCCGCCGCAATGTGTGCAGAGGAGGAGGAGGAGCGCCGGGAGCAAGATCCGGGAGGACGCCATGAGCAGTAACTGCAAAGCAGTGGGGAGTGGAGTGTGGAGTGTGTGACTGGGAAGCGAGTGAGGCGTGTTTGTACTATGCGGCAGCCGCGGCGTGGCGTGTCTTGGCGGGGATGGGTCCGTTTATATGCAATGCAAGGCGTGGCAGCCGACCAGGGCTGGGCCAACGGCCGCATCGCACTATTTTTTCCTGGCGCGGATCGTGGTGGGCTTGCCGGGCTTTGCTCACTGCTTTAACGCTCCCGGCCCGTCCTGGCCCTTCCTTTCCCGCCGCAGCGGCACCGTGCAGCGCATGTGCTTGCTTCACACTCACTGTCACAGGCTCGCCAAAAAGCTCACATGAATTCCTGCCTGTAATGGCGCAATCTCCACTTCGTTCTTTACACATTACGAGAGAATTCCCCCTTTCCAACGAAACGGCTTTGTTGAGACTCTTTTCCTGAACCTAATAAAGATTCAGGTTTCATCAGAAGATGCAAGTAGGTTCACACCTCTTTTTAATTCGCTCCATCTAATAAGTATGCTACTAGACCACACAAACACACTTGATGATTAGTTAGCACGACAATGCAACACCGACCATAAGGGCATGCCCAATGCATAGCCCCAGGGTGCTGCCTCGCAGCTTTATCTTGGTTCGGGTGGTCCAAACTAGGTTCGGATAAGGAGGCAGCCTCTTCATCAGGAGGTAGCCTCTTCAGCCATAAAGTGAAAATGTGAGAGAGAAAGAGAAAACCCAAATCAGATTTTGAGAGAAAGACATATTAATGGGACCATAACATGGCATGCATAGTCACAGTCCTTGCAACCGGTGTGACCCTGTCCTCCTCTTCCTCCTCCGGTGTCGCCCCTGCTGGAGTGACACCAGAGGGCCCTAATCCTAGCGCGGTCGGCCGGCCCCTCTCTCTGTCTCTCTCCCCCCGCCTTCATTAGAGGACGTGGCCGAGGAAAGTCCGCGCCGCCGATGACGGAGGCGGGGCTTCTCATTCGGCAAGTCCCCACGTCGCGAAGGAGCGGCGTGCGGTGGCGGCACAGGGAGGGTAGGCGGTGGCGGCGTGGAGGGCCACGTGGTCGAGGCAGCCACGTGTGGTGTTGCCCTGATGCTCGTGGTCGTGCATGGCGGCGAGGCTCAATCTAGGCCTGGGCGGGTCTGCGCGGGCCGTGGCTTCGGAGCGTGGTGGCGCCACAAGGAGCTCTATCTCCAGCGTGAAGTGTGGGCACGGCTGCAGTGTTGGTTGGCCGACATGGGTGGCCTCGTCCCCAAAGCCCTTGTTGGCCGCCGTTGAGGCCGGTGGTGGCCAGCGCTCCTCTTCATTGACGGCGAGGCCGGTGTGGCTTCTTACCTTTCTCGTGGTGGTCCAAGCCGACGTCTGCATCTTCGTCCCTCGTCTCCAGTTCACCGGCTCCAGTGGGGAGAGCGGTGAAGGACTAGGATAAAAGCCTTGCTCGGTGTCTTCCGGTGTTAATCGCGGCGACGCCTGTGGGCATCGCTTCCTTCCTGAGGGCGCGGTCTTTGGTCCCAACCGCGCCTTTCCTCTCCTCTGGTGCCAGGGGAAACCCTATGTCCGATCCACCGGGCAAGGCGGTGGTGGCGCCACGACGTCGTTCTCTTCTTGAAGACGTTGTTGAGGCTACCTGGGGAGAGTAAAGCGGTAATTGGAGGCTCGGGCAATGTGCTATGTGATTGATACGTCTTCGGGGACGTATTCTCATGAAAAAAATTCGTTCCATCTGTGCTGCACTACACACACTTGATGATTATTTAGCACGACAATGCAACACCGACCATTCAATGCGGCGGATACAGTTTAGCACGCCGTTCCTCCTCCACGAAACGCTGCCTCGCCCGCCTAGGTTGTCTAGCTCGTACTGCCCCTGCTAATCAAGGGCTCCCCCATCTCAGCCTGTCTCGATGAGTGGGGCGGCACAATGCCAGTCAATCAGTGTGCCCTCAAACGCTCCACACGGTTAACCCCACCGATTAAGCGCTGGACGACGTTAGCTTTGCCTCCAAGGCACACAAAGCCGCACTGATCGATGATGCTTGGTCGGAGACGGAGCCCTGCACTGAAGAACACCCTGTACTCAACGTTGCTACAGCTTTCGTGGAGCCTCTCGCGCCATAGAAAATTGCTGCGTCCATCGCGGACGCTTGCCGTTGCGGCAGCATCACGGGGGGACGATAGTCTAGTGTTGTGTTCACGGACGCTTGAGGCAGCAGCTACCGGCAATGCGGCATTGATGGCATCTTGTTTGTTCTTCTCTGAATAGTGTCTGGGTTCAGCAGTGCTTCCCGCCCTGAACGCCAACGTGAAGACGAAGGGCCCGTTCTGGAGTGTTCGAGTTTCAGGTTCTTTCTTTTTTATCTAAATGGTTATTTTCCAAACCGCAGGCCACTTTTGGCTCCTCTAAAAAAAATCAAACTTCTATGGTCGTTCTTTTTTTTTTTGCGGGTGAAAGGATGATTATATAAAAGCCATGTACTTACATAAAGATCCAGCAAAGAAAAGAAAATTACAATGAAGTCCAGCTAGATCCCGAACTCGCCGGAGAACAGGAGCCGTCGGCGGCGGGCGTCTACCGCAGCTTCTTGCACCTTGGAACGAAGCCTGCCCCATGGCAGCCGGGTAGTCGCCCATCGTCAGCTCCGGGGAGCCTACTGCCTGAGCCTCTGACGAGGACGCGAAGCTTCTAAACACCATCCTCCACTTCTTATTCCGCCAGATCCGTCGCCTAACCAGACCTGGATGAGGGAACACGAGCAAGAGAAGACACCAGCTCGAAGAAACCGAGCGCACAACGCCGGAGATCCGAAGACCACCGTCGCCGGAGAAGCACGCCGGCATCAAAACCCGCTTCAACAACGCCATCTCCTCCATGACGCCGTCGGCCGGACCTCCATCTAATCCTATGCTATGTGCATGCCGGGATCCGCCGATTCCCCACACTCCCGTCGCCGGACCGACCGCCGGAGAGGAAGGAATCGATGAATCCGCGGCCTGCCAGGTGGATTATGGTCGTTCCTTTTAGGGAAAATTTGCTACAGGACACTTTTATTTTTTGGCGTTTGCCAAAACACACCGCTCGATTGTGTCTTTGCCAGGTACCATTACAATTATGTGGCACATTTGCCAGAACACACCACCTGTCCAAAAAGGGAAATTTTGGCACTTTTGGCTGGGATGACCATGCTATGACTGATTTTGAAAAAAAATGCAAAAGTTTCCGTTTTGGGACAGGTGGTGTGTTCTGGCAAATGTGCCACAAAATTATAATGGTACCTGACAAAGTCATAATCGAGCGGTGTGTTTGAGCAAACGACGTAAAATAACGGTGTCCTGTAGCAAATTTTCCCTTCCTTGTAACGCCATGCTAGATGGCTTAATTGAATTACATGACATGCCCGTTGGACTGAAATGATTTAGCTGATTTATTGCCCCAAAACAGTTAGACCACGCCATTTAGACTGGCTAGTTTGCAAAGGTGTTGGACCCTCTCTGAGAATATTTTCGGACACTCTGAGTAATAAAACAGGCTGGTCACGACATTTGGTATGGCTAGATTCAAATAATTTAGCTATTTTTAGCACGGATTTTGAGCAAACTTGCTAACCAAAGTACCGTGGCCTCCATTTCAGTTAACCCATAATGCATGACGTGACAAAAAGGGCCATAGAAGTAGTATTAACGCTTTAGGAGGAACCAAAAATAATTTAACTTTTATAAAATGGCCATTTAAAACAAAGAACTCTCGAGTTTCATTTCGATTTCGCAGAAAACAATCCGAGTTAGGAAACATATTTCGCAAGTCCAAACCTTTGCTGCATTGCATGGGCTGCCGGCCGAATTTAGAGCGCACCTACGCTTTCTACGCCACCAATAAGCCTTTCATCAATTGTATTTCTGAATGCGGTCTTTGACGGACTTCGCTTGAGATCTAACAAAATAATTTCAACCTGAAACACACCATGAGGTGACACCAATGAAATACGGAGCTTAGTAACAATATCATGCACATGTATGCGCCATCTGAGAGTAAGGATGATATTTTTTTCGCCCGAGTAGCTTGATCTTAAACCCCCTAGTGGTGTGAGATGGTTGGCCGATGACCTCGACAAAAGCAGGCGAAACAACGAACCAGAGTGACATATACCACCTTTGTGCCACCCTTCAAGGTTGCGAGCTCAAAGAGATCCATTTACACAAATAGAAGATTGACTTGGAGTAACGAAAGGTTAAATACCATCGTTGTGCATGCTTGGCGTTTTATTTTGCAACTTCCGATGAGATCTCCGCTTTGACACCCATGTTCATAGTGCACTTTCATCCTCCTTGTCGGATTATTGCCTATTGATGATTCTGGCCCTCGTAGGTCAAGGGCATTCAACTTTTTTTTTTTGCTTCATCTACCTAGCTTCTATGAGCTTGTGCAGGAATGGGCCCGCCGATCATGTCGTAGGTCATGCCATGCAAAGTCAGACGACGGGGCAAGGGGGAGCGTGATTGGCGGCACCATAAGTGGACCGCGTGCCGCGGGCCTCTCCGCCCTCAATGGTCCCACCTCGTCGTTGTTGGCGCACACGATGATCCCCGCCCACGCTGGGGAGTGATGAGTGCGGTGGAAGAGGGCACCGTGGCGCCGCGCTTGCTCGAAGGTGTGCGTCAACCGCTCGAGTCAGGTCTACGGTGCTTGCCTCACGACTACAAGCCGTCGCCGCCATCTCCGTAGCCATCGCCTCCATCACCATCTCCATCAACACATAGAAGAGGATGAGGAGACTAGGATCTTGAAGGGCAACACATCGATCTCCATCATCAACACCATCATCAACGTCTTCACCGTGATCCACTTTGTCTACTTGGTTGTGATCCGAACTCTATTAGGATTTGCACTTGTATACAATTGTACCTTCATATTCAATCCATAATATTGCTATGATGTTGATCCCCTTCATGTTTGAGTAATTCATTTGTTCTTGGGGAGATATGGAGAAACCATAGTAATATTATGATGTGAAATAAAGAAGTTTGTACCTTTAATCTAAGAATGTGTGTTAGTTCTCTTCTTGACGTTATGTGAAGTGCACCACATAATATTTGCCTTATGGACAAGGAAGGAACTACCCTTTGAAGTGTGGTAGAGTGAATGGCGGGAAGTGACATTACCGTATCGGCTCTCTAACAGATGGATGAGGGGGGATAAGGAGGGATTCACTAAACTCATATCGATAACCATGGGGTATACCCCTTAATAGCACTAGTTCAATATGTGGCTTTGTTATCACCGGATTTTGGCCAAATCAGGAGATGGGCCGTAATTGAGATGGGCTTGAAGGTTTGGGCTAGATTGTGTTGTATTTTATAGTAATTTGCATCTTAGTTTAGAATTAAAAGATAGAGTTTAACCCGTACATGGTTAGGTGTACGCCCGAATTAAAAAGTCCCTTGGACTATAAATATGTACCTAGGGTTATCGAGAAAGGAGGACAATCACGTTCACAACAAACACAAACCGCATCGCCACCCTTGTTTCGAGGGTTTCTTCCGGTAAGATCATGGCCTAGATCGCATCTTGCGATCTAGGCAGTACACGTTTATTCGTTACCTTGTTGCTCGTGCTGAAGCGTTGTTGATGGCGAGTAACACTATTTATCATAGGTGTTTTGGGGCTTGCATGGATGCTTTTCTTATGTATACTTGCTTAGCTATGCCGTCCCTCGATATCTAGCTACCCTTATACCTATCTAGGTGTAAGGGCAGCACCTGCTTGTTTGTTATTTAGTAGATCCAATCGTCATAGTTGCTCCTTGATCCTTCAAGGATTGGTTTAATATCCGTCCTGGTTAGGCCTTGCAAACGGGTTGAACGATCCGGTAGTGCGTAAGGTGTGGTTGTTAGTCCTAAGAGGGATGTCAGGAATTGACTTAATGTTGGTTTTTAGGCCTCTTTTAGGGTTAGTTTTCCACCATCTTTCGTGTCTATTAGGCTCAACTACGCGTAGGATGTTTCGATCATGCGGTGAAAACCCTAAACTGTCGTAGATTGGTTTAACTTTATATTGATCAAGCAGGATCCCCATGTCATCGTTAACCCGACGTAAACCATGGGGCGATCGGCTCTTTGAGCCGATCCACAGGCAACCTGAGAGCCGATCGGGCTCGTATTTAATGTTTACGTGTCTACCATGCAGGAGACTAATCGAAGCAATCCAACACCTTCCCGACTATAGGTCAGGTGGCACGCCTGCAACTAGACGTGTGCCGGAACATTGCGGGACGACGTCGAGGGACCTGGCCCACCCAGTCTTGGCAGCCTCCGGCTCTTCGTGTTGCTTAACCACTGCTCGCCGGTGGGTTTTGCTGGAATTTGTGGGCATTTGGCCTTTGGCCCATGGCCCATTATCAAATTCTGAAACTCACATGGCCCATATCATAAATCAGCGGCAGCACTAGTGGGGGCTAAAGTTTAGTCCCACATTGCAAGTTGGGAGAGAGTTGGAGTGGTATATAAGGTGGGCTGTTCTAGTCCTAGTAAGTGAGTGAGAAGAGAGCCCTCGCGCACTCCTCCTCCTCCGCCGCCTCGCCGCCTCGTCACGACCGTCACGACGCGCCGCGGGTTGCGGGAATCTCGCCGAGCCGAGCTTATCTTTTTGTTGTTTCGGAAATTAATTGTGTAATCAATCACAATTATGAGCTATTAACGGACGCGTTAACTCAGCCGTTTCGTTTTTCTGGATCGTGAACTCGTACGTGGGTTGTGTCCCACGAACTTCCCGAGCCACACTATATAAGCGCGGACGAGAACCCTAGCCTGTACGAGCCACATATGCGACTACCTGCTTCCAGTTCATTGCGCCGCCGCTCGTTTCCCTCATCCCGTCCGTCGGCGTGCACCGATGCCGGACAGGGCCTCCGAACCCTGTCTCTCGTGAACCCGTACGGGTGAGGGGCAATCGTTTTTGGGGAGCGCTCCGCGCGACTACTGGCAGCACGACGTCGTCTTCGGACGACGAGTTCCTCCACACCGACAACTTCTTCCCGATCTCAGCGACTTCTTCGACAACCTCAACATGGGCGACAACGACGCCGCTGCGAAGTATGTGATCTTGTCGTTTTTCTTATAGAGCTTCTTGTTCTAGTTTCTGTGTAGATGCGATCGGTTTGTCTTGTTTAGATGTGATCTGTTCATCTACCTTACTAGGTGCACGATTAGTTTACTTATTGTTTTCATAGTCATGATTTACCAATTACTCGTACGGATTATTTCATATGGATATTTGCTTATATATTCAACAATCCAAAAACCTGATTATAGGCAAATCAATTCAAGCGCATTGCCGCCGCTACTCGACCTCCCTCCTTTGATGGTATGCATTACAAGAGGTGGCGCACAAAGGCAGTTCTATGGTTTACAAACCTAGGCTGTTTTAGCGCCACGATGCTAGACCTGAGGGGCCTCTCTCTGCAGAGGAGCAGGAAAAGTTTGCGAAGGTCGACGCCATGTTTAAGGCGGCCTTGTTCAGCATTTTTGGGGACAACATTGTTGACCCGTACATGGCTTTCACCATGGTAAAGATGCGTGGCCGAGGCCAAATTTGGGGACGCTGGCACTGAATCGTATGTCATGGAGCAATACTATGACAGGATGACCGATGAGCGTCCGTGGTCGAGCCGTGCTCATGAGATTCACTCACTTGCCAAAGAACTCGAGCAGTTTAAGTGTACTTAATCGGACAAATTTGTGGCCGTGGCATATTGCAAGCTTCCTCCTTCGAGGAACCTTGCTACTTCTCCAAACATAAGAGACAGAGTCGTGATCTCATTGTCTCGCTCATGTGGAAGAGAAGGCGAGACAAAGGACACACACGCTCGTAGTTTTGAGGGAGGGTTCTAGTGCCAATAAGAAAAACTTCCAATCTCACAAGTCTAAGAATAAGAACAATGGAAAAGGCAAGTTTGACGAGAAGAACAAAGCCTCCAACTCAACCAACTTCAAGAGGAAGACTCCTTATAAGAAGAAAGGGAATTGCCATGTTTGTGGCGCTCCTGACATTGGGCTCCGGATGCCAGAACGCCATGATCGGCGTGGGAACAGCGACAAGTCCGCTAATGTTGTTGGCGTGATACGAGATGAAGGACGTTGGGTACTGTATTTCTCCCACTGTCCTCAGTATGCAACTCTCCTGATTGGTGGATAGACACTGGAGCCAATACACATGTATGTTCTATGTGTCTATGTTTTCTTCTTATCAGGTCGCAAGGACTTCCTCCGTGCCGATGGGAAACGGCTCACGTGCTTCGTGGTGTTGGTATGGTTGATCTGAAGTTTACTTCGTGGAAAGACCATCCAGCTGAAGAATGTGCAGCACGTTCTCTCCATTAATAAGAATCTCGCTGGGATCGCTTTGGTTTTAAGTTGGTCCTGAGTCCAATAAAGTTGTAATTTCAATTTGTTGGAAAGGGTTATGTGTGTGAGGCTTGTTCTTATCTTTGTCACACTTATGTACAAATTGTTAATCATGTTTGCAATGATAGTGAGTCCGATATTTGGCATTCACGACTTTGTCATATTAATTTTGGGTGCATGACGCGGTTAGCGAATATGAATATAATTCCGAAATTTGCTATTGTCAAGAAATCCAAGTGCCAAGTGTGTGTGCAAGCTAAGCAACCACGTAAGTCTCACAAGACTGCGGAGGCAAGAGACTTGGCACCGCTGGAGCTTATACATTCGGATCTTTGTGAAATGAATGGTGAATTGACAAAAGGAGGGAAAAAGATACTTCATGACTTTAATTGATGACTCTACTCGATATTGTTATGTGTACCTCCCCGAAATCTAAAGATGAAGCTCTTAATTACTTCAAAATCTTTAAAGCTGAAGCATAAAACCAACTTGATCGAAAGATCAAGCGGCTAAGGTCTGATCGTGGTGGAGAGTATTTTTCCAACGAGTTTGATTCTTTTTGTATGGAACATGGTATTATCCATGAGAGGACGCCTCCCTACTCACCTCAGTCAAATGGGGTGGCCGAAAGAAAGAACCGTACTCTAACCGATTTGGTTAACGCCATGTTAGATACATCGGGTCTATCCAAGGCATGGTGGGGGAGGCGATATTGACTGCATGTCATGTCCTAAACCGTGTCCCCACAAAGAACAAAACCATTACTGCTTTTGAGGAATGGGAAAGGAAAAGGTTGAAACTCTCTTACCTACGAACTTGGGGTTGTGTGGCGAAAGTAAATGTGCCGATACCCAAGAAGCGCAAGCTTGGACCAAAGACCGTGGATTGTGTTCTTCTGGGATATGCATTTCATAGCATTGGCTACAGATTTTTGATAGTAAAATCTGAGTTATCCGACATGCATGTTGGTACAATTATGGAGTCGAATGATGCGACTTTCTTTGAGGAAATCTTTCCTATGAAAGAAACTTCTAGCTCATCAACTCAGGAGATGCCCAGTTCATCTACTCAGGAATTATTTCCTGAACCTACCATGGCTATAGAACACTTTGAAAATCCTGTGGAGGATGACAATGAAGCTCCCAAAAGGAGCAAGAGACAGGACTGCAAAATCCTTTGGACATGATTTCATTGTGTACCTCGTGGACGACACTCCCACTTCTATTTCAGAAGCCTATGCATCTCAGGATGCTGACTACTGGAAGGAAGCTGTCCGTAGCGAGATGGATCCCATCTTAGCTAATGGAACTTGGGAGGTTACTGATCGTCCTTATGGGTGCAAACCCGTAGGATGCAAGTGGGTGTTCAAGAAAGCTTAGGCTCGATGGTACTATTGAAAAGTACAAGTCACGACTTGTGGGTGTTATACCCAGAAAGAAGGTGAAGATTTCTTTGATACATACTCACTCGCTGCCATATTGACCCACCTCATCTCGAGTTACTATCCTCGCTGCCTCACAGGCCATTGTTCTCTGGACGATTAAATGGAGAGCTTGAAGAGGAAATTTATATGGAGTAACCTGATGGATTTGTAGTAGATGGTCAAGAAGGAAAGGTGTGTAAATTACTGAAGTCTTTGTATGGGCTTAAGCAAGCGCCTAAGCAGTGGCATGAGAAGTTTGAAAGAACTTTAACCGCTGAAGGCTTTGTTGTAAACGAAGCTGACAAGTGTGTATACTATCGCCATGGTGGGGGCGAGGGAGTTATTCTTTGTCTCTATGTTGATGACATATTGATATTTGGGGCCAGCCTTAATGTGATTAAGGAGGTCAAGGAGTTCCTATCTCGTTTTGAGATGAAGGACTTGGAGTAGCTTGAGGATCTTAAACATCGTTGCTTGGGCGACGACGAGGGCGGGATTACATTGCTTCGGCCCCACTATGTGGAAAGGGTGCAAGATCCCGAGCCTTCGGGTATTAGCGACCGTAAATCTCTCCTCCAACGCCTTATGATCCTAGTGCGATAATAATCCGTAAGAATAAAAGAATTGCTAGAGATCAATTGCGATATTCGCATATCATTGGCTCGCTTATGTATTTAGCCCCACAAGGCCTGACATCTCCTTTGCTGTAAGTAAACTCAGCCGTTTTGTGTCTAGACCTGGAGATGTTCATTGGCATGCTCTTGAGAGAGTTTTACGCTATCTAAAAGGCACTGCGAGCTATGTCATTCACTATACTGGGTATCCAAGGGTACTTGAGGGTTATAGTGATGCAAATTGGATATCTCATGCTGATGAGACTAAGGCCACAAGTGGTTACTTGTTTACACTTGGAGGTGGCGCTGTTTCCTGGAAGTCTTGCAAGCAGACCATCATTACGAGGTCAACTACGGAAGCAGAACTCACAGCATTAGACACAGCCATTGTTGAAGCAGAGTGGCTTCGTGAGCTCTTGATGGACTTACCTGTGGTTGAGAAACCAATACCCGCTATTCCTATGAACTGTGATAATCAAACTGTGATCGTCAAAGTAAACAGCTCTAAGGATAATATGAAGTCATCAAGGCATGTGAAGAGGAGACTGAAACCTGTCAGGAAAATGAGAAACTCCGGAGTTATAGCGTTGGATTATATCCATACGTCTAAAAACCTCAGACCCTTCACAAAGGGACTATCACGAAATGTGATAGAAAATGCATCGAGGGAGATGGGTATGAGACCCACACTATGAGCTGCCCACGCTGGTAACCCACTCTATGTGATCGGAGATCCCGTGAATTAGAGCTGGGAGACAAGCTGTTGGTCAGCCGAGAGGAGAGTATATATCCCTATAGCAATTTTATCATCCGTAAGATGCAATACTCTCCTAATCTGCATGGCAGGTTGATAATTATCTTAATGTGTTCTAAGTGGCTTATCTTAACAGAGATGTTGTCCTGCAGAACATCTTTTGAAGAACACACCTATATGAGTCTGATTGTTAAACGTCGCAATCTATGAGAGTTGGGTGCTCTCTAGTAAACTCATGAAAGGCCCCGGAGTATGACGTATAAGCTCCAAACCGCGAGGAAGTCTCGTGGCAGCCTAGTATCGGTCTAGGCTTTGTATGAAGCTAGTGCGCAGAAAACTTGTAGTTCAAGGCATAGTCCACTATCCAAGTTGCAATCTAGTGGAATATGAAGCTTTAAGTGGAAGTTCAACTTAACAGTCTCCACGACATACCGGTATATAAAACAATGTTCTGGAAACTTATTGATGAGATGTGCCAATGAGAGTTTGTGGGGGATTGCTGGAATTTGTGGGCATTTGGCCTTCGGCCCATGGCCCATTATCAAATTCTGAAACTCACATGGCCCATATCATAAATCAGTGGCAGCACTAGTGGGGGCTAAAAGTTTAGTCCCACATTGCTAGTTGGGAGAGAGTTTGAGTGGTATATAAGGTGGGCTGTTCTAGTCCTAGTAAGTGAGTGAGAAGAGAGAGCCCTCGGGCCTCTCCCCTCCGCCGCCCGCCGCCGCCACGCCGCTCGCCGTAGAAAACGTCCCGACGCGCCGCGGTTGCGGGAATCTCGCCGAGCCGAGCTTATCTTTTTTTTTGCGAATAGGGAAATTAATTGTGTAATCAATCACAATTATGAGCTATTAACGACGCGTTAACTCAGCCGTTTCATTCCGGTTTTTCTGGATCATGAACTCGTACGTGGGTTGTGTCCCACGACTCTTCCCGAGCCGCACTATATAAGCGCTGACGAGAACCCTAGCCTCGTACGAGCCACATGCGACTACCTGTTTCCAGTTCATCGCGCCGCCGCCTTCGTCTTCCTCATCCCGTCCGTCGGCGTGCACCGACTGCCGGGACAGTAGGGCCTCCGGAACCCTGCCTCTCGTGAACCTGTACGGGTGAGGGGCAATCAGGTTTTTGGGGAGCGCTCCGCCGCGACTACTGGCAGCACGACGTCGTCTTCTGACGACGAGTTCCTCCACACCGACAACTTCTTCCCGGACCTCATCGACTTCTTCGACAACCTCAACATGGGCGACAACGACGCTGCCGTGATATGATCTTGTCGTTTCTCTTTCAGTTTCTCGTTAGAGCTTCTTTGTTCCCCAGTTTCGTGGTAGATGCGATCGCTTGTCTCTTGCTTCTAGATGTGATCTCTGCTCATCTACCTTACTAATCTGCACGATTAGTTTACTTATTGTTTACATAATGATTTATCAATTACTCGTACGGATTATTTCATATGGATATTTGCTTATATATTCAATGTGTTTTGGCAGGCAACACATTCTCGCACGCCCCCGGTGGGACAATCTTCTACAACAACCACGTCAACACCTCGCATCCGAGAGCGATGGACGACGATCAAGTATGAAGATCTCGCCTCCGTAGCACAGAAGAAATACGATGAGCTCAAGGCTATCTTCGAAGCCGAATCTCATCGGCTCTATCGAGAAGACCCGTTCGCACGGAATTGGTTCAAAGGGTTCCAACCCGAAGGCGTGTTTGAAGGACTAGATCTGTTGTCCCTCCCTTCGGAGGACCGTACCGGAGCCCTACGCCAGGAAATTAACTATGCTGTGGCTCATTCTCTCTTACATCGGGTATCTCCGAGAGCTCCGGTGAACACCTTTGAGAGTATGCTTTCCGTGTGGTCCAAAATCATGAAAACATCGCATTCTCCGTCAGACCGCTCTAGGACTCACCAGGGAGAGATACCGTTCTACACTAGGCCACCACCGCCACACGTTGGCGCCTCCACAGCAACAAGGTTCACCGGCGTACGTCGTCTACAAGGTTGGAGGTGATCCCGGCGATTACCAATTCCCGTATGAGCCGCCCAAGGAGATCCCATGGATACGTGTGCACATACGTGCCGGATCGCAACAATTGGGCGATACGGATTACGTTAGAGGGGATTGTCGGGAGCAGAGGGAGTTCTGGAGCAGATGCTGAGAAACAAAGCGTGGCTAGCTAAATATGCCACTGGAACGGTCATGAAAGCTCAACCTCTACCTCCTATGGTGGGATCGGGACATCGTAATCTTGAGAGACCTCAGTCGCATCCCGCCGAAGAAGAGAATGATCGCAGCTATTCCAAGCCGTATCCCAACGAGTATGACCTGGATCCCACTACCGCCTACGGCTCCTCGACTTCACAAAATTCGTGGATCGAAGGGTCTAGCCTAATTGAGCACGTGAGCCGATATTTGGTACAGTTGGGCATGGTCTCCGGCGGAGGCGCACCAGCCGACAAAGGATTAGATGTATGTCAATGCCCACAGATTGTAGACTAGGGTTTTGTCAGAAGTAGAGGGCAAGTAGATCTCGAAGGTTTAGGCTAAAAGTACTCGGCGATTATGAAAACTAGGTTATGTTGACAGTAGATTCTATCCTTTTGTCCCTCGACTCCCCCTTATATAGGGAGGTGGAGCCGAGGGTTTCGTATCGTACAAGTTAGCAAAGTTCGGATTTGCTTTCTAACTCGTCCCGCAATATTACAAGTGTTCTCTCCTATTACAACTCTAGCTTTCCTTAATACATCTTGGCCTCCCGAATCTTATTCTTCGGATAGCGGGCCTTCAGTAAATCCCGGTACCATCTATGGCGTGCCCATTTGGGTGTCGAGAAACGCAGCTCCTCGAGATTTTGCTTGAATCGCAGTCAGGAAAATCTCTCCCGTTTATTTGTGTTCGAGAGGGTTATTTATACTCCACATAAAATTCTATGTTGTACAGTGGATAATGGTAGTTGGGGCTAGTTCATCCGACGGATCAGGTACTAGTGCTCTCGTGCCAATCCGCTGAAACCTACTTCAAGATCACGTCCCCGACATGATCTGATACCGGTGTAAATCTCGACAAAAGCCGCTGTTGGTCCACCATTCGTCAAGTCCCAATAAATTTATCGGGTACCTAACGCGTCCGTTAGAATTTTCTTCATCTGCTGATACGGATAAAAGTAGCAGAGTGCAGTCTTTGGCGATGCCACGTCACAGAACGGATCTGGGGCCTTACCTTCGCAAATTTGCGGCATTCAGAAATTGACCGCAACTTTGGCGTTCTGAGAATATATTGTCGAGTGCTTTTCGCCTTTTGAATAGCACATTTTATTGAGCCATCATATCAGATGACTTTATTTTGTCTTCCCGATGGAGTATATGTAGAGTTATTTGCGTAACTCGAAATATACTCACTTCTTTTCTCTATTTCTCGGACAAATCTTTACTCCGCACGCCACCGTCCGCGATGGAGTAGCCCTGAGGCTACGTACTTCAAGAACTTGTGTTGGGGTGTAGGCTCCACAGATTAACATCCTTTGCCGTTATTTTTATGATCCTTCTCGATATTTTCATATTTATCTGGTGAGCGAACCGCCGCTCCCGATGGGAGTAGCCCTCGAGGCTATGAACAAATTCTTGAATTTGTCATAAGCTCTCGCCATTTCTATATTGTCATACTCGAAATTTTCTATTTTTCCGAAGTATCCTCCTTCGAGCCCCTTCACCGAAAAGGGCAAGGACTGAATGTCTCCGAGCCTACTCTCCAATTGAGTAGTTCTTCGAATCTTCTCATGGAAGATGTAAGTTGTTTACTTTTTGTCGTTGTCTATGTTTTCTCCGTTTGCTTCGTGCATCACCATATTTTTCTCATACCCCATTTTCTCTTTGTTTTCTCATTTTGGTTAACAGCCTGTGATCAAGGATCTTCTCTTCGCATCGGTGCCCAATCTGTTGGGTACCGTGAATATGCGAATAAAGCCGAAGGTAATGCCTCGCTCCTTCTTTTTGCCCATGTTCTTTTTGTTCCTTCTTGTTGTCGAGATTTGTAAATTCACATTTATCTTCCATTGTAGAAAAACTGGCGGAAGCCAATGATCGTGCCAATACACTTGCTCGGCAATTAGAGCAAAGTGAAAAGGCTCGCAAAAAGGCTGAGTCAGATGCTATTGATGCGCGAGCAGAGGCTGATAAAGCCAAGGCTGACGCTGCTGGTGTCGAAGACCTTAGAAAGAGGCTTCACACCGCTGAAACTTCCCTGAGCGATCACATAGCCGCCCAATCTGCTCGCGAGGAGGCGATCCGGAAGCGTTTAACGACGCAGAGTCGCCGCTTCGTAGGTAAGTACCACTCATTATTCTCTTGTATTTTCTTCTCTGCACTTCGTTTGTTGCTCAATTTTTTCTTTCTTGACAGCTAGAACAGCTCAAGAATTTCAACTTGATGAACCCGCCAATGATTCTCTTCTTTGACGCCCTTTCACTCCTTGAAGTTCATGGATCAGAGGCACGATCAGGCTAAAGCGGGGTTGTCGCGGCTTTTTCCTTATTTCTTCCCAAAGAAAGAGGAACCTGCAACTTTCCTTGACCTCGCCAAGTGTTTCAATCCGTCTGAAGATCTTGGGTTAAGGGTGCGCCATGAGAATATGAAGATTGCCGTGGAAAATACTGTCGCCTTGGTTGCCTCACAGCCAGCAGTCTATCGATTGGTCGAAAGTTGGCGACAATCGATCGATAGAAATACCAAGGTGGAGGACTTTGACTGCGCTAAGCCCAAACACGAGGAAAATCCCCGGCTTATATCGGGATCAAGCCATCTTCGACTCCTACCTCATCAAAGCCGGAGGTCTAGTTGAATGCCTCTGCTTTTTCTTTTTTAGCATTCCTCTTTCTTTTGGCCTTGTCGCCGTAGTGTTATTGGCGAGAACTGCTTCAGTATCCCTCTAGAAGGTCCTTCTTTTGTAATAGATATGTATATATTATGGAGATGAATGAAAATCTATCTTTGCTCGCTGATTGATGTCGAAATCTGTCCTTTTCCAGCTTAATTTTTGACAATTATACGCTGTACCTCCTGTTCTTCCACATTTTGCCTTCTCCCCAAGGGGAGAACTCCCGCCGATGCTTCGTCGCCGAGATCCCTTGCCGCAAGAGTTAGACGAATTTCGACACCAACTCAGTTCGTGAAGCAGCAATCACTTGTGCTGATGGAGAAAGCTCGTAAGTCATCCGAAGCCGAAGAAATTGCACTCCAACAGGCACAAACTGCCATTGCTGAAAAGGACTCGTCGTCGGTCGACGCTGGCCGCATCTCGAGAGAATTCTATGCCCCAGCTGCTAACAGATACGCGCTTTGATATGGCGGTAAGTTTCATTGTCTTTATCTTGCTTCTTCGTTTTCCTTTGCTGCTTTCCTCATTGCCCACTGAATTGTTTTACGAAACCATAGGTGCTTTTTGGATCCTGTAATACTAAGGATGAACGTGTCGAGGCTCGTTCCAATGTTCTCCTTCGGCTTGCACATGAGCACGGATCGACTTTGGGGTACAACTGAGCGGACCCGCCAAATCGTGAGATTTCAAGATCGTGCACTTGAGGTTCGCGATACTTCTGTACAAGAACTTTGTCTCTGTGTATGGTACCATGTTTCCCAATAAGATGCAGAAACCCTTCCCGTATTTACGGACAATGATGCTCCCCACGTGCTTGTACGAGCCCAACTAGCCGCCGGTGCAAGGTTTGCGATGATCATGAGAAAGATTTGCTACCCGAAGTTGTTGCGGAAAGGGCGGTAAGTGCCCGGAGAAGATGTCGAAGAGGAAGAGGAACTTCGCAAATATGATGACATAGTTACTCCGGTTGCCAAGATATGATGGATGAACTTCTTCGGATGGATTCCGAATTCTTCGAGAAGGGTAGCTAGAGCATAGTACTCTCGCTGTAAATAACGAGCGCTTAACCATAGATAATATATTGGGAAATCCTTGACATTTATTCAACTTTGTATCCTGTATAGATGCTAGCTATATTGTAAAGTCATTGTATTTTATTTTTATCGCCAAGCCCTCGGGTGCAGTGTCTTTTGTTTAATATCATGCGAGGTTGTCCCAAGGCAAGATAATACACAGTATACTATTTTTTGTGGGTGTCTGAGTCTTTTGTTGATCACTATTTTGTCTCGTATCTCTTTTTATTTTGGCGAGGTATGTTTACCAAGGCACATATGCTTTGCGTGCCGCGTTTGTCGACACTGGGTTTATATATATATTGTATCATGTAGGGGAAAAAACCCCTGATCTTGTCGAGAAGAAAATATATAATTCCCCCACTATCTTTATTATATTGCAGCACCACGAGCTCGCCTCAAAAAAAAAACCTTTCCCGGCCCCACTCTGTGCCCGGTGCCCAAAAGGAAAAGAGTGCGTCCGAAACTTGCTGCTTTCAAACATTGTAGCTTTACAAGGGAGGACTATATTTTCGACACCTAGGCGTAGAAACGCCCGAGTCACACATTCCAGATTCGGCTCACAATCCGCTCTCTTGTCTTTGATTCTGATGCTCCTCCTTCGATTACTTCGGTGTGGGACGATGTAGGGTCCAAGCCAAGGTGACTCGAGTTTTTCATGACTTTTTTGGTGGAGTCGCAGAACTAAGTCACCAACTTGAAAAGACCTTGGCCGGAATCGTCGAGTGTGATAGTTTTTCAGGTCCCGCTGATATTTGGCGACTCCTTGAGTCAGACTTCGTTCCCCGAGCTTCATCGAGTGCATCGACATCATCCTCCAAAGCTTTTCTCGATGTTTCTTCGTCATATTCCGTGGACTCTTTGGAGAATCGTGCTCTTATTTCTATCGGTAAACGTTTCACCCAAGGAACCGAAAGAACGGTGTTTCCAGAAATGTCGTATTTGTGTTGTTCGAATACTCACAACACACTTTGTAACTCCTCCGCCAAGTATGCCTAGCTTTTCCAATGGGCTCAGCAGTTGATGCCATTGCACATGATGCCATTGGCCTTCTCGACTTGTCCATTGGTCCGAGGATGCGCGACTGACGCGAAACTCAATTTGATGCCCACTGCTGCACAGTCTTTGAACTCCTTGGACGTGAAATTGCTGCCGTTGTCCGTCACAATACTGTGGGGAACTCCAAATCTGAAGACGTATGCTTTTCACGAACCGACCGGCGGACGCGTCCGGTGACCACTGGTTTCTGCTCGATCCATTTTGTAAACTGTCGATTACTGCCATATACTCACAACCTCCGGGTGACGCTTTGTGTAATTTACCTACCATGTCAAGACCCCATTGAGCAAGGGGCCAAGACAATGGGATTGGTATCAGTTCTGCTGCTGGAGAATGAGGTTTTGTCGCAAATCTTTGGCACGCATCTCAAGTTCGCACTATTTCCTTCGCAGCGGGGAGCAGCGACGGGCAACACAGTTGAGCCGGGAATGACTAGGGCTGCGGCTGGCCCGGTCCTCGAGCGACGCCCGCAAAGCCTCCTGGCTTCCGCGCCGAAGGCCGGAAGGTCGCAGGCGTGCCACCTGACCGCCCATACCGTCGTAGAAGGTGTGGATGATGCCTCGCTTAGTTTCCCTCGTGTGGCACACACGTACATCGCAATACGAGCCTCGATCGTTCTCGTTGTCCCTGCGGAATCGGCTCAAAGAGCGATCCACCCACGGTTCGTCCAAGGTGGCCGAATATGTGGTGGTCCCGCTGATCATGGTAGAGCTAATGAGATCCACGACGATGTGGGGTTTTCACCGCATAACTGATCATCCTACTCTAGGTTGGGCCTCGCGCACGCACGTGTGATCGTAAGCTTCCCCTAGACGAGGCCTAAAAACCAACACAAGGTTGATCCTCGGAACATCCCGGCGCCTAGGGCTCGCAAACGACACCCCACGTGCCGATCCTCCACCCCTTTGTAAGGCCTAACTATTGCATAAACTAATCCTTGTAGAACAAGGGGCGATCAAAAAAATCAGACCTTACTAAACTATGATCAAGCGGGGTGCCGCCCTCGCACCCATGATGAGGCACAGACTGGGCTAGGATGCGCGAGGGTTACCCACAAAGCATGCGCATGGAGAACAATGCTAACCCCTAACACATCTATGATAACTACGTTGCTCGCCATCAAAAGCGCTCCAGTACGAGCAACGCATGAACAACGTGGGGCTTGTGCTGCCTAGATCGCAAGATGCGATCTAGGCAGCATGTTGCTTACCGGAGGAACCCTCGAGACGAAGGAGTTGGCGATGCGCCGAGATTGGTTTGTGTGGAACGTTGGTTGTTGTTTATTCCATAAACCCTAGATACATATTTATAGTCCAGCGGACTTTCTATCGTGGGAATATCCCACCGTGTGCGATACAAACTCTAAATCTTGATCTAAGATATAACCTACTATAATTAAAGATACACGGCCAATCTAGCCCAAACTCCCTCCGTGCAAGGCCGCTTCCGAGATCTTCCACGTGTAGTCCTCTCAGCCCTCTCTCTTACGGCCCACCTCTAGATTTGTCCAAAATCTGGTGATAACACATGCCCCCCTGGTTTTGGAAATAATTTTTCCAAAATCATTAAGCGTTCCTCCGTCGGGTCATGTCGCGGCAGAACAGAGCCATTTGCAGCCTCCGTCATCATTATGCCCTGTCCTTTCAGCTTCTCTGCAAAATTTGACAGCTCTGACATTACCCCTTCGGAAACTGTGATGGCAGCAATTCCCACCAGGTTTCTCATTATTTAACCGTGCCGACTGAATAATTATCTTTATCCCCTTCCTTCCACTCCAGCCATCTGCACCCAAAAACCCTTCGCGTACTCATGTCTCTCTCTTCCCTCCTCCTTCCGCCTCTCGTTGGGACTTTCCTTCGAGTCCTCTTCTTCTCCCGAGCCGATGCCAGCACCGAGCCCACAAGAAGTCCATGCGCCCACATCCGCCGCGCCATTGAGGCCGGGGAGTAGGATCATGACTTCTCCATCCGGTCCGAGGAACGACCAATCCTCGACGGACGGGGAGAGCGACCTCCGCTTCCTCGCAAATGGGGAATCGGAGGAGGAGAGCGCTTCTCCTCTCGGGATGACTTTACTTCTCCTCCGAGGTGAAGGAAGAGAAGAGGAAGAGGAGGACGACGCCGACAGCCCCTCCGACCCGCCGGCCAAGCGCCATTGCCCCCGGCCAGGGAATCTCAGTGATTATGATAGCGACGACGACGACGACGTGAGGACGAGGACAACGGTCCCGCCGGCGGCCGCTACAGCGCCGCACGACGAGCTCGCGGGAGCGCCGGGCGCCACGACGGCGGGCTACGAACAGGGTGCTGGACGGCCCGAGAATAGGTCCTCTTAAAATAGGACAAGAACAAGAGACGGCAATGTATCCCCTTAGTACTCCCTTTTGAGAGCAATCAGCTCTTCTATGTAAGAAATCTGGCTTATCAATGAAGAACTTTTCCCTAATTTGAGTTTGCCGATTTCTTCGGAGTTTAATCGAGCCGACTCCCTCTTCCGCTGACCCTGCCGATCGTCACTTAGCCAACGCCCAACGAGTCGATAACAACGCACCAGAATCTCAATGCCCCACCCCTTTGAGCTCTGGCGGACAACTATGCAGCTCGTCGTTCTCACGAGAGCCCCAGAATTGCTGCCGAAAACGACTTGATCCTGAAGTCGATACCACTGGGTTTTCAGCCTGATGAAATCTCAATCGGCTTCTTAAGAACGGCAAACTCTGCGCCATCAGTTGCCCCCCGAGCCTTCATCAAGAGGCGAGCATATCAGTGGACTGACCAAACGTGTCGCCATCGGCCTCCGAATCGTAACGCAGAATCAGCCGATTCCATCAAAATCGGCTCTCTGAAGAACTTCCAGGGCGAGCTGCCCCCCGAGCTTTCATCAAGGCAAGAATACCGGCGAGGATGCATAAATCGTTGATCAGCTTTCTGTCTACTGATCATCGACGTTGATGTAAACCCTTGAGCACATAGCCAGTAGGTCTTGGTCCTGTGCAACTGTACTAAAGTCGATGGCTGCGCATCGGCTTTGCTTCTGCAAAATTTTTTTTTTTATTTGGCCGATTTTTCCTTAACCGGCCCCCAATGTTCCACTACACGCATGTCTGCACATGTTTATCTGCATATGTTCATCTGACTATATGCCCCGAGCCGAATCTGAATGACCGCAGATATCGGCTTTCTTGGTTAGTCGTGGCAATCGGGTCTCTGTATCGTCGGTTTCGCAAAGACTTATGTTACCTTTCATCTCGCGACGTGGCTACATCCCCAGATCGTTGTTGACCACAAATTAATATGTGCGTAAGATACCTTGGCCGATTGCCGGAATCTACCACCTTGCTCGTTCGATGAAGGTTCTCGTTATACGGTCAGTCCGGTGGATAGAACAGCCTTACCCCGTTCTTTGTCACATCGATGCGTTCGCACGTCCAAATTGATGCCCGAGAGTGGTTCTGCCGATGCCTCCCAAATGCCCATACCGCCGTTGAAATCTCTAATGAATCATGGACTTACCTCCACCTCGTCATCTCCATCCCACTCTAATCAGGCATTGGTGCATCGTGGATGAACAGAATGCTGGCGTGATCCAATCCTCCCTAATATTACGCATATGTGCTTTTGCCGTCGACAACAAAGAACGTCGTAGGGATAGTCTTCTTTCCCACGGTCACGTTTAGACCCCCTTGCGCGTCAGATGCTTGGCCATTGAAATCGCTCTCAACGTCACATTGGTTTTGATCAAATCCGAGTTGGAGCGTCCCAACCGCCGTATCATATGGCATAATGTTGGATCGTCGTCCGTGTCGACCAACATCTTATTGACAAGCTGCCCATTGATGTGACTCGTAAATACAGGGCCTTAAGATGCCTGTAACTCCTTTCGCGCGGCTTCTCGAAGATGAGTGGGCCGCAGTCCACTTGTGCCACAGGTGCTTCATATAACCTTGAGCGCGAAACTCCGTAACAGAAGGACAAAACCATGTTGGTCCCACGATGTTCATCGGCTTTCCTTTGCCTAGGGCGCCCCTCTTTCCTTTGTGGCAGACCCTCTTCATCCAGGGTTCGCGAATTTTGGCGGCCAGGTCAGGCCGCGCCTTCCTCAACGCGTATATACTCCTTTCGCTTCTTCCAACGCACGGTAATCGCCGGGAATCCCTCGCTTCGGGAGCCGGCCGAGCCCGCCGGTGACACCATCTTGGCCGATGATACTGATCCTCTTCATCATCGTCCCAGTTCCTCGTGGATCCTCTTCCTGAACGGACCCGGTACGCGCGCTCCAAGGCGGGAGAGGTTCCAGGACGCTCGAACACGGATACGTTGGCTGCCTCCTTCTTCTCCTCTGGGCAGTTGGCGATTGTTGGTAATCGGCTCATTCCTGAATCCCAGCAGTGTCTCGAAGAAGGGGCAATGCCACGTTCTGTCCGTATCGGCCCCGCCTCGGCCATGGCGCTCCCCGTCGCTCCTCGTCATGATTATACCGGTGATGTCTTTCGTCGGTCAGACGAACTCTTTCATCATTGTTGTTGTATCACGGCTGCTGGTCATATCGATCAACATGCTACTTGCTGAGGAGGTGATCGAGAGGGCTCGCAGTGTCTTATGGTCTTCACTCTCCGTGGGATTTAGAGGCGCCTATCTTGATTTGAGCCGATCGCATGGAGCGGCCCTCTGTGTCCTTGCTCCGAGAGCAGCTTGTCCTCATCCCCTGTCCTTCTCAGAGCTGTGTCCAAGCTCTACCATACCGATGTTGGCTGAGAAATCAGGCCGGCACCCTCCAAGGTGGGTAAACTCCACCCTGTCGGCGGGCAAGGGGTGTGTGTCGACCTTCATGGCGTAATGGTTAAAAATTAATCGCCTATTTTCTATCGCCACTTGGATCTGCCGACGCCACACCTGCGGTCGTTGGTGGGGTGGGTGAACGTGTTATGCCACTTGCAGTATGGCTTTCCGTTCGGCTCTTGCACCGTAGGGGAAACGTGTGGCCTTCGGGTGTCTTTATGTGCTTCCTCCGCGAGTAAGAGATCGAAAATCTCCTCGGTTTTCGTCACGTCAGTCGAACCCTCTTGGAGGCCCCGGTGGCTTTACCCATTTGCAGCACACGGGCGCCCCGAGTCCACTCAGCTACCGCGACCTCTCGCTCTCCCGTAGGACCTTCATTTCCGCCCCGCGCCAACCATGGTAACCATGTGCTTGAATTTATCTTGGTAGATATCCGGGTATGCGTTGTTCATATGTCGACAACTGCGACCATAAAGTAATGAAGGATAGTCCGCCCGGGAGGCCACTTCCTTGATCGATGATGATAGACCAACCACCGCCAACTGCTTCCTTTTCGCCTACATGAACCGAATAGCATCGGTTCCCAACGGTCCCGAAGCGCTGGAATGTGGCCCCACCGTTTCTCCACGCTTCTGTTGTACTTGGGCTAGATCGGCAATGCCACCCGAAGCCTCTGAGTGATATTGTTCAAGTCTTTTCTTCTGAGCCAGCGCTTTCCCAGAAGGTCTGACTGAGTTCTCAGGCAGCTGACAGACCATCTGAAGTCATCCCCGTGAGGGACCTGCAGAAGCCCACGCCGTACCGCCCCGATCGCCGAGATCATGCCTGGGGCCAGGCCAACATCTACCACATGCTCGATGAGCCGGGAGCCATCCGATCCGCCGAACTTGTGAAGTCCGTGGTCGACATTTGGGTAGTGGGATCGACTGCATCATCGGGGTACGGCTTGCAGTCATCGCCTTCGGCATCATGCCGAATCGATCTTTCAGATCGTACAAATTTGATCCGCGGTGATAGCTGCAGGTGCCGAACCCCGAAGATTCGTAGGGAGGCGACTTGACCAGCCATGCCTCGTTTCGGTTCTCGTTGACCGCAGAGCTGGGCTCGGAGTTTCACGGGGGTGGCGATTTAGCTAGCCACGCTGCTTCTCAGTCCGCTCCGACGTTCCCGTCGCCCCAGGTCCCGCGATAGCCACCGGTTCGAGGGTGCCTGTGTGCTCGGCAGCTCCGGCACGTATGCACATGCGTATCCGTGCGGATCCCTGGGCGCGCCCTGTGTGAACTGGTAGTCACCGGGGTCACCACCAATCTTGTAGACGACAAAAGCCGATGAGTTCGGCACTTCGGGCGCTGCCGCGAATGGCAGCGTGGGACGGGAATGGAGCAGCGCTTCCCCTGTGAGTCCCTAGGGCTGGTCCCGACGAGAGTACCGATGGTCACACCCCTCGGATCACGCGCAGCGCGACGCCCTCCAACGTATTCACCAGGCTCTCGGAATGGGGTGCAACGAATGAGCCACCATGAAGTTGATCTCCCGACGCAGCGGACCCGGTGCGTTCTTCGGACGGGGTGGAGGTCCACTCCATCAAGCGCCCCTTCATGCCCCTTCCATCCGATGCCATGGGAGCGGGTCCCGGGGAAAGAGCCGATTAGGTCGGCCGAGGGCAGACTTGATCTCGCCGCACTTCTTCTTGAGCTCGCCATGGAGATCCCCGTACGTGACCGGAGTTTCTTCCGCTCACTTCGATGTAGCACTAAGGTGTCTTTCGCCATCTCTCGATGTGGACAGCGAGAGGGTTGTCGCTGAAGATTTTTGTCCCACGGCGTGCTTTCTGTAATGTGTTGGCGCCGAAACCCACCACAAGGCATGGATCGTCAACAGAGAGCCTGGGAACACTAGGGCCGCGGCTGGCCCGATTCCCGAGCGACGGCTCCAGCCTCCTCGGTCGCGCGCCGATGCCGGGTCGCAAGGGCGTGCCACCTCACCCAACCTGGGCCGGAAGGTGTGGATGATGCCTCGCTTAGTTTCCCGCGCAGGGCACACACGTACACGTTAAATACGAGCCTCGATCGGCTCATGGTCCCGTGAATCGGCTCAAAGAGCCGATCCACCTGACAAGGTATCGACTCGACAATGTGGCCGACATGGGTGGTCCCGCTGATCATGGTAGAGCTAATGAGATCCACGACGATGGGGGGTTCATCGCATAATCGGATCATCCTACCTAGGTTGGGCTCGGCGCTCACGCACGGCGGGATCGTAAGTTTGCCCTAGACGAGGCCTAAAACCAACACAGAGTCGATTCCCGTAACATCCCGTCTAGGGCTCGCCAACGACACCCTACGTGCCGCTGGATCCTCCACCCTTGTAAGGCCTAACTATTGGAGATACGAAATCCAATCCTTGTAGAACAAGGAGCCATCGTAACGGATCGATCTAATAAACTATGATTGGGGTGCCCCCCCTGCACCCATGATGAGGCACAGGGACGGCTAGATGCGCGAGGGTTGCACTACAAGAAGCATGCAGCATGAAGAACAATGCTAACCCTAACACATCTAAGGATAACTACGTTGCTCGCCAAAAGCGCTTCAGTATGAGCAACGCATGAACAACGTAGGCAGACTCGTGCTGCCTAGATCGCAAGATGCGATCTAGGCAAAGATGATGTTTACCGGTAGAAACCCTCGAGACGATGGAGTTGGCGTGCGACGAGATTTGTTTGTGGTTGAACGTTGCTGTTGTTTATTCCATAAACCCTAGATACATATTTATAGTCCAAAAGGGGACTTTCTATCGTGGGAATATCCCACCGTGTGCGATACAACCTCTAAATCTTGATCTAAGATATAACCTACTATAATTAAAGATACACGGGCAATCTAGCCGAAATTCTCCGTGCAAGGCCGCCTCCGAGATCTTCCACGTGTAGTCCTCTAAGCCTCCATCTCTCTTACGGCCCACCTCTAGATTTGTCCAAAATCTGGCTGGTACGCATCGCAAGTTCGCACTATTTCTTCGCATCCCTCGATTGCTGTTCGCTAGCCAATAAAATCCTCGCTCTGAAAACCTTTAGGGCCATTGCCTGCCACCATGCGTGGTGCCCACATATTCCTTCATGCACGTCCTTAGGATGATCCTTCCTTCTTCGGGTGTAACACACCGTTGTAGCACACCCGAGATATCGCGTTTTCTTGTACACTCTCCCCTGTCACACAAGTGAGCTTTTGATCGCGAATTATTCGCCCTCGTTTAACCGGATCATCGGCAACGTTTCCTTAGGATATAGATATGTAAGCTCATCCAAGGGGACTTGCACCATCATGACTAGCTCTTGCTCTTCTTCTTCTTCTTCTCGCTATGTTTTTGGTGATACTCAAGGTTTCTCTTTTTTCTCCTTTATTTTTGCTGGTTTTGTTGATCTCGCGCTAATCTCTTCCAACACACCTGGTGGGATTGCGAGGCATTGTGACCCGATGTTTGAAAGAACGTCGGCTTCATCGTTGCTCATCCCGCTGATGTGGTTTACTTCACAACCATCGACTAGCTTTTCCACCTCATTGTACACCTCCTTGTATGCTATCATACTTTCGTTGACCGGCCGCATTGGTTCATTACTTGCTCGTGCTACCAACCGTGAGTCGCCGAAAATTTTCGGTCGGGTTGCACCGAAAGCTTTCGCCATCTTCATCCCGTGTATGAGAGCTTCTAATTCTGTTTCATTGTTAGATGCGTTTTGGGAACGTCATCCCCGCATAACATACTTCAACTTGTCGCCCAGGTGAAACCAATATCACGCCGCTCCAAAGACCTTCCAATCTCTTGACCCGTCAGTTCATATCCAAGTCCTCATAAACTGGGGTCCCGTGTTTTTGTGCTCCATCCACTCGGCAATGAAATCTGGTAGGATTCGTGACTTTATTGCTTTTCTTTTCATACGTGATGTCCCGAGGGGAAAGTTCTATTCCCCAAAGGGAGACTGATGCGCGCTTCTGGATTGTTCAAGATATTTGATAAGGGAGCTTCATTGACCACTATTATCGGGTGAGCCGAAAAATAATGCCGCAGTTTTCTTGCTGTCGTGAATACTCCATATGCTAGCTTTTGATATTGCGGGTACCGCCGTTTTGACAGTACTTCGCTGATGAAATATACTGGCCTTTGAACTCCATGAAGCTTACCTTCTTCTTCCCTTTCGACCACTAAGGCCGTGCTGACCACCCGAGGTGTAGCTGCAATGTACAAGAGGAGTTTTCTTTCTTTTGGCGCCACCAATATCGTTGGTGTCGAAATTGCTCGCTTGATGAGATTCTCGAAAGCTCTATCCGTTTCCTCGTTCCATTGAAATTTTTCTCCTTGCTTGATCAACGCATAAAACGGCGCGCTTTTCTAGCCCGGCGACGAATCTCGCTAAAGTCATGCGACTCGCCCGTTAATCGCGTTGTATTTCCCTTCAACTTTGTTGGCTTTCTCAGTGACGATGGCCTGTATTTTTCTGGATTAGCTTCAATCCCCCTTTTGCTGATACTAAGAACCCGAGAAGTTCTCCCCCAGGAACTCCAACAGAGCACTTTGTCGGGTTCAGCTTGAGGCAGAACTTTTCGAGGTTGTCGAAGGCTTCCTTCAAATCTTCAATCAATGTTGACCCTTTCTTTGATGTTATTACGATATCGTCGATGTAGACTCTGTACATTTTCCCGACCGTGCTGCTAGCACCCTCGCATCATCCGCCGATATGTTGCTCCCGTTAGACCAAAGGGCATTGTTTTGTAGCAAAACACGCCAAAAGGTGTGATGAACGCCGGCCTTGGCTTCATCTTCTTTCAATCTGATCTTGTTATAACCGAATATACTGTGAAGGAAAGACGCTCACATCCTGCCGTGGAGTCGACGATCCTCGGCAGGGGAAAGTGATCCTTGGGACAATGTTTATTGAGTCACGTGAAGTCGTCGCACATGCGAAGGACTATTGTGTGTTTCTTCGCCACCACACTGGATTAGCTACCCATGTGGCTTCCTTGTGAGATATTTCTCCATGAACCCTGATCTTTGAGTCGATCTACTTTCGATAACATAGCTTTGCGGCTAGGCTCGGAAAAACGCCGCAAAGGTTGCTTTACGGGTCGTGCAAGAGGATCCAAATTGAGGTGGTGCTCTGCAAGTTTCCCTGGGTACTCCCGGCATGTCGGCTGGACACCATGCGAAGATTTTCCAATGCTTCCCACGGAGGAACTCGACGAGCGCTGTTTCCTATGCGAGACATCCATGTTTGCCGCAATGGACGTCGTTTTCTTTAGATCTGTCGGGTGTCACATGTTCTTTGAATCTTTATTTTTATATTGGAACAGATGGCCCCTTAGAAGGTCTTCCTACCTCGGGCAGCACATCTCATAATCCGTGAACCTAGGTGCCGCATATTCCGCTTGCATCCCGAAAGTTTCTCACAATCGATGAAAATCCTTGTCGGATAACGCGAAACTTCTTTTGATTGTGATAGGTCCCTTTGGCCCAGGCAACTCCACAACATATATGTATAATGCGGCACTGCCATAAATCTGGCGTACGCCGGTCGTCCCAACAAAGCGTGATATTGCGACGGGAAATCCACAACTTCGAACTCCGGATTCTCTATTTAATTCTCTCGGGTTCCAAACCGAACGTCGAGGTTGATCTTGCCCAATGGGTAACTTGGCTTCCTCTCCGGTGTGATCCCGTGAAAGCGTGTGTCGGTTGGTTTCAAGTTTGTTAGGGATATGTTCATCTTCCTCAATGTGTCCGCATACATGAGGTTTAGATCGCCGCCATCTATGAAAACTGCGATACGTCGAACTCCAATTACCGCGGTAGAATAAGCGCGATTGTCCCGGTCGAGGAACTTGCCGCGGGTGATCCGCGATTGTGAAGCCACTGTCTTGCCCTGACCAATTTAAATACTTGATCGTTGGTGGAGGCATCTTCTCTCGCCATAAAACGACTGTCGAGATCGACCGCGCCCCCGTTGGACGTGCCTAGCTTCGAATCATCAAAATCGGCAGCCATTGGAATTGGGATCGACATATGGGGGTGGCTGTGGTGCTGCCGCTGTTGCGAAATGGGTGCTTCCATTTTTTGATGGGCAACCTACCTTATCTCGCTCCTTGGCTCCCGAGGATTTCCGTTATTTGCTTGGGCATTTGCGGTTCCTGCGGCTCGCAACATTGCCTCGAAATTACAGCTCTTTCCGGAGATGTCCCGACTGCCTCTTTCCATTGTTGTCGGTGAAGGCATTCGACACGACCTCATCTCATCTCTCTGGGAGACACGTAAGGTCTCCGCTAATTCTTGGTCCACTATTTTGTCTGCTGCCAAAATCACCTCTATTGTCGCCTTTGTTGCTCATTGCTCCTTTGATAATCATCTCGATCGTTTCCTCCATTATTTTCGAAAACCAGCTGATATGTGGCCGGGAGCATCGTTGTAGAACTGGCGAGAAATCGCCTTCTATTTTGATAGTTTCGACTACGATCCTCTTCTCGCGACCTGTGTCGCTTTGTTGTATATTGCGTCTTCTCCATCTGCCCACTTGTTAGCGATTTCCATCAACGCTGAGATTGTCTTGGGATTAGTTCTCCCCAAGTCCTCAACGAAGTCTGCTCGTCGGATTCCTGCCACGAACGCATCTATTGCCCTCTCGTCAGATATGTCTTCTGCCGAGTTTTTGATAATGTTCCACCGCTGTATATATTTTCTTATCGACTCTTCATGTTTTTGTCGACACGCTCGTAATTCTTCCAACGACGCGGGTTTTTTGCAGGGTGGATCGGAAGTTCTTCACGAAGATGTCTTCAAAGGTTTCCCAGCTGTCGATGGAGTTCAGGGGGAGTTTCTTTATCCAAGATCTGCGGCACCACCAGGTGGAACTGGATACTTTGTACAGCCGTTGCTCTCCGGTTCCTCCTACCGCCACCATCTCGAGATAATCCACGAGCCATCCGGATCTTGCAGGCCGTCGAACTCTTGAAATTCTCCGGTAACTTGAACCCTTTTGGGACTCGAGTTTTTCGCACTCTTCTCGTAAAGCATGGGAGCCCACATATCTTCGCCGGCAAGCTCGGCGACGACGAGTTCCGCTCCCTCCTTTCTTGTCGCGCTCCGTCCACCCTTACTTGGACTGCCGTTCTTGCTCCACTTGCTCCTGGTGGGTCTTGAACTGCTGGGTCGGTCGTGGACTATTTTGTCTCTGGATTTTCTTCGGGAGGCGTTGTTGCAAACGCTCTTCCCATAACCTCCAACTCCACCCATTGCCATATTGAACAATGGTTCTCTGGGGCCAGGAGGTGGTCCGGACGCCAAGATGTATGCTTGTGTTGCCATGTAACCTCCCTCTGGGTTTTTGCGATGATATTTCCTCTTTCGTCGATCGACATAAAGGACATGTCGAGATTTTGGATTATGTTTCCTCTTTCCGCTTCAGGTATGTTTTGCCGAGACATTGCTCTCCCCTCCGAGCTTCTCCGTGACTATCTCCTGGTATTTCCCGAAAGGCGACTTAAATCTGCCCGGCGTCTCGCTGATGCGGAAGCCGTTTCTTTCTCCTATCTAAGGATGGTCTGCTTTTCCAACCTCTCGCTTTACTCGAGCAAGCTGGATATGCTTGAAGTTCTTCTTGGTGCGCAGCGGTGTTGGTCATGGGTTCTCGAACCATCCATGGCTTTCGCAGCCCCAGCAGCTGTGTTTCTTGACGTACTCTTGCGCGAGTTGGGGATCCAGGATATTTGGTGCCTAGACCATGTCCGAGATCGGCCGGGATCGACGATGACCCCCAACCGTCGAAAGCCTCCTCGCGATGTTGGCGGTCCGATGTGCCCGCCCTTCTACCACATAGATCCGATGGTATTTTGTGCATTGATTTTTCGGGACCGGTGACACCATCATATAGAGTGGTGAAGACCTTTCCGATGGCGGAAGCAGATTTGTCGATGAAGTTGAAAGTATCGACACTATCCGAGTCGCTGCCTATAAAGGAGTCCGTAGGCGACTCGAAGGATGTGTCAAGATCTTGGCGAGCTTTCCGCTTGCCTTGTTGTCGACGAAGCATGTCGACGAAAACTCCTCGTCAGTCGACGAAAAGTTGGAGTCGACCGCTGAAAATTCCGACGAGATCGGAACTTCGAGACTGTAGGATCCTTCCTTGTTGACGCCAAATCGGAATTCTCCGAACGTCATGATGATGGGCTCCAGATAGGCACATGCATCCATACGGGAGGGCGGGTGAGGAATAAAATTGAATAGATCAGTTTTTCCCTTGTTACCTCGGTCCATCGCGCTGCTTGCTCCGTTGATGAAGTCGAAGATCTTGAACGTGCCACCGAGATCAGCTCCTTGCAAACCTAATTCTACGTATCGGCGCCAATTGACAAATGATTAACTTGTCAATGCCTCATTTAGATTGTAGACTAGGGTTTTGCTAAGTAGAGGGCAAGTAGATCTCGAAGGTTTAGGCGAAAAGTACTGCGATTATGAAAACTAGGGTTATGTTGAGAGTAGATTCGATCCTTTTGTCCCTCGACTCCCTTATATAGGAGGTGGAGCCGAGGGTTTCGTATCGTACAAGTTACAAAGTTTGGGGTTTCCAACTCGTCCCGCCAGATTACAAATACTTCCTATTACAACTCTAGCTTTCCTTAATACATCTTGTGCTGGCCCCCGAATCTTCTTATTCTTCGGATAGTGGGCCTTCAGTGAATAAATCCCGGGTACCATCTATGGTAGGGGTCCATTTGGGGTGCCTATGTCACCACCCTCTACGTGTGAGGTTCTTTTCACAATCTCTCACGGTTCCAGCCTTTGGGTGGTAGCTACACCTCGCTACACTTATTCGGTTCGAACATGGAAGCAAATGGAAGAGCAGTTTCACATACAATATCATTCAGAAGCTACCGAAGCTGGCATTACCGATCTGACTCGGTTCGGTAAAGGCGAGGAGAGACGGTGTCCGAATACATTCAGCGCTTCAGGATCGTCAGGAACCCATGTTATTCGGTTCGTTTATCCGAGAAGGAAGCAGTGCCGGCGATAGCAGGCCTGTCAGCGCCACTCAAGGATGTGACCTTCCAAGTAATACAATTCACTAGCGCATATGGTTCATAAATTGACATCGTATGAACAGCGCCACCCGTAATTGTACCAGGCACAGTCTGCGTCGCCCGGCCGAGGCGGTAAGAAGATGAAGACGCGGCAGTAAGATCGAAGTTGCCGTAGCTGAATACGGGGGTACCGCTGTCCCGCAAAATGGGTGAAACAACTGCCACGGCAGAAAGGGGTTTGACTTTTTGTGATTTAAGTAAAACGGAAAGTGCATTTTTGATTTGTCGAAGGAAAAACAGCTAAAGTTACCCGAAGGCCACAAAATTCCCACGTTACAAGAGATGAACTGTGCCATACTCCAAATGACATCATACGTTCACCCATGCCACCAACGAATGCAGGGTGTGGCGTTTGCATTCAAATGGCGTATAGAGCAAGGCCGATTACTCTTCTGCTAGTTTGCCATGAAAGTTGACCCACAGCCTCCGATCGTATCGATAATTTCTATGTTCCATGCCACATTATTGATGATATCTACATGTTTTATGCACATTATAAGTCGTATTTACGCATTTTCTGAACTAACCTATTAACAAGATGTCAAAGTGCCAGTTCCTTTTTCTCATTGCTTTTGGTTTCGTAAATCCTAGTAACGAAATATTCTCTAAATTGTGGCTGAAATCAACGCCCAGGTTCCTATTTTGCCCGAAGCATCCGTAACACCCGGGAGAGTAGGGGGGCCCTGGTTGGCCCAGATGACATGGTGGCGCGGCCTGTGCCCTGGGCAGCGCCACCCTATGGTCTCGTCGCTTCGTTGACCCTCCTGCGCCGCCTCTCGCCATATAAAGCCTCCGCGTCGCGAAACCCTAGGGCATACGACGAAACCCACAGAAACGCAGCCGCCGTCATCGCGAAGCCAAGATCTGGGGGACAGAGTCTCCTCGTTCCGCAAGACCCCCGCCGAGCGGGGAAGTGCCCCTAAGGCTTTCCATCGACACCGCTGCCATCTCCACCGCCATCTTCATCACCGCCGCTGCTCCCATGAGGAGGGAGTAGTTCTCCATCGAGGCTCGGGGCTGTACCCGTAGCTAGTTCATCCCTCTCCTATGTAGTTCAATACAATAATCTCATGAGCTGCCTTACATGATTGAGATTCATATGATGATGCTTGTAATCTAGATGTCATTGATAGTCAAGTGGGTTTTACTTATGTGATCTCCGAGACCTTTGTCCCACGTGTGTAAAGGTGACGTGTGTGCACCGTGTGGGTCTCTTAGGCTATATTTCACGAAGTACTTATTCACTGTTGAAGAGCGTAGTGAAGTGCTTATTTATATCTTTTGATGATTGCAATGTGTTTGTATCACAATTTATCTATGTGCTACTCTAGTGATGTGTTATTAAAGTAGTTTTATTCTCCCGGCATGTGTGCAAAGGTGACAATGGCGCACCGTTAGTACTTGGTTTATGCTATGATCATGATCTCTTGTGGATTGCGAAGTTAACTATTGCTATGATAATATTGATGTGGTCTATTCCTCCTACATATGCATGAAGGTGACGGTGTGCATGCTGTGCTAGTACTTGGTTTAGTCGTTGATCTATCTTACACTTAAGGTTACTTAAACATGAGCATTATTGTGGGAGCTTGTTAACTCCGCATTGAGGGTTCGTGTAGTCCTACGCAATGTGTTCATATCATCCAACAAAAAGTGTAGAGTATGCATTTATCTATTCTCACATGTGATCAATGTTGAGAGTGTCCATCAGTGAAAGTGTGTAATCCCTAGGCCTTGTCCCTAACTACTGCTCGAGTTACTACTGCTTGTTTACTGTTTTACCGCGTTACTACTGCTGCAATACTACCACCATCAACTACACGCCAACAAGCTATTTTCCTCGGGGCACCGTTGCTACCGCTCATATATATTCATACCAATTCGTATTTCACTATCTCTTCGCTCGAACTAGTGCACCTATTAGGTGTGTTGGGGACACAAGAGACTTCGCTTTGTGCTTTGTGGTTGCATGAGAGGGATATCTTTGACCCTCTTCCTCCCTGAGTTCGTGTCCTTTCAGATCCACTTAAGGGAAAACTTGCTGCTGTTCTACAAACCTCTCGCACTTGGAGGCCCAACACCGTCTGGCAGGAAAGGAGGGGGAACGTAGACATCACACTTCTTTCTGGCCCGTTGCCGCGGAGGAAAGGTAAAAGGTACCCACCCGATCTTGGCTACTAAGCTATTTCCGGCGCCGTTGTAAGTTGTTCTCGAAGCTATTTCCTTTAGACTCGCAATTGCGACATTTGGTTTCTCTTGTTTACACTAGTTAGGCTTAATGGAAGACAACAATAAAATGGGAGATCTTTTATGAACTTTATCTTGAATTAGGACATGATGTGTTTGAAGAAAGAATTAAGAAACCCATGGAACTTTATATGCATGCTAATGGGAATGTTATTAGGTATGAATGCTTTGAACACCATTGTTGCTAATGCTATGGAAAATTCTAAGCTTGGGGAAGCTGGCTTTGATGAGCATGATATTTTTAGTCCCCCTGGCAAGGAGAGAAAATTTACTTTGATGATACTGCCTCCTATTTATGATGATTATAATGATAGTAGTCTTTTGTTACCACCGGTTATGGATAAATTTGATCATGATTACAATATACCTCCTATATTTGATACCTACTTTGAATTTGGTCTCACTACAATTAATAAGAATGACTATGCTTATGTGGAGAGTAATTATTTTATGCATGAGACTCATGATAAGAATGCTTTATGTGATAGTTATATTGTTGAGTTTGCTCATGATGCTACCGAAAGTTATTATGAGAGAGGAAAATATGGTTGTAGAATTTTCATGTTACCAAAATGCCTCTATGTGCTGAAATTTTTTAAGCTACACTTGTTTTATCTTCCTATGCTTGTTACCTTGCTCTTCATGAACTTGTTTATTTACAAGATTCCTATGCATAGGAAGCATGTTAGACTTAAATGTGTTTTGAATTTGCCTCTTTGATGCTCTCTTTTGCTTCAAATACTATTTCTATGAGAGCATTATCATTAAAAACCGCTGAGCCCATCTTATCTATAAAGAAAGAACTTCTTGGGAGATAAACCATTCATGTTATTTTGCTACAGTACTTTGTTTTATATTTGTTTTTGGAAGTTGTTTACTACTGTAGCAACCTCTCCTTATCTTAGTTTTGTGTTTTGTTGTGCCAAGTAAAGTTTCTATGTCAAAGTTGATGATGTTATATTTGGGATTGCTGCGCAGAAACAGCATTGCTGTCTGTCACGAATCTGGGCACAGTTCTCTGTAGAAAATCTGAAAAATCTGCCAATTTACGAGCGTGATCCTCAGATATGTACGCAACTTTCATTAGTTTTGAGTTTTTCCATTTGAGCAAGTCTGGTTACATTCAGATTCATCTTTTACGGACTGTTCTGTTTTTGACAGATTCTGCCTTTATTTCGCATTGCCTCTTTTGCTATGTTGGATTTATTTCTTTGATCCATTAATGTCCAATAGCTTTATGCAATGTCCAGAAGTGTTAAGAATGATTGTGTCACCTCTGAACATGTGGAATTTTTGATTATGCACTAACCTCTAATGAGTTTGCTTGAAGTTTGGTGTGAAGGAAGTTTTCAAGGGTCAATAGAAGAGGGTGATATAATGTGATCGAGAAGAGTGAAAGGTCTAAGCTTGGGGATGCCCCGGTGGTTCATCCCTGCATATTTTAAGAAGACCTTCATAAGCTTGGGGAGCCCAAGGCATCCTTCATCAACAAAGTATCAGGTTTCTCTAGTGAAACTATTTTATTCCATCACATCCTATGTATTTTACTTGGAGCCTCCTGTGTGCTTTATTTTTGTTTTTGTTTTGTTATCTTAGTTCTCCGAATAAGTTCATCCTTGGGGGGGAGAGAGACACGCTCTTGTGGGTCATCAAACACATGTGTTCTTAGCTCATAATATTCATGGCTAAGTTTCCTCTTCATAAATTGTTATATGGTTGGAATTGGAAAAAATGCTACATGTAGTAATTGGTAAAATGTCTGATAATGTGATACTTGGCAATTGTTGTGCTCATGTTTAAGCTCTTGCATCATATACTTTGCACCCATTAATGAAGAAGTACATATAGCTAGCTAAAATTTGGTTTGCATATTTGGTCTTTCTAAGGTCTAGATAATTCTAGTATTGAGTTTTGAACAACAAGGAAGACGGTGAGTCTTATAATGTTTACAATATGTCTTTTATGTGAGTTTTGCTGCACCGGTTCATCCTTGAGTTTGCTTCAAATAACCTTGCTAGCCTAAACCTTGTATCGAGAGGGAATACTTCTCACACTACAAGAAAAGTTGCCATGGCCGACGAAGTGCCATTTGTGTCCACCATACCTACTCTTACTACATGGTATTTCTCCGCCATTCCAAAGTAAATTGCTTGAGTGCTACCTTAAACAATTCAAAATTTATCACCTCTTATTTGAGTTTGTGTTTTGTGCTCATGAGGAAGTATGGTGTTTTATCTTTCAATCTTGTCATTTACTTTGGATACTTTCAATAATGGACTAGTGGCACATCCGCTTATCCAATAATTTTGCAAAAAGAGCTGGCAACGGGGTTCCCAGCCCCAATTAATCAAACTTCATTAATAATTCTCTTCATATGTTTTGCTCTGATTCATCAGTAGCAACTTAATTTTGCAAATAGACACTCCTCCATGGTATGTGAATGTTGGAAGGCACCCGAGATTCGGTTAGCCATGGCTTGTGTAAGTAAAAGGTTGGGAGGAGTGTCATCCATAAATAAAGAAAAACTAAACTAAAGTACATGTGTAAACAAAAGAGAAGAGGGATGATCTACCTTGCTGGTAGAGATATCGTCCTTCATGGGAGCCGCTCTTGAAAGTCTGGTTGATGAGGTAGTTAGAGTGCCCACTACCATTCGCTGACAACAACAAACACCTCTCAAAACTTTATCTTTATGCTCTCTTTATGTTTTCAAAACCAAAGCTCTAGCACAAATATAGCAATCGATGCTTTCCTCTTGAAGGACCTTTCTTTTACCTTTATGTTGAGTCAGTTCACCTATTTCTCTTCCACCTTAAGAAGCAAATAATTGTGTGAACTGAGCATTGATTCCTACATACTTGCATATTGCAGTTGTTATATTATTTTATGTTGACAATATCCATGAGATATACATGTTATAAGTTGAAAGCAACCGCTGAAACTTAATCTTCCTTTGTGTTGTTTCAATACTTTTACTTTGAATTATTGCTTTATGAGTTAACTCTTATGCAAGACTTCTGTATTGATGCTTGTCTTGAAGTACTATTCATGAAAAGTCTTTGCTATATGATTCACTTGTTTACTTCATGTCATTACCATTGTTTTGATCACTGCATTCATACATACGCTTACAAATAGTATGATCATAGCTATGATGGCATGTCACTTCGAAATTATCTTTGTTATCGCTTACCTGCCTCGGGACGAGCAGAACTAAGCTAGGGGATGCTGATACGCCCGACGTATCGATAATTACTTATGTTCCATGCCACATTATTGATGATATCTACATGTTCATGCACATTATATGTCGTATTTACGCATTTTCTCGGGAACTAACCCATTAACAAGATGCCGGAGTGCCCGTTTCCTCGTCGTTTTTTTTGGTTTCAGAAATCCTGCACCCAAATATTTCTAATTGACGAAACGCCTGTGTTCCTATTTTTGCTCCTAAGCATCCGGTAACACCCGAGAGCCGGGCGTAGGGGGCCCCGGTGGGCCTGCATGACATGGTGGCGCCGCCTGGGCCCTGGCCGCGCCACCCTATGGTCTCGTCGCCGCGTTGACCCTCCTGCCGCCCTTTCGCCTACATATAGCCTCCGTCGCGAAACCCTAGGGCATACGACGAAACCCACAGAAATTCCGTAGCCGCCGTCATCGCGAAGCCAAGATCCGGGGGAGAGGGATCTCCGTTCCCGCACTCGCCGAGTGGGGAAGTGCTCTAAGGCTTCCTCCATCGACACCGTGCCATCTCCACCGCCACCTTCATCACCGCCGTCTCCACCATGAGGAAGGAGTAGTTCTCCATCGAGGCTCGGGTCTATACGTACCGTAGCTATGTGGTTCATCTCTCTATGTACTTCACCACAATAATCTCATGAGCTGCCTTACATGATTGAGATTCATGATGATGCTTGTAATCTGATGTCATTATGCTAGTCAAGTGGGTTTTACTTATGTGATTCCGAGACTCCTTGTCCTATTAAAGGTGACAGTGTGTGCATGGTGTGGGTCTCTTAGGCTACATTTTCACGAAGTACTTATTCACCGTTGAAGAGCGTAGTGAAGTGCTTATTTACATTTTGATGATTGCAATGTGTTTGTGTCACAATTTATCTTTATCTATGTGCTACTTAGTGATGTGTTATTAAAGTAGTTTTATTCCTCCCGCATGTGTGCAAAGGTGACAAGTGCACCGTGTTAGTACTTGGTTTATGCTATGATCATGATCTCATGATTGCGGGGTTAACTATTGCTATGATAATATTGATGTGATCTATTCCTCCTACATATGCATGAAGGTGACACTGTGCATGCTATGCTAGTACTTGGTTTAGTCGCTTTGATCTATCTTACACTTAAGGTTACTTAAACATGAGCATTATTGTGGAGCTTGTTAACTCCGGCATTGAGGGTTCGTGTAATCCTACGCAATGTGTTCATCATCCAACAAAAGTGTAGAGTATGCATTTATCTATTCCGTTATGTGATCAATGTTGAGAGTGTCCACTAGTGAAAGTGTAATCCCTAGGCCTTGTCCCTAAATACCGCTGAGTTACTACTGCTTGTTTACTGTTTTACTGTGTTACTACTGCTGCAATACTACCACCATCAACTACACGCCAGCAAGCTATTTTCTGGCACCGTTTCTACTGCTCATATATATTCATACCACCCGTATTTCACTATCTCTTCGCCGAACTAGTGCACCTATTAGGGAGGTTAGGACATCAAGAGACTTCTTGCTTGCGGGTTATGTGGATGCATGAGAGGGATATCTTTGACCTTCCTCCCCTCGAGTTCGAGCAAACCTGGGTGATCCACTCATGTAGAAAACTTGCCGCTGTTCTACAAACCTCGGCACTTGGGGCCCAACACTGTCTACAGGAAAGGAGGGGGAACGTAGACATCATTGACACACATCCGTTTCCCTAAGGTCAGCACGGCGATCTCGGGTCATCGCATAAGACGCGAGCGTTTCTCTTGTGGATATCATGGCGGTGGCTCGCAGATCGCCATAGCAAGGATAAAGCAGAGAGCAGTCACGTGGCAAAGATAAATAGGAGGCCGATCCACGCGATCGACCCCAAAAAATAAGACGGTACCTGACTGGGGAAGAGGTGAGAAGCGTGCGGTATCAACGACCACTCCGCGCACCTCCTTAACAAATATGAGCAGCAGATGACCGACGTCGGCGCTACAATGACGTAGATGATGAAAGATATCGTCTACACCCGACGTACGATGTGAAATACCGTCGATATGAGAGAAACAATGAAGGGTATGAGCGTCACGCTAAAGGGAGATTCGAGAGAGCAGGAAGACCAGGATAAGCATTGGAACTGTCCCTTTGAACACCGCCGGGACCAGGAATGAGCCGTTTGCCTACAATCGAGAACCGCCGTAATGTAGACGCGCGAGAGGGAAGGGAAAACAGCCAACGTGTCTGTGTTCGACCGCCTAGGGCCTCTCCCACCTCGTAGCAAGCACGCTGAGTCCCCTCGGATGGAAGATTTCTGAGAGCTCTTACGAAGAAGAACATGGATATCACCGGCCAAGGTGGTGCCCCGATGGACTCGCCCACTCCCAAAAGCGTTGAGTGCAACGAAGCACGAAACTTGAGGAAGCCGAAGCGCAGCACTGCAGACACGTTGAGGAGCACGCCCGATCCGGCTGCAATTCAGCAAACATTGAGACGAGACTCGCCCACCAAAGAAAGTGTGGCGCCTCAAACAGACAAAAGCCGCAGGCACTCTACCGACATACAAACATGGTGTTTATTCTCCCGCCGAGTTTTGTGCTCCAAAAGACGAGGAAGTGTCATGGCACGCTTGATTGTGGTCCACGGCCGCTCATCTTTGAGAAGCCACGGAGAGAAGCTACATGCATTTGAAAGCCCTATACCCGAGAGGTTACATCAATGGGCAGCCTATTAGCAAGATGTTGGTTGACACGGAGCGACAATAATATAATGCCGTACCCCATGTTACGACGTTTGGGACGTTCCAATGAAGATCCATCAAGACCAACGTCACACTAAGCGATTTCAACGCCAAGCATTCCGAAGCCAAGGGTGTTCTGAATGTAGACTTAACTGTCGCAAAACCATCCCTACGTCATTCTTCATCGTCGACAGCACAAGCCCTGCTGGGAAGGGATTGGATCCACGCTATCCGTTGCATTCCATCCAATGCATCAGTGTATCATACAATGGGATGGAGATGAGGTAGAGGTTGCATGCAGAGGACTCGATCGAGATCTCATTAGCTGCCATGAACATCTGGGAACACCAAGAGCCGCTCTCTGGAATCAATTTGGACGGTTGTGAGCGCATCGAAGCTTCAAAAAACGAGGTGAGGCTGGTCTTATCCACCGGCCTCATAGAATAGCAAGATCCAAGTCTATGGACGTATGTGGCAAGGCCGATCTCATGTGGATCGTCCCAAAAATAAAAGCAAGGATCTCACCCTCATGCATGTCACGTAGCCATAGTAGAGAACTAATATGTTGTAAACCCTCATTGGACATTGCAATGAAAAAAGGAGGCCGATTCTAGAACGGCCAAAATTATCCTCAACATGCCTTTTGCCCGTGTTCGCATTGATTTAAAGGTGGAGATGGCAGTTGGTATATTTACATCACTCGATGAGCTAGAAGAGATTGACATTGGTCCCGGGGGATAAGCCACGACCAATATTTATCAGCAAAAAGTTGGATCCGCAGCTGAGGAGCCAGTTGATAGCCCCGTTGAAAGAATACCCGCATTGTTTTGCATGGGATTACATAGAGATGCCTGGGTTAGACATGAGCATCATTGAGCATCGGTTCCCTCTTAAGAAAGGATTTCGGCGTTCCAGCAGAGAGCACGACCGATGAAGGCCGAAATCTTGGTGGAAGTCAAGCATGAGATCCGAAGATGTTGGACGCGGCTATCGTGCCATGCGTGTGTACGCCGGAATGGATTTCCATCGTTTCCACCCGGTGGAGCAGGGCAGGGCCGATGGCGCTGGCCGCCATACAGATTTTCGGAATCATGCCACCCGAAAGGATGAATATCCGATGCCGCAGCAGTAGACATTGATCAATGCAAAAGCCGGTCATGTTTTAAGTCATGGATGGCAACGCTGCTACAATCAAATCTTTATGGCTCCGGAAGATATAAACAAGACCGCATTCAGAGTGCCAGGCTCGTGGGCTTGTTTGAATATGTAGTCATGACATTTGGACTCAAGAATGCCGGCGTAACATACAAAAGAGCCATGAATTACATCTTCAACGATTTAATCGGGCAAATTGGTGGAGATTTACATCAATGACGTGGTGGTCAACCTGTTTCGGTGGACTCGACACTTGGAGGATTTACGACACTTCCTGGACCGAACTAGGAAGTTCGACCAAGAATGAATCCAAAGAAATGTGCCTTTTGGTGTGATCACTACGTCTCGGGGATTCTTGTCTTTGAGCGTGGAATCGAGACTGCCTGAAAAGTCAAGAAGAAGTAATCGATGAAGCCACCCACCACTAAGAAGGAGCTCCAGTGTCTCATCGCAAAATCAATTTCGTCGAAGGTTTATCTCCAACTTGTCGGGACGAATAGCCGTTCATGGGATTGGTCAAAATCAAGTCCGATGAGGAGTTCCACTGGGGGGCAAAGCAACAACAAGCATTTGACTATATTAAGGAGTACCTAACAAAGCCACCTTGGTTCCACCGCGGGAAGACATGCCATTCTACATTTACTTGCCGGCAGGCCGACACCTCCATCGCGCTGCTGGTGGTGCAGTGTCTATGATGGTCTCTGAAAAAGTGGTTTTCACCCGCAGAAGGATGTTGGATGCAAAGATACCCCGAGATCGAGAAGTTGTGCCTTTGTCTGCTTTTCACCTCGCACCAAGATCCAAAGACATCTTGCCGTCAAAGAGAAATCTTCGCCATATGCAACCTGATGTCATCAGCACATGCCGTCTACCACACAAAGGTCAACTCGGCAAATGGATGTTTGCTTTATCGGAATTTGATATCCGGTATCGCCTGCAAAAGCAGTCAAGGGACAAGCGTTGGCCGATCTTATTGTTGAACGAATAACACGCACGTATAGCACTATCTGTGCGCAAAGGACCATGTTCTTGATGGATCGGTCCGGGTGAGGATGGTTGTGGCATCGGCATGCTACTCGTCGTGTCGCCTCGGGGGCAACATACCTTCTCCATCAGGCTACCCACCTTGCACTAACAATGTTGTCAGTATGAAGCGATATGCAAGAGAATGGAGTTGCCACCGGACGCGGGGCAGAGGGAAGTTGGAGATCTTTTGGGGACCCAAATTGGTGATTTCTCAACTGACGAGGAGTACAAGTGTGAGAGCGAGTCGCTCTTCCCATTATGGATGCAATGCCGTGAGCTGATGGCCTAGTTCAGAAAACTTCCATTGGATCCCAAGGTCACAAAATACCGAGGCGAACGAGCACAAACGGCGTCAAGATACAAGGACGTAGCAGATGGAGCCGACGTCCAGGCCCTGGAACCGATGATTGGAGAGCCGACATCTTCACTACTTGAAAGATCCGGCTCGGGGGCACCGAAACGGATAAGATACAGGCCATGAAGTACGTCCCGGGATTAGGGGATGACATGTTCTACAGAACTTTGGAAGGGTTATTGCTCATGCTTGGGACCAGCCGAGTCCAATAGGCTCTTGCATGAGGTGCATGAGGGTGCCCTGGGGAACTCACCAATCGGCTCATAAGATGAAGTGGCCGATCAGGGCGATCATGATTTTATTGGCCCACCATGCTTGAAGACTGCTTCAATTACTATAAAGGATGCCAAGCATGTCCGAAGTTTGGGAGCATTCAGATGGTGCTTGTAGCGATGAATCCCATCATCAAGCCGTAGCGTCCCGAGGGTGGGGCATGGATATGATCGGCAAAATACATCCTCCTTCGAGCAAAGGCCATGTATGGGTTCTGGCCATTACAGATTATTTTACTAAATGGGTGGAGGCCGTCCCTATGAAGGCAGTGGCATCATGTTGTCGATTTCGTGAGGGAGCATGTCATTCACAGATTCGGGATTCCCCAGACTATCACGACCGATGGAGGTTCGGTCTTCGTTTCTAAGGAGTTTAGAAAGTTCTGCGAGGATATGGGAATCAAGCTGATCCGATCGTCTCCATACTATGCTCAAGCAAATGGACAGGCTGAAGCGTCCACAAAAGTCTGATCAAGCTGATTAAGAGAAAGATCGACGAGCATCCTAGACGTTGGCACGAGGTATTGTCAGAAGCTTTGTGGGCTTATCGCATGTCGTGTCATGGAGCAATAAAAACCTCGCCATACCATCTGGTCTATGGACAAGAAGCTGTGTTACCCTGGGAAATCAAGGCTGGGTCGAGAAGGGTTACATTTCAGAATGATCTAACTACTGAAGAATATGCAGCCCTGATGAGTGACAGTATTGAGGATGCAACGGAACTTAGACTTTGGTCACTTGAGAAAATCAAGGAGAATAAAGCCAAGGTGGCTCGCGCATATAATAAGAAGGTGAAGCCAAAGGAGTTCCAGGTTGGTGATCTGGTATGGGAAGCTGTATTGCCGTTGGGGACTAAGGATAAAATGTATGGTAAATGGTCTCCAAATTGGCACGGCCCGTACAAAGTCGACCAAGTTTTAAAGGGTAATGCATACATGCTCGAGCAGTTGGATGGTGTGAAGTTCCCAGTGGCTGTCAATGGCCAGCATCTCAAGAAGTACTTCCACATGTGGGATGATGTCGCAGGGATGGAGGCCATACACGAAATCGGCCGCAATTTTTTTTGAAATTTTGGGAACAACCGATACGATATCGACTTTAGAATAAAAACAGCCGATGCGCAGTCATCGACTTTAGAGGTACAAAGCATCATGGTCAGGTATCAAGTTATTGTCTGAATCTGAGGATTGTCTGCTTGAACCTGTCTAATTGGTTATCAGATTGGCTTTATGGGCGTCTGATGGTAAAAAGCCGATACGATGCTATCGGCTCTTGGGGCGTTGACCACCTTTGACAATCGGAAAATGAGAAGATGTGAAATCGGATGATTGGAAATTAAATTGGAAGAACATTTTCATTGATTCGAAGGGGGATTTTACAACGAAGAGCTAATTGCTCTCAAAAGAGACGCTAGGGGATACATTGCCCCATCTGCCCTATTCTAGAGGTCCTAATCTACGGGCCGTCGCTGCCCTCATCGTCGCCGGGCCGAGCCGCCGTCGGCGCTCGCTTCCGCGAAGTCCCCATCGCGTCGATGAAGCTGTCGGCGGGAGCTTCATCCCCCGCTGCCGTCATTGTCATCACATCCGACCTGGCCGCGGAAGCGCTTGGTCGCGGTACCCCCGCGGAGGAGGAATCCTCCCCATTCGATTCCTCCGCCTCCTCTTCCTCCTCGTCGGAGGAGAAGCCCCCGTCCCAGGGGAAGAGGTCGTCGTCGCTTGCTGCCTCCAGCTCCCCGTCGACGAGGAACTGGAGGTCTTCCTCCCCGTCGGTGAGGGGCTCGTCGTCCTCCGACTCGATGGCGAAGTCGAACTCTTGCTCGTCCCAATGCTTGGGAGCGCGCCTATTGTACGCTTCCATCTGGCTGACCTCTGGCTCCAGCTCACTCGAGGAAAAGGATTGGGAGGAGGAAGAGGAAGACATGGTTACAGAGGAGGAGGGTTTTTGGGCCGATGGCTGGTTTGAAGCAGGAGGATGAAGAAGTGAACTGTTCGATGCGGTTAAATAAAAAGAGACATGTGGTGGTCATGTGGCAAATAATAGACACTTTTAAGAAAAGTGTGGCAAATCATAAAATATTCAAAACTGTCAAATCGTGCAGAGAAGTTGAGAAGGCAAGGCGTCATGATGAAGAATACTGCGACGGTTCTGCTCTGCCACGACATGACCCCTCGAAGGAAAAACAGATGGTTTTGAAATTATCATTACCAAAACCAGGGGGGCATGTGTTATCACCAGATTTTGGCCAAATCAGGAGATGGGCCGTAATTGAGATGGGCTTGAAGGATGTACACGTGGAGCGTCTTTGAAGCGGCCTTGCACGAAGAGTTTGGGCTAGATTGCCCGTGTATTTGTATATTATAGTAGATTGCATCTTAGTTTAGAATTAAAAGATAGAGTTTAACCCGTGCACGGTTAGGTGCACGCCCGAATTAGAAAGTCCCTTGGACTATAAATATGTACCTAGGGTTATCGAGAAAGGAGGACAATCACGTTCACAACAAACACAAACCAGGCGCATCGCCACCCCTTGTTTCGAGGGTTTCTTCCGGGTAAGCATCATGCTGCCTAGATCGCATCTTGCGATCTAGGCAGTATTCAGACCTTGTGTTGCTCGTGTCAAGCGTTGTTGATGGCGGCAGTAACACTATTTATCATAGGTGTTTTGGGGCTTGCATGGATGCTTTTCTTATACTTGCTTAGCTATGCCGTCCCTCGATATCTAGCTGCCCTTATACCTATCTAGGTGTAAGGGCAGCACCTTGCTTGTTTGTTATTTAGTAGATCCAATCTGTTATAGTTTCTCCTTGATCCTTCAAGGATTGGTTTAATATCCGTCTGGTTAGGCCTTGCAAACGGGTTGAACGATCCGGTAGTGCGTAAGGTATGGTTTGTTAGTCCTAAGAGGGATGTTCCGGGAATTGACTTAATGTTGGTTTTTAGGCCTCTTTTAGGGTTAGTTTTCCATTATCTTTCGTGTCTATTAGGCTCAACTACGCGTAGGATGTTCCGATCATGCGGTGAAAACCCTAAACTGTCGTAGATTGGTTTAACTTTATATTGATCAAGCAGGAGCCCCATGTCATCGTTAACCCGACGTGAACCATGGGGCGATCGGCTCTTTGAGCCGATCCACAGGGCAACCTGAGAGCCGATCGGGCTCGTATTTAATGTTTACGTGTCTACCATGCAGGAGACTAATCGAAGCAATCCAACACCTTCCTAATTGTGCATAGACAGGTGGTACCTGCAACCGCTAGGACGCAGCGTAACATTGCGGACAACATCGAGGGACCAGGCCCACCAAAGCAGTCTTGGCAGCCTCCCCGGCTCTTCGTGTTGCTTAACCACTGCTCGCCAGTGGGTTTTGGCAAACAGTTTTAAGAACTAGCTGTTGTGGTTATTTAGAGATGCGATTATAGATGGCTTTCTAGGCGTATCTTATTATGGAGCTCTCCCCACACATAGCATAGCAAAGATATAATTCATTCTAACGAATGAAGCCCGGTGATCAGGTGTATACGTGAGCACGCATCCAATGATCGACACATGTCTAACGGCGTGGTCTGGCCCTGGTGAAGTGATAACACTTAAAAAAAGGTTGAAGCACAACCTTATCCCTCCTCGACCTACCTCCACCTCCTTCCGGACTGACAACCTCATCATCATGCCGTGCCCCCTCCACCTCTGCTCCCCCGTGCGCTCGCCTCGTGCCAGCCACGCCCGGCGTCCGGGGCGAGATCGATGGTTGGTGGTGGTCCACCCAACCTCCGCCTCGTGCCGTTGAGGATTCCTGCGCCGGCGCCGGTCCTGTGTGCCGCTGTGGCTGCTGCACGCCGCCGGAGTGCTACCCGAGGCCGGCGGGCGGACGCCGGGGTGGAGCTGGTGTCGCGCGCTCATCAAGCGACGAGGTCATTTCTTCACCCGGTGGCTCGCCCCTTCGATGCGTGGGAGAGTTGGGTGGGGGCTGGGTGGACGGTCCCGTGCGGTCATCGGAAGACATCACCACCGCGCGACTCAAGCCTCCATCTCGCTCGCGGGCCTGGGCTCTGCCAATCTGAGTTCTCCATACTATGTAGTTATATCCGATCTGTGTTCTTGCTGTTATATCTAGTGACATTGGTAACTATGCACTTTGATCCAGGGTTCCTATCAATAACAGTTTGCAGATAATCCCTTAACCTATGGTACAGCTTCTTGTGATCTCCCATTACAACATTCCTTGCTTTAGTCCTAGCTCTGTATGCCATCCTCTTAGGGGCATCAACACCAAAATCTTTCTTGGCTTTACTCGGGTTGTGATGCAAGTGTTGGGATCTATGCATTGCTTAGCCACCTTGAACTGACTCGTTTATCTTTAGGTTCAAAGAGGACAAGAGTGCTCCACATGCATCTTCTTTTATGCATAATGTGTTCATGCTTGATCTTGGCAAAGACATGTAGACCTTGCATTTATACTTCTACTTTCTATCCTCCTTGCACCAAACAATTATTTTGTCAGGTGTGTTCCAGTGGTAGTGGAAATTCCTAACCTGACTAATGTGCTTACTTGCAAGTGCCTCCCTAAACTGGTACACATCCTTGAAGCAAAGTCTAAGCATGAATTGTTGCTCTGGATTCTCCCTGTTTTCATGTTTTCATCATACCATATCCTCTCTGGTTGTTTCTTGGGCCTGCTCTTTCTTCCCTTTGGCAAAGATAAAATGGCGTAGGCTCATGTCCATCATCATCATCCCTTCCTGAAGAAATCCTAGGCCATCTTCTTCATCGATGGAGCCTGCTAATAAAAGATGCCTTAGTTGGGAGTGTGATCTCTATAGGCCCCGCCTCTTGGCTTCTTTCTTCACTGGCTTCTCTGACAATATGTCTTCATAATTAGTGTCAAATATGTCATCCACATCAGTCTCACCCTCGCAGTGCTCTAAAGGATCAACTCTCTTCCTTTTCATCTCACCTATTGTCTTCTTCGGGCCTTCCTAGCCTCTTTCTCCTTATTTCTTCAAGCACGGGTCATACTTGCATGGATACCAAAACCTTTCACTCGCTGGCAGACGCTCTCCTCTCTCATCTCTTCTTCACCTCTAAGTGCTTCTTCTTCGACAACCATTTTTATAAGTTTGTGTCTGCAAAGGCTGGAAGTACACACTGTCTAGGTCTCAAAATGACCTTGCACTTGCTCATCATCAGGTGATCTTTCTCTCACATGTGGCTTCACTAGAGATACCACAATTGATTGCTTTCTCTTGTCCCTCATCACTGACAGAACTAATTTTCTAGCATATTCATACTTCCTAACCATTTCGTCCACCTTCAAATTGCTGTCAAATAAAGCAAGGTCATTGAGTCCCTCCCTTATTATTTTACATAGTACATTGAATCACACATGCCGTATCCTCCCTTTTCCATGACAGACAATAAATTCAAATATCTAATGTCACTACGGGGAAATCAAATTTGCACAAACTTCGCACCATCAAATTGAAAATACAGCTCCCACATGTCATCAGATGACTTAATTTTACAGCACAAACATATGTTCATCACTAATTGCAGTGAAATCGGAAGAACCCTAGATGAAATCGTCCCCAAAATACATAGAGGAAGAAATCTTACCCGTTGGGCGGCTGGTAGTGGCTAAGCGGGTCCTCAGTGTGGCTCTAGCCCACCACCGAGCACGTGAACTGGGAAGAGGGAGAAGGTGGTGGCGCGGCCTGCTCCTCCGGTGCGATTTCCTCGAGTTCTCCCCTCGTACTCCCCGCTTCCTCCTCGCAGTCCAAATCGACGCACCCCATGTTGGAAGCCCGGCCAAACAACACAGCTTCGCATGAAATCGGGCGCCTCTCGAAGAGAGCTCCGCGCCGTCCCTCCACTCCGGCGCCGCCACCTGCACTCCATGGACACAAAGAAGACACGGGAGACGCAGCGGAGAGACTCGCTTAATCGAATCAGAGGCGGGGTCGGAACTTGACCTAACTAGTCCAAACGGTCGTGAGTCCATCGTCGTCCGCCCTTCGCCGCGTGGACCTGTCAAGTGGGTCCAAAACAGTCAGAAATATGGATAAATCGCTAAACTTAAGCAATCAGTGCTCTGCGTCTCGACCAAGCCTCAAGAGTGGTAGTTATGTGTCGCCGTGCCCAATGTTGAAGTTTTCAGACGTGACTGCCTGTAATGTGGTAGTTCCTCGTCATTTACTACTAATATCTTAGTACATCTTGGAGGTGTAACCCTTTGTTGCATTGCATGTGTTGCGGGTCGAGTTCAGAGCCCGCCTATCACTTTCCATGTCATCAATGGCATTTCATCAGTTTGTCTCTCAAAATGCGGTCTCTGTGCGCAGTGCACTTGACACCTAACAAACACAATAATTCCGAACTGAAAATAATCCATCCTGAGGTGACATGAGTTTGAGTACCGAGCTCAGTAACACCATCATGTAAATGTACCTGTATATGCCTCCTGGCCGCGATGAAAAACCAAGGGAAGGCACGATGTACTGCCATGATCCGTGAGAATCTACAGATTGTTCGAACGAACAGCCAGATTTGATTTTCCAGCTATGATATGCCCGGCATGGGAATCGACTTTCCCGGTGCTCTTGTGGACCGGTGCATGCAATGTGTGACCTTGACTCTTCCTCACACAGCTGAGTCACACCCCTCCCTGCTCCTACTGGAACTACCGGTTGCACTTGTACTAACAGCCGATCATGGTTGCTTTCGGTGTAAATAAAATTCAGGCACACCATGTACTAGCAGTTATTCAAGTCACACTAAATTAACCTGTAGCTGCACACGTGTACCCCTTCTCTACTTAAAACAGGACGTAGACGATCACGTGACAACTATTGGTTTCCGCATGCCAAAAGAAAATTTGCCGGATGTGCTGACATGACGAGCCGAAAATACCGTTTGCTGCCTCTGTCGGAGATGAACTAGATGGACCTAGCGCACTTTGTTGCACCGTTCTTTGTAATTATCATTATATAAATAGCTACACTTAATGGATTGAAGGCCAAAATATTCTATAATAGTTAAGTCATTTCGAAAAAAAGGAAAATATAAGTAATAACTCAATGGAGTTGGAAAGAATATTCAAAAAAAAAACATGTATTGAAGTGGTATAGAGCATAAGTGTTCATGAGATATGTAGTGACAATTGCGGTATAGGAATGAGCCAATTAATTAGGACCCTAATCTTTTAGATGCCTATACCACAGTGACAATTGCGGTATAGGAATGAGCCAATTAATTAGGACCCTATATCTGAACTGCAGATTGTTGCAAAAACATGCCTCTCCCTATGCTCAGATGAGAACTAATCATAATAAATCAATGGTCACCAACCTGAAGAACAAAAAGAACAAAACCATCAACTTAACTATCTACTGGGCGCTCGTGCCGTTGAAAAGAACAATTGTGTGGTTGAGAGCTGACCTCAACATTCATCTCATGAATTCGCTATACAAACAACTGCAATAAAAGTTAGTTCTAGGCACAAAGAGATGTTCTCTTCTCCAACCAACCTTAGTCCAAAGCTCATGGTCACAATGCCTTCATCAAGGGCCTTCATCAAATTGAGGAAGCAGAGCATTAGTCACCTCTTGGTAGATAAGAGAAGACATCGAGGATGAGATGAATTTACTCCCGGTGCCACGATTATCTGACATCTGGGAACACATATATGCATTTGAGAAGTCAGTGCCTTGGCTCAGTTAATTCAGCTTTGAACATGTAAGTTCCAGAAAAAAGGTAAAAAATTCCTCGCAAAAAAAAGGTAATAAATAATACTCCCTCACCTTAAAAAATAGTTGTCTCAACTTTATCTAGATACATCCATATCTAGATAAAAGTGAGACATTTATTTTTAGGCGGAGAGAGTATCTATACTGAACGAAGGTTTTGACTGTAATCCAACTTCCAAACAAGGAAAACCGTGGACAGATATAACAGAAGCAAAAAAGTGTGGTCTGAAGTTGCAGTGCCGGATTGACGTGTGTAATACAGGACATGCAATCAGACGCAAACATCAACATATCTCAAGTATGATAGTAAGAAAAAACACAGGCCACATGCAATCTTCTTTGTCAACTGTGGCTTGCCGTTGTTCTTCGGTGGTGTCGTTTGCTATTACAGAAGTGGACATATTCTGTTAGACATCAAGTTTGTTGTGGCTAGAAAATTTGAGGTGGTCACTCAGATTTCAAATAGATAATTTCACACAGCACATTGTTTCTCTCTATATGGATGGTCTTGTGAATCAGTGTATCTTATAATCCTTTCCTATTTCTGCACCATGAACATTGTGAACTGGCCATGTTCATCCTCTCATACTTGATATTGAGAATGTTATACCTGGAATCTATGCTAGATACTTGATGTAAGCTACAATTATAGTAGGAATTTATATTCTTCTTAATAATGCTAATATTCACTCATGATTTATTTGTTCTGTTTTCAGATCATAAATCAATTTTGTTGAAGGAAGAAACTACATTTGCTGTTGAGGACCAAATCATACACAACAGATCCATTTACTTGTTGGGAAAAAGTATAAGAGGAGCAGCTTTACACACAATAGGAAGTACGCATCATAGGAAGTAGTGATCTAACTCCAGGCTTACCAATATTCGTAGGAAACCGCCGAATCACAGGGAAAATACATCAGCTAACCACAAACCCACTTATATCTGCCCCAAGTGCAGAGTCATCAGACCCAGAAACCCGCCTCCCGCGGAAATAGAACACAAGCCAGAACCAAATCCGTCCCCAACCCCCTAAACCCTTAACCGCCCTAGATTCGATACAGCCAAGACGTGCACTGTCCAAGCAGACCACGGCCAGCATGTCACATCTATCTATCTATGAAACAAATCTGAATCCTCTAGATTCGATACAGAAAGACGGACGGCCGAAGGGGCGGCAGCAAAATGTGCCCCCAAATCGACGAATCCGGAGCAATGCATCCTCAACACACGCAGATCAGGTGCAATTCCTAAACGGCGGCTGAACACACCCCCATCACAAACCCAGGCCACGCAGCACACACACCAGGAAAATATCCACACAAAAATTCAAACAAGAAGAGAAGGGAATGGACCAGCTCAGAGAGGCAAACGTGACGGGAGGACCAGCCGCCACAGCGCCGCCGCCGAAGAACGGCACGCACCGCCGCAAAAGCACGAACGAAGAGGACACGGGACTGCCGCCTCAAGCGAAGAAGAAGGACCACGCGGTCAAAGTAATTCTGAACCGACGCGCAGCCCCTTGGCCTTGCTTTTTTTTTTTTTTTGAGAGGGACCCCTTGGCCTTGCTGACACGTCGATAGCATCCGAGTGTAGACACGGCATCACGCCGACATGCGCGCTGGCCCAAATGACGGCCCATCACCGAACGGAGAAAGGGCAGCCAAATATCCCACCAGGTGGGGCCAGCGACAGGGACATGCAAATCAACCAGAATCGCTCCCAACCCTGGGAGCTTAGTGCTCTTAAGGATTCCCCCATTCCTGTGAATCTGTGATCACGATCTCCCATCACTGCAGTTGAGGGTTTCGCGGAGCTGCATGTGTCACGGATCCGCCGCGCACGGCACTGGTTCTATCATCGTGATACCGACCTCACAGCTTTTCGCCGCAACATACGATACGATCCGTCGCAAGCAGATCTGCGACTTGCATGCATGTTCTGACCAGTGGCACAGTGCCCGTCCAAATTATGAAGCACGCACGTGACGCGTCCAAATTCTTGTGCAGGTGACGGAATGGATCCATCCTCGGTCCAACTGTGCCGGTACTGTGTCACTCACACGTCGGCTGCTGCAATGCGGTTTAATAACTGCTGTGCTGTCATGTACATCAGTACATGACGTGTCCTTATACAACCGGCACAGTTCATATACCAGTCTACGTACAGCGCGGAGTTTTTGCTTCACTGGCCTAGCTAGGGGCACCGCAACGCTCACCGGCTCTGGAAAATGAAAACGAAGCGTCCCCTCTTCGCAGATTGATAACCTGCACCTTGTGCGCTAAACGGTACCCTTTGCTCAGGAAATTTCAGTTTGGCTGCCCTCCGTTACAGCCTGCTCCTTCGTTCGGTTAATCATCGTTCTGTCTCAAAGAAGCAGATGAGGAGCACTCGCCACAAAGTATGCAAATGGAGAAGCATATTAAGGTTCCGAAGGACCGTCAGTTTCTCAACAGTACAAGCAAACGGGTACTGTAGTACTACGCTCCTAGTACGAGCCTTAACAGCAAACCGTTCGTCCCCTCTCGGACTCTCGTCCCCGTCCTGAGCTGGCCATGTGAGTCCGTACGCCCAATAATGCCCTGAGCCGCGAGCATCACCGCGGGCGGCCGAGAAGACGCGGTCTCACGGCATCTCCAGCGCAGCGATCCATCCCGCGCCCGCATATTCGGAGATCTACCGACAAAACACCTGCCAAATGCGGCCACGCACCAGCGGATGATCGCGGCGCTCGACGACGCAAACCGACCTGTGCCGGGTTTGCGTCGCGGATGGCACGCGGCGTCCCCGCGTCCTTCTCAGCCCGTCGTCCGCGTGGCCGTCCATCGGTGCCCCGGGCCCTATTAGCGTGGATCGGGGAGTGGGACCGTTTCACGGGCCCCACTCTCCACCCGGCCACACGCACGCGCGACCTAGAAACTTCGCGCCGCCATGTCCCGAAGCGAGTTCCTCCCGTCCGCAACGACCACGAGGCCGGCAGAGCTCGGCGAATCGCGCCGGCGACGTTCAACATGGGCCGCCGGCTCCTCCCAGCGCGACCGGATCTACGTCACCGTAGCGTGGCGCGATGTTCCGGGACGCGCGTCCCAATGCCGTGGGGACGTGCACCCCCACGGCCGGCACCGAATCCCAGATCGGGTTCCGGTGCCGCCCATACCGGCCCCCGCGCCCCGCATCGCGGAGATCCGGAGGCGCTGCGCGCAGCCGCCGGGCGGCCGTGAGCACCCCCGCATACGGCGACCAAGTCCGGGACTTGTGGTTCGAGGTGTAGCACGGCGCGCCGGCGCACGTGCTTCACGTCCGCGACGGCGCCCCCTCGCGCGCACCGCGCACGCCCGGGTGGGCTGGCCTCCGCCCGGCGGCCTCTACATCGACGAGCCCGCGGGGGGCCACGCCCAAGCCCGCACCCGCAACCCGAGCCCCCGGAGGAGGACGACTCCAGGCGGCGCTGCGGCGCCGCAGCAGCGACTCGATGAGCTGGCCAAATGGCCGCACCTCGCCGAGACGCTGCGCGCTCCGCGCTGGAGGAGGCGGCCGGAAGGCCTGGAGGACGCCAGGCGGAGGCGTGGGCCTTCTCGAGATGGCTCGCCAGAGGGAGAGGCTGTGCGGCGTCCGGGAGAGTGAGGAGCGCGGCCGCGGGCCCCGGCAGAGGCGGAGCGCAGCCGCAGGGAGGAGCAGCCCGAAGGAGTCCGCGAGTAAGACGGAAGAGCAGCCACGAGCCTCCGACCCGCACCCGCCCGAGAAAGGGCGCAGGTCGTCCCCGGAGTCCCTGGGCGTCCTGCCGTGTCCAAATGAATAACGGTCGCCGGGGGGCGTCGTCCCTATTGACGGCGATGACGACGAGTACCACGGGAGTAGTATCGCCTGCGGCCACTGTGCTTGCAAACCCTGGCTAGGGTTTGCGTTTTTTTAGTTTAAAACCCATATAGGGCTTTCTTTTGTGTAAAATTCCCAAAATAGGGTTAAGTTTAATGAACCACTAGTTTCAATTTATTTTTTGTTGTTTTCCTTTTTCATTTTCATTTTCTTTTATTTTGTTACATTTGCGTTAGCCCGCGCTGGGCGCATCGGCGACCCAAACGGACACGCGGACGCGGGCCGCTGTCCGGGTGTCCGCGCGGCCCCCAAACAGTCCAAAAAGGACGGCCCAGCGCGTCCGTTTGGGTCGCATGGTTGGACATGGCCTCAACCGCGACCTGGTTCCGAGGAGGATATCACATTGTTACATGGTTTTTCATATTTATTTAATGTGTACTGCTTTAGCCATAGCTATTCAAGGCTTTTTTTTTGTCAAAAATAATGTGTGTACATATGTATACCCATGTCCTTAAGTAGCTCCGCCTATGGTGCCATCACTATCCATTTACTTTGATCTTTCTTAAGTATGACGCGCAAATTTGAATCATTTTTATTTACTTTAGTCTTTCTTAGGAAGAGTGCCGATGATGAAAATATTATGGAACTATGTGATTATACCCAAATGGTCTAGCGAGCTTTGTGATATGCACAAGTACAAACCTTGTGCATTCTTCTTGCCTCACTAGAGCCATGAGGGTTTGCTTGTGTGTCCAACCAAAGTATGAGGCACAAATCTGAGTCAATTTCATTTTTCTTTTGTCTTCATTCGAGAGAATGCGGTTGATTATATTTGGCACCATCTAATGACAAAGTGAGTCCATAAGGCCATGTCATATGTCTATGCATATTTCTTGCACATTTGATTTGGTGGTGTATACTCCAGATTGTGTGAGCCTCCAAGTAATGTCATCAACCACTCTTTCAAGGTGAACGTTTTGCATTCATGACCAAAGGTCCACGAGACCACGACTTCAATAATGAGTTGCACAGATAGCCCATTTCGCATCTTGATTCTCTAAATTGATTCGTCATCTTGAATGGCTTCAAGAATTAGGCACTTCTTTCTTCTAGAGATAGTGAAAATGGAGGGCACGATGTTTTCTAGCTTCAAACCAAACAGCTATGGGGCATTGCTAAAAGCTAGCTTTTCGATTATCGCCAGTGGTGATCTCAATCACCGCGTAGAAAAAAAATGCATATCCTCCTCGGTGCAAGGGTTCGCAAGGCCCACCCATCCCATCAATATATAGTTTTAAAAAAATTATTTTTAAATGCAGTATCTCTGAGTAGTGCACACTTGACACCTAACACAATAATTTCGGACTGAAATTAACCCACCCTGAGGTGAAATGAGTGAGTACCGAGCTGAGTAACACAATATGTAAATTTATCAATCTACATAAGCCACCTGGCAATGATGAAAAACAAAAGACATGATGTTCTGCCGTGATTTCGTAAGCATGCATATATACACACACTGATTGTTCAAACGAACAGCGGTATCTGCTTTCCCAGCTATGCTATGTCAGGCATGGGAATCGATTTGTTGGGTGATCATGCGGACCAGCAGCACCCCATGCGATGTGTGAGCTTTACTCGTCCTCACACTCCTCTTGCTTCTAGTAGTAGTTTGCGGCGGTTAACGACCGTGATTGCTTTCGGTGTAAAATTATGGCATTGTCTACTATAGTAACTTCACAGCCGCACACGTACGCGTTCCCCAACCCTCCTTAAAACCGGCCGCAAACGATCACCAGATTGTTTGCATAAGAGCAATTCCAATAAGATACCAATCGTCGGCTATAACAAGACGTCGCCATTCAGAAATACTATATAACAATACGTGATAATAATGGCATATAAGGATTAACTACTTTACTAACACATGGCCCACCTTTCACTCTCACAAAGTGCTAGAAGACGTGCTAGAGTTCCAGCTATTGCATAGTTTCCCTCTCTTCTCTCTCCCTTCTCTCTCCTCCAACTCATCTAAGATATTATTTAACGCCTTATACCAATTGACCTACTCTATCAGACCGCTCTAATAAGCGATTAGATCATATATTGCAGACATGGATGATATTTGGTAACGTAGTTCAATAATCGCGCTTACATCTACGTTTCATGCTTTACGTGCGCTCTTCCCCAGGTACTATCATAGTACCGTCGACAACAAACCCGCCACGGTATATAGACATGTTAGGTCTATAAACGCCATGGCGGTCCAGCGCCCCTGCCACGCCACGGACACCGGAACGTTTCCGAAAATCAATCTTGTGTCTAACCTAGCTTTCGTCTAGTCTATTTTAGCTACCCGGGTGCCTTTATAAATTAAGCCATGTTATAGAGTTTGACTCCAGCACATAACCTATCCGCACAGTCTAAGTTCAAATATAACCTAACTATAGCTTATACAACTTCAACACTGATGATGATGCCGATCGAATGAGTCTGCTTGGAGCTGCTGACATGACAAGCCGAAAAATAGCGTTGGCTGCCTCTGTCCGAGATGAATTCCCCATTCCCGCGACCGTTGACGTGTAGCTAGCGAAGGAATGGATGTGGTTGTGCCCCGTGAATCCGTGATTACCATCTCCCATCACTGCAGTTGAGGTTTTCGCGGGGTTTGTTTCTGTCGACCGGCATCGTGACGGTGACCTCCACGTACGGCGCGAGCGATCCATTGCAAAGTGATGAAGCAGCTAGCAGATTTGCGACTTGCATGCATGTTCTGACCAGTGGAACAGTGCCCGTCCAAACCGACGAGCTCGTGACGTGACTCGGATCATGGCGCCTCCATTCTTGTGCACCGCGACGCTCAACAGCTACAGAAAATGAAATCAATGCCTTCCCTCTTTACAGAATGAAAACAGTGCGGTCATCAATTTATAATCTGTACTAGTAGTAGTATCTCTAGAAAGTTCAGGTTGCCCGCCCTCCTTTACAGCCTGCGCCTCCTTCAGTAATCCATCGCCACAAAAAGCATGCAAATTAAGAAGCAGCTTAGGGCATGCCCAATGCATAGTCCCAGGGGTGCTGCCTCACAGCTTTATCTTGGTTCGGGTGGTCCAAATTAGGTTCGGATAAGGAGGCAGCCTCTTCATCAGGAGGCAGCCTCTTCAGCCATAAAGTAAATGGAGAAAGAGAAAACCCAAATCAGCTTTTGAGAGAAAGACATATTAATGGGACCATAACATGGCATGCATATGTCAAAAGTTTTATCCAAGCCTAGTTGGACAGCTGCCTCCATTGCTCATGCCCTTAGGTGCCCAAGGACCGCCAGTTTCTGAACAGTGCAAGCAAACGGGTACTGTCCTACGCGCTACGTCCCTTTAGGAACCTTAACAGCAAACCGTTCGTCCCGTCTCGGGACGCTCTGAGCTGGCGCGGTTCCCTCCTGGCCATGTAAACAGCCCGGAAAGCCGATTTAATCATTGCCTGAAAAGATCCACGGGAATGTGAGACCATCCCTACCACCTGATGCATCTGTCTCCCCTTCCACAGATGCATCTCTACCGATCCAAATAAACCGGTTTTACTCCTCTAACGCGGACCTAGCCGAACTCTTAAAACCGTCAACAGAGTAAAACTTTTACTCCTCGCCTCCACCGACCCCTAAATACAATCGACCTCGGCCTCTGTAGAGAAAAAAAAACCGATCACCCACCGACCCTGCCATGAGTTTCTTCCCCATTCTCATCGGCGATCGACGCGTTCGGTAACCACAAAAACCCATCCGTCAGCACCCCAAACACTGTGTCTCCCTCCCGCCATCTCGACGTTGTTGTCCGGTCCCATCGTCGTCAGAACTGACATGCAAATCGAGATTTCACCGCCGCCCCAATCTATTGCAAATCGTCTACCTCCAAACTTGATTCATTGGAAAACGGTGCGGCCGAAGGATGGAAGGGTGGTAGAAGGCCCACACCGGAGCTAGGTTGCGCCTGAATCATGGGAGGTCGGCGAAAACCCAACGACAAGGGTCTGCGCGCGACCGTGGTGAGGTTGGTGTCTACAGGAGACCATGTTTGGTGGCGATTTTTCATCGGCTGAACCCCTCCATCGACTGTCGACCATCCTGCAACCCCGCCACCCCTCAAGGTGCCTCGGAGATAACTAAACATCGTCAGTCACCCTCCTCACCTCCTCAGTCCCTGCATTTGAACCATGCCCTATTTTTGGCTTTGTATTATTTGGTTTGTAAACTTAATTTTTCTCTCGTAAACATGTTATTTCATTGTATTTAAACTATGCCAAGTGTTTGGCTATCAACAGTTTGATTCCTAGATTTTTATTCTGACTCCTCTAGCTATAGGGGTACGGTTAGGAACCGCGTCTGTCGGTTAGAGATGTCCTAAGAGGTCCCGCAAATTGATATTATTTTGATGTACTTCACTCACAACATCCAACAGGTTGCGGATCAGATACTTGGAAATTATCTGAGCAATGCTGAACCTTTTCATCGGGGTGCGATTTTTTTATTTAGGGCTCCTTTGCTTGATAGGTATTGTAAAGGAATTATGTAGGATTTAAACTATATGAAAAAATTCTATACAAGTTATTTGATTCATAGGAAACATCATATAGTCAGAAATATCCGACCCTTTATAATATAGTTGACCGAAAACAAGTTTCGGTGGCCGATGTCCTACAAAATCAACCACTTCAGATAACATTTCGGAGGACTCTAACACCCAACAAGTGGGCGCTTTGGTTAGAGCTAGTGCATCGTTTAATGTATGTTCAATTATCTGATGATAAGGATGTTTTCGTTTGGAATCTTACAAATTCGGGTGCTTTTACTGTCAAGTCAATGTACCTTGATTTGTTAGACGATGACACAAAGTACCTCAAAAAGTATATTTGGAAGATAAAAGTGCCACTAAAAATCAAGATTTTTATGTGGTTTCTGCATCATAAAGTTATTTTAACAAAAGATAATCTCGCTAAACGTAAATGGCAAGGTTGTAAGAAATGCGTTTTTTGTGACAAAGATGAATCTATCCAGCACTTGTTTTTTGAATGTCCCTAAATCATATGGCGCATTATTTTTATGACTTTCAGTTTGCCCCCCCCCCCCCCCCCCAAAAAAAACATTACGAATCTCTTTGGTAATTGGTTAAGCGGTATTGCCAAGAAGGATTTGGTTCAAATTAGGGTGGGAGTCTGCGCTGTTCTTTGGGCTATTTCGAATAAGCGCAATGATACTGTTTTTAACAAACCGACAAAACAACCTTTCTTGTGTTCTCCCTATGGTTATTCATTGGATCCGTACGTGGTCTTATCTCCACCGAGGAGCAGCGGGGTGTCATGGAGTATGGGTGCAACCGACTGGAGACGGTAGCACGGGATTTCTTCAGCCGGTGTGGGTGGCGGCTTGATCATAGGATCACTTTGTGATGTCGCTTTGTCTTTTGCTTTATTTTTCTTGCGTTGGTTGATTTTCAGATCAACTTGACATGAGACTTGAGTTGTAATAAGGTTAAAAGTAGACTTGAATAAGGTAATAAAGCAGCCGTATGCATCTTTTTGATGCAGAGGCTGGGGCACATCCTCCATTTCGAAAAAAAGGAAACATCACATAGGAATTAATTATATAGGAATTTTGCACTGTAAATTCTATAGGAAAAAACCATTAAGCCATACCTCATGGAAAAATTTCTTTGCTACAATCGAACATATTTTTATCTTTCCATAAAATTCAAATGTACATGACGTCCCAACTCTTTGTTTTTCCTATTCATATGCTTTTTCTATCCTATAAATCAAAGAAGCCCTTGATTCGATGGTTGGAAGCTAGGGATTTCGTGCATCTTCCATGCGCCGGTACATGTACAGTGCCATCGTCGTCTCGCTCCGCCTCTACTGCTCCGATCGACCAAGCATTCAACACTGCACATGGCCGGCATGTCCTCCTGTGATCAGTTTATTTCCACGTCAGTGCTTTCGTTCGCCACATAGCTTGCATTTTGGTCCAGGATTGGAACCTCAAAGGATTACATGTCACGTGAACTATTCATGGAGAATGGTTTAGCATTCGCAGCTTTACTAGGTATTGTGGTCGTATGGTCCCGGACTGTACCGAATGACACCACGGCTAGCGGTATAGCGCCATGCCACATGTCGTCCTCGTCCTCATCACTAAGATTTTTTCAATAGCTCATTCATGCATTCAACCCCATAACCGCCTGCTTTGTGACCGCACTACGCGTAGATAAAAGTACTCCCTCCGATCCATATTACTTGATGTTAAAATGGATGTATCTGCAACTAAAATATATCTAGATATATCTATTATTAGATCAAGTAATATGAATCGGAAGGAGTAATAAAACAATTTTCTACCATCGATCTGCCTCAGACTCTTTCTCCCGTAAAGATGTCTCCGCCTTTTTGTACCAGTCAGTTTAATATCAAGTCTAACCGTTCTAGAGTCAACGTAGAACTAGCAAAATGAAATACTCCCTCCGATCCATATTATTTGACTTTAGTATGGATGTATCTAGAACTAAAATGTTATTTATATTCACGGGCTGATAAATATTCATGCAACTTATGAAAATGGCTTCAGCGAAAACATATTTTGCATGAAAAACTTTCTAACTTTTATCTTAAGGTTCATTAAACCCGCGATGAGTATTTACGGCCGAAGGGAGTAGTGTTTCTTAAAAAAAAGGTTCATGTATGTTCGGCATGTAAAAGTTATTTATATGGGGATTTTTTTAATAAATAAGACGTTCTATATTTTTGAAAAATTACACTCATATATCCTATAAACTAAATTAAATTTTCACACAAAGTAGCTATGAAACTAAATCACATTGACAATTGACAAACCAATGCATGTATATTTTCAGTATGTTATTTAAATAAATTATGCACATGTGATTGTCATGTTTTAGGAGTAACAGAAGAGAGAGATAAAAAAAATTATATATAAATGAATGGAAAAGGGGGAAATTGGAATATGAAATCCGCGTGATGGGTCGGTCAACATAATTGTACTTGCAGGATATATGGGCCGGAATTAGCATTCCTGGTCAAAATGGGCAGCCCGGGGGTGACTCGGGTTCATGCTGTTCTAACGTTGCGCTTATGCTTTCCGTCCGGTATTAATTTCTGGCCCACCCATTCCTTTTTTTTTTTGCGAACAAGCCCACCCATTGCTTGAACATTCGTTTTGAGAACGGTGCATTTCCTGTATGCTGCATCTGTAAATAATCTGATTTCCTTGCGCCTCTTGTCTGATTAATAAATACCTACAAGTCAAGTTGAAAACACCTTTAGCCGATAGTGCCAAACTTTTTTTTTTCTAAATGGGTTTCCCTAGCCTCTGGATCAAAATGATGCGTACATCTGCTTTATTAAGATTTAAAACGTCCAGTTGTACACACGAACGATTAAAGACTTATTATAAATCACGGAACACAAAGGGTCACTGCAGCTCTTCGGTACTAGTCTCTCCGTTCCTTGGCATATGCCATATAGTTTCTCTTAGAAAAAATTGAAATATAAGGTATACTAGTAATGTATTGCAACACTCCTGGGAAGAACTTTTTTATGGATTTGATTACGTTTTCTTAGGGCACGTACTGTCAGCCTTCCCTTAGAGATGCCACGTTAGATTTTTTACTTAGTTGGAGGAGAGAGAATGAAGAGAGAAGGTTGCCTTCCCTTAGCTAAGGGATCATCTCTTAGGAAATAAGGAAAGACTATTTTCTCCATTGTATCACATATGTCTTCCCTTAGCAACAAATTTCCTACCAAAATTTAATTATTTGTATTAATTGATAGAGATGGCTGTAAGAGATAATGCATTGTATGATTTATATCTAATGCCTTCTCTAATTGATGCGGCGGGGTAAGAAAAGGCACACCTTATCTATCATTTTGCATGCCCTTATCTCAAGCAAACTCCTCTATTTTTTCATTTTAATTAGTCAACGGTAATCTCGACCAAAATTGTTGTATCTTTCTCTCCATTTGCGTTCTTTAATTTCCGTACCAAAACTACACATCCTACATTTAGGAATGAAGGGGGTAATTTTTTAACATGATACTCCATATCCCTATTTAGTTGGCACACATGTTTTCTGAGGTATAAGTTTGAACACCGATTTAACAAATAAAACTTAATCTTTACTATTATATTGCAGTCCGTACGCCATTAAAAATGTTTGATGTCAAAGATTGGAGAAATCTGAGCCATCTAATCTTATAAAACGTCTCCCGCTTGCCATCCAGCCATCCGTGCGATCCACGACCTCGAAATCTCCTCAATGCGGATCACCTTCCAAATCAACACTAGGAGGAGTAAAATAGTCCTGCTAGGTACGGAAGTGAATCGGTAAGGAAGTGAATCGGTAATATTAATTGGGCGATGCCGTCGCCCCCTCCTCCCATCATTTTCATAGACTCAACTACGGTTGTTTTATTAGGAAAGCAATTATGAATTTGTCACGAATCCTGGTTTCCATGGGTGTTTTTTCTAGGAAAGTTATAATGGATTGAAAATCACGGCTCCCACGATTTTCCAAATCAAAGCTATTGCGGGCTAGCAAATCTTTACTATTATATGTGAGTCTGTACGTCGTCAAAAAGTTTGATGTCAAAGATTGGGTGCATCCACACCGTCCGATGGCTCTCAACATCGCACTTGGAGAATTGGAGGGACTTTGCATCGTTGGATCTCTTTTCTGGTACGTATATCTCTCTATCCTCCACTCGTTCGCAGTCAACGGTCGTTTTATTAGGAAAGCAATCATAGATTGCTAGGAAATCGATCATGCCGCGATTTTGAGGGTTGTTTTTATTAGGAAAGCAATCATAGATTGCTAGGAAATCGATCATGCCGCGATTTTGAGGGTTGTTTTTATTAGGAAAGCAATCATGATAAGTAAGGAATGCAATTAGGCTCTCGTGATTTCAAAATCAAAGCCTTTCTGACGTTCTATTTCTCTCCCATGAGCTGCGACCAGCAGGCGGCGGCAGAGAGCGCAAGCTGAACGGCGGGAGGTAGGGATTCGGCACACAGAGGATCTTCTCGTCGCCCCGTTCGATTCGATCTTACATCCAAATCGTTTGGTTTAAAACCATTGAACCAGGCACACACGATTGTCCCCTCCCCTCAAGAAAACGGAATTAGAGGCTGCCTCAAAATTAATCATCGCCGCATTCTGATTTATTGACAGGTCTTGGCGTCGTGCTACATGCAGCAATCCCCACAAATTGATTCGGCTCTCCATTGTTGATGGGTATTGTTGCTTGGGCATTCCAATTGCTGGCAGTTACTGTTGATCGAGACACCAGACGTCCAGAGTCCAGACAACCCAAGCGAACCAATGCCATGTTTAACCTAGGTAACTTGGTGTACAACTGCAAATTCCCTTTTTGGCTCGCGTCCTGATTGTTTGATTCAGTCGCTCGATCCTGGCCATCTTCTAATCCCCAAAGAGTAATAAAATCCTCTTTTACCCGCAAAAATAAAACTGCACATTCACTTGTTACACAACGTAGCATTGGAGTTTTACCACACTCTATGAAACATTGATGATCCTTTGTGTGGAGGCATTTACGACTATGTTAACCTTGAGCAGCCTAACAACTGTGAATCAGCCGGTGAGCACTGATTAATTTGGAACCGCAGTTCATTGGATTATTGGCACCAAGTTTTTCTGTTGATCATGTCATTGCTGAGTTTCTTGAGATGGGATTTGAATTCGCCAACATCAGTGAGGCTACTGGAATTATAGGTCCATGCCATGACGATGCGGTGGAGTTTATGCCGAATGGACCTGGGAGTCTGGCAATACACAAAGAAAGCAAAATGGGAATTGCAAAGTCAATCCCGGTGGTGAAATTAAAGAAGCCTATCATTACAGATCATTAGTGCCGTTTGGAACGCCTTAAACTCTGTTCTTCTTTGCTTGAGAATTCATGAGGTGAGTTTGACGGGCCGGGTCGACAAAATTAGTGCCGTTTTGAACGGTTTCTAAAAGAAAACCTTGGATGCTTGGTTTTTTCTTACAATGATTATGTTGTTTGAACAGCAGTAGCTCTTCCTTTTCGCATAATACTATAGAGGAGAAAAAACCCAGATAAACTGAAGGCTTTGTATATGACCATGTTGGCAGGGGAGTCCCTTTTTTAAAACGGAAGGTTCGAAATGAACCCGGATTTCAATTAACGAAGCCATCAACCAGCTATGACTTATAATAATGGTTACAACACACACCAGCGCAGAACGCACACCAAAACCCGTAAAAGAAGACAACACAAAAAATGTCAAGTCAAAGTGCCAGCTTGAACCAAGATGAGGGAGCATTGTCTTCTGTTGCACCGGAGAGAGTACGACCATGTCCACACCAACAAAACTTCACCGCTCGAAGACTGCAACCCAAGGGGGAACTCCTGGACAGGCCGACAGCCTACCACAACTTGAGGAACCAAAGGAGGGGGGAGGGGGGTCTTGCAACGACGCCTCCAAAAAGGTGAATGGATCATGAATGTGTCATCGTCCTGCGAAGTTATCGCCTAGACCCAAAAACCACCATCCCTGGAGCTCGGGCTATGTGCAGCCCAAAACACAACATCATCCCCTGGCGTAGGAAGAGAAGAAAATTCAGAGCGAGGTTTAGAAGGCAAGCTAGAGTTACGACTGTATGTCGTGAAAAAGAGATCGAAGGGGTGGAAGAGATGGAGATGAGCAGCCGGCTGAGATTTGATTCATCTTGGCGGTAGCGCTACGTCGGGACTCGTCTCTGGCCGGACCTAGCGCAACCATGAAACTCCATTTGGAGGGAAACGGAGGCGTCCTGAGGTCATGCCCGTAGCGGCAGCGAAGGGGGGCGCGTATCCTGCTAAAAATCATCGGCCCTCGACGTCCTCCTCCTCTAGCTGCCATAGCGGCCACGCCTGTCGTCTCGACTCGCCCAAACTCAGACATCGCCGAGCTCACCGCATGCCAACACACCTGTCTGCAGGCAGCCGTCTCGACCCCTGCACCTCATCGCCTACAGATGGAACGTCTAGGACAAAGCGGCCACAGCCACCGATCGGGATCCTCGCTTCTACGTTATTTCTGTATGACAAGCTGCAGAAGCATAACAGTATCGTGTAATTAATTTGTTGTGCAGTTGCATGAAGATCTTCTTTTGTGAGACAAGTTGCATGAAGATTTGTGCTTAAGAATTTGAGGTACGGTAGATATAATTCAGTTTTCATATACAGCTATAATCTACATCCTTATGTTGCATGGAATAACTAATTCTGCTTCAGGTTTCAGTGTTGTTTCATAATCATTTGCTTAGAATTTGCTTCATCTAGAGTTGGTTAGAAAATTTTGCGACAGTTTATTTTATTTTCTTGGAGATTTTGTTAATTCGTGATTGCAGTGAGACAACATGCTTCAAGGTACTTTGCTCACTCCAGCAGCTTCACTACCTTTAGGTGACAAGATGTGTGATAGACATCAGTACTGCAAAACTTTCCAATCTTATAAACCGAAGGCCTCAATACAAATCTCTAGGGGATTCGATGCAGATCATACAAATATGTCATCGGTTATTATTAGGGTTCAATTTTTTTTTTTTGAAATAACCAGGGGTCTGGCTTTCATTGATAAGTAGAGGGAAAAACTTTACAGATACCAACCGATCGCATAATCATGGATCGGATGATCAGAAAAGGTAGAGAGAAATAGAAAAGAAGAAAGAAAAAGGCTGCCTCTCAAGGGGGTTCAAACATGAGCCGTCTCAGGGCTTTGGCATTGGCAAAGCTCCACTCCCTCGCCTCATCACGTATCCAAGATATCATGCTGCGCAGCGTCGATGTTTTTCCGCGGAAGATCCTGGCATTGCGCTCATTCCAAATACCCCAGCACTCGAGGATGAATAGAGATGCGATCCCTTTCCTGTCCGGAGGATGGCAGCGCTCCATCATGGACTGCCAGGTTGCCGCCATGGTCTCTGTGTGCTCCCAAACTGACGGGTCCAGCGCAGAGCAGTGCGTCCAGGTGGCCACCGTCGCCCAGACCGACTTGGCGATTGGACACTCGAAAAACAGGTGCCACGACGTCTCCAGATTTCTGATGCACAAAGGGCAGAAGTATGAGTTGGGGCACCGTCGACGTTGCAGATGATCGGCGCACCACAGGCGATTATGGAGCAGCAGCCAAGCGAAAATCCTACACTTGGGCGGCGCCCAGGTCGACCAGATCATCGCGGGTGAGATCGATCGGACTTGCCCCTCAAAGTGTAGATGATAGGCAGACGCCGCGGAATAGCAACCATTGGAGGTGAGGATCCAGCGGATGGAATCTGGTGTTTCCGGTCGCAGCACGATGTCCTGCAGGAGGCGCTAGAGGGAAAGGAACTCCGGCAGCAACTCCGGCGGGAAACTTTGATTCAGGTCGTGGATCCAGCTGTTGCCATTGAGCGCCGCGCCGACGGTCTTGTTTTTTCTTCTTGATCGACCAAATAGCCGCGGGAACTGCGTACAGAGCGGCGTGTCGCCGAGCCATGATGATCGCCAGAACAGAGCCCGGGCACCATCACCTAAAGTCACCCTCGTGGCCGCATGGAAGAGCTCCTGGTCGTGCGTATCACAGGGCGTTTGCATGCCCACCCAGGGCCACAACGGTGTGATTAGGGTTCAATTTAACATGGTCTTTTATGCTCATACTGAGCTTCCCTCCGTTATGCAAATTTTTGAAAATCATATCATGTCCATGAGGTATGTACTATGTTTAATATATGCTAACCATTGCCTCAGTACTTCAAATTATTACATACTAGAGATATGCATGTATTTTTACTGCTGGACATGATCAAATGCCGTGAGACTTCTTTTTATGGTCAATGCTATCCAGAAAGTTCCTCTACTTCAGGTAATTGGACCTTGGTTTTTATCACTTTGGATGAAGATATTTATTTTTGAACAAAAGCTTTAGGGAATGCCCCGACCATAAATTATGAACAGGTTTGTCCGACAGCCTCGGTTTATTTCCTCTGGTTTCTCATAGGATGTGTCTCGTGTCCCGTGATTTTCCGAGTGGTGTCAGAAATCTCTAAGGCCAACATCATAAGTATCTTGTGGGGTTCTTGTTTCTGGCCTGATAATAACAATCATAACAATATTCTAAACACTCTTGCTCCTGACCTTGTCGCCAATATCAGAAGAAGGTAGTCGAATTCCAGTAAGTCCAAGATACCTTGCAGCAGAAAACGTGATTACGAGATATTAGGTGATCACACCATCCCTGCTCTTGGCCTTTTATTATTATTATTATTAATTCTTGAACTGTATCAGTTTACTCATTTACTATTAATTACTGAAAATCTGTAATGAGATAATTTCTAATTGCATATTTGAATGTTTCAGCATTTTGAATATATAGTTATCTATAGTATCTCCTATGTCGATCAATTCTTTTGCAGCTCTAGGACTCTCTTATATATGTTTATCACAAATGTCGTATGTGTCAATTAGTCGCTGGTGCCTATAATTTTAATGAACTCATGATTCACATGAGCCCACTTGTCTGAATGAAATAACATGTATTGTCAGACTGAGACTGATATACATTTCATGATTTCCTGCTCAAAATCGTGTTGTATATACAACATATGGTTCTCTGGTACATTGTTCAAGGATGAGGGCATTTTCAAAGTGGATGATTCTGGCATTCAGTTCAGAGTACATTTTCCTATGTTGTACTTTCTAAATTTGTGTCTTTTGTTTTTAACCTGGTCTGAAATAAATTAGATAAAAGGATTGCCCTGTGGAGGAATGTTGCTGTTTTTAGTTCCATGAGCTAGCACTTCTCCAACACATCTCATATGATATTTCAACCATCTGATGTCTTCTCGGCGGTGGTTAAGTTTGCGGAACAGCATGGCTTATTTGCTCCCCTTGCTCGAAGCGGAATGCGGCATAGGCTGTCTTTGTTCGCCGACGATGTGGTCCTCATGATCAAGCCTGTTCGGAGGCTGAAACTACGCGGGAAATCCTGCACCTTTTTGGTGAGGCATCCGGGCTGCGATGCAACCTTGCGAAAAGCTCGGCTTCACCAATCAGATGCGAGGGCATGGACCTGCAGAACTTGCTAAACGTTCTCCAATGCCCAATCAAGAATTTTCTGGTACAGTACCTTGGACTTCCCCTTTCTCTCGTCAGACTCTCCAAGAGAGACCTGCAGCCTCTTGTGGACAAGGTTGCTGCGCATGTGCCCAGGTGGAAGGCTGGGATGCTCGAACGGAGTGGCAGGCTAGTGCTAGTTGACTCCACACTAACTGCAACGCCAATCTACCACCTGCTCTCCCTCGACTTGCCCCCTTGGTTTTTCGACAAAGTGAACAAGCTGTTGAGGGGATTCTTCTGGTCTGCATCTACTGAAGCAAGAAGAGGGCAGTGTGCGGTGGCATGGGACATGATCTGCTCTCCGAAGATCCTCGGTGGCCTGGGCGTGAAGAACTTGAGGTTGCTGAATTTGGCACTACGAACACGCTGGCATTGGCTGGAATTGGAGGATCAGGGCAAGCCCTGGAAGGGTCTGCAGTTCGCGCTGCCTCAGCAAGCGGAAGAGGTGTTTCGGGCGGCAATATCCTGTCAGCTAGGGGATGGAAAGCGCCTGAAATTCTGGGTGGATCCATGGATTCAAAACCACAGTGATGCGCAATTTGCGCCAAATCTGATGAAGCACATCAAGCCGGCCAACCTACAAGCTTCGGTGGCCCAGGCCCTGCCTGGGAATGAGTGGGCACATATGATTAAAGGAACTCCATCCGTCCAGGCGCTTGTGGAGTACATGGACTTGTGGGAGGCCTGCATGTCAATGAAGAACTACCTGATGCGATTAGCTGGCGCCTTACACCCAATGCAGCTTACTCTGCGAAGTCTGTATACAACATGTTCTTCATCGGCAGAATTGAGATGCCTGGCGCCAAGGAACTATGGACGGCGGGTGCACCACTCAAACATAAAATCCACACGTGGCTGGCACTTAAGGACAGGCTGTGGACGGCTGATCGCCTCGCCAGGAGAGGGCTGCAGCATCCGCATGTATGCACCCTATGCTGCCAGGAGGAGGAAACGGTGGAGCATCTGACACTTCAATGCTCCTTTTCCAGAGAGGTGTGGTACCACATGTAGTCCCCCCTGAGGATGCATCGACACACGCCCGCTGCAGATGATCGGCTAAGCACTTCGTGGCCAGCGCTGTCCAATGCAACGCCGAAGAAACATAGAAAAGAAATGAATTCTTTGGTGATTCTGGTGGCACGGGAGCTTTGGCTAGAGCGGAATTCTAGGGTCTTTGACAAGGCGGCAGTACTCCCGGCTGAGCTCGTCAGGAGGATCAAGGAGAAATTCCTTCTCTGGAGAACGGCCAAGCTATGCGGAAGCGGAGATCAGGGAGGAATCACATAGATCGCTAGGTGGGAAGGTTGGGGTTTATCCCCCCTCCTTCTTCCTTTTCTTTTTCTCTGTGTGTGATTGAGGATGTAAACTCTTTCTATCTTAATGAATGAAGACATGCGAGGCTCGCGCGTGTTCTTGAAAAAAAAATGCTTTCTGATATTGCATATTATGGTGATTATATATCAGTTGCCTACAATTAATTTGCAGCCACCCTTTTACATGTACTTCGTTTTTCACTACGATAATGATGTGCCTTTTGTCAGCATAGAGCAAGAGTATCATGAATACAATCCTAAGGAAATAAGTAGTGCTACTGAGATGTGTTTTGCTTTCGTGATTACTCATGATTTGATGCCTTCTTTCCGGATTGGCAAGAAAGGTACGGAAATAAACCATACAAGGATGATTCTGTATTAGGACACCACTTTGTACACCATATATATATACCTTCCACTATGCAGGCACATACTTTATTTACTCCACATTTTGCCATTTTCAAAATGATCCCATGCCGGTTGTAGTCTTGTAGTTGGAAAGTACATATTCCTTAATGACTTTTTTTTTTGTATCCTACATGTATATTGTATGCCCACCGCTCTCGGTTCATGTGGTATCTAGGTCCTTCAAAATCCTCCCACGCACACCCACTATCAAAAGGACCCTAAACACGAATATGCTCCCAATTTCATGTATAGTTTAAGCACCAAATATTTCCATGTGAACAGATCGGCACGAGACAGCTGTGTCACTCACCTCCTCCATGGCTAGAGAAGCGAGGCAGAGCGCCAGACCCTAGACGACTCTCAACTCCAAGTCTCTACCGCGGAAGTCCACTTTGGAGCGACGTCGACGACCAACCGATATGGCATGTAGGCCTAAGGAAAAAAAACCCGCAATAACATCACACCAAATACCAAGAAGAAAATCCAAACAACAACAATAGACCTAGCCCTAGACCCAGGCGTACTACTACTATGGACAGAAGTAGCCTTGCCGTCTCTCTCCTCTCTACTCCGACCGGGCCGATAGCGAGGAAGGGGCGAGGAGGAGGGGAGGAGGTGACTCTAGAGGGTAAAATGAGTAGAGAGAGAAAGGGTGGGGAAAATAAGCGCCCTTCAGAGGTGGAGGGTTGAATGTTTGTTGCCATATATAGCGAGAATTCGTGATGAAACAAGATTTTTAGACATAGTAAGACATCAGACGCTTCGCTCTCGACAAACACACATATACAATATAAAAACTCATCAAATCAATATTTTATTTATTATTCCGTAGCAACGCACGAGCATTCAACTAGTTTATTGGAAAACACAGTACAACATAGATGGTCATATACACACACATACACTTTGCTCTATGAACGCAAACTGAGCTAGCGGGTATTAAGCTTAACGAAGTCAGCATAGGAGTCCCGCTATCGACGACAACGTCATCTCTCAAAAACAAACATTCCACCTTTATAAGACACACATGTGTCAAAACATGGGTTTAAACATGGCTGGTGCACCATCGTAGCCATCCAGACCTCGGATTGATTGTCTGTATCTTGTATACTTTCTCCTTCCTATGAAATTTGTCTTAGATTTGTTTAAATTTTAATATATCTACATATTTGATATTGTCTAGATACAGTAAAATTGTGTCAAATCTAGTACTCTCTCCGATTCATATTACTTGCCATTAATATTGATATATCTAGAACTAAAATGTATCTAGCTACATCCATATTAGAATCAACTTTCATGGAACGGAGAAAGTATTATGCATATTATAGTTTTCAATCCATATTTAAATAAATTTATAATAATATATTTCTCGTAACAAGCAATACATGCAAAATTGATCAAATTAGTGGTTAAAATATAAACACACAAAACAACGGCGTTTTGAAGTACTAAGGTCAGCTACGGTCTTAAGATCTTAGTCTCAAACCAAATAGTGCCCCTCTTTATATCAAAGAGAGCAATTGTTTTAAAATAGAGTCCAGTTTAGTCACTGGGTACGGGTGCAGCTTGTGTTTATTATATACTCCACCGTCCATGGCTCCACCCACTATGAACTAATCAGTCCTGGTTAATTAGATGGTTAGAGCATCTCCACCGATGATTTTAATAGTGTGTTTATAGCAGTATGGGGGTGTCAGACATAAAATAGGGTCCCTTGGACACCATCCAAAAGTGACCGGCATATTTTCAAACTTAATAGAATAGTCGACGATCCCAAAGCTAATACATACACGGAAGGGCCGGGGGAGGAATGCCGAGACTTTTGTTCACGTAGGATTTTGCACACTGGACCCTCATGGAAGCTGCACACGCCCATTCCCCATCACCTCCCGATCCACTGACCATCATCGCCGTTGTTGTGTCACCTCTCTGTGCTTGCCTCTCTGATAAGGGGTTGTCCGATCTTTTCAGTAAACGACGGTGGTGGTGATGAACACACGATGAACATATCGGAGATAATACTATGAGGAGGTGGAGATAACTTGTATGATGCCGACGAAGTTTCTCGATCAATCTCTATCGCCAATGCAACAGCTTTCAACCCTGCAAGATATTCACAACTTCACACACTAGCGCACGTAGCCGCCGACCACGAAGCGGTAAGTTGCAACCGTCTAATTCCCAATGGAACAACAGATCACACAAGACTTTCAGTAGCAAACATTAAATCGATGCAATATGGTGTATGAATTCGATAGAGTTGCAAAACAATCAACTATGAACTAGGGTTTATCTTAAACGTGGTCTAAACCTAATTTAGGGGCATCCTGGACACTTACATAGGGATCCAGGACGACCAAGATTCGAGAAAATACATTGAAAACCGACCCAGATTGGATCTGATCGAGACAGACTCGAACATGGCCGGTCAGAGGGCCGGTCGACCGGGTCTAGGACTGGACAGGCCGGTCGAACCGGGCCTGGCACCGGGTGGTGACCGGGCTAGGGGTCCAGGGCCCTGAATGTTGCCCGGTGTGCACCAGCTGAGAATCCTGTCGGTGTCGAAAAATCAGAAACATTTTGATTCAACCATGTAATGAAGTTGAAATCCGTATCCGATTTTAATCAGCGGGGATTTCAATTTGATGAGATTTCCTCATGAGAAGAGCAAAGGCCCTTTTGTTGGACATTGGCCTTTCTTGTTTAATGCTGTCATTGATAGCTTAGACTTAAGAGAGGTTTTTATGCTGTCGACAGTTTACTTGGGCCAACAGCTTGCCTGAGCCAACATACGAGAAACTAGATCGTGTGTTGATGGATACCGAATGGGAGAATAAATATCCCATGGTGTCTATCCGCGCCCTAGAGCGTATTGAAAAACTGTCTGACCATGCTCCTATTCTCTTAACCACTGGGAATCCGCGTGATGTTTGTAAACGGCCGTTCAAATTTGAACTAGGTTGGTTACAACGAGATGGATTTCACGAGATGGTTAAGAGGGTTTGGGAAAGACCAGTCAGGGGCAACAATCCGATGTCGAGATGGAATAATAAAATGCGCGCTATGCGTAAACATCTCGCGGGTTGGGCTGCCCATACGGCTGGTATTCTTAAGAAAGAAAAGATTCGCCTTTCACAAGTGATCGATGATCTAGAGGCCCTAGCGGAAGTGAGACCGTTATCCACGCAAGAGATTGACCTTAAGAATCAATCCAATGCGCAGATAGCGAGCCTTCTTCGCGAAGAGGAACTCAAATGGTATCAACGATCCAAGGCCCAATTCATTTTGGAAGGGGATTCGAATACACGATATTTTCATGGATTAGCCAATGGAAGGAATCGGAAAAAACGTATTCATTCTCTCATCCAAGATGAAGGGGTTATTGAAGGGCATGATCAACTCAAATCTTACATTACTAATTACTATAAGGATTTGTTTGGGCCTCCGGAGGAAAGTTCTTTCTCCCTTAATGAGGACCGCACGGACGATATACCCCAAGTTTCTCCAGAGGAAAATGGCCTCTTAACTGCGCCTTATACTGAGGAAGAGGTTAAGAAGGCAATTTTCCAAATGGAATGCAATAAAGCACCGGGTCCAGATGGTTTTCCAGCGGAGTTTTATCAAACTTTCTGGGATACTATTAAATTGGATCTTCTAGATTTGTTCAGTGATCTTCACACAGGACAACTAGAACTATTTCGTCTAAATTTTGGTGAAGTAATTTTGTTACCGAAGGTTAATGAGGCAGAAAAGATTCAACAATATAGACCTATTTGCCTCTTAAACGTCAGTTTCAAGATTTTCACGAAAGTGGCCACCATTAGACTTACTCTTGCTGAATGGAAGATTGTGGAAGAAAGATTACAGAAACGCCTTAGTAGTTGGAAAGGCAAATTGTTGTCCCTAGGAGGAAGATTGGTACTCATTAACTCGGTACTAACAAATATGGTACTGTATATGTTATCATTCTTTCTTCTGCCGAAAGGAATTCTGCATAAACTCGATTATTATCGATCCAGATTCTTTTGGCAAGGGGACAGCGAGAAAAAGAAATATCGATTGGTTAAATGGAGTATAGTTTGTAGTCCCAAAGATCAAGGCGGACTTGGAATTCATGACCTGGAGGTTAAGAATTCTGCTCTGCTAGGTAAATGGCTTTTTAAGCTTCTTACCGAGAATGGGACTTGGCAAACTATTCTCCGGAGAAAGTATATTGGCTCGAAGACGCTCTCCCAAGTGGTTTGGAAACCCGGGGACTCTCCTGGGCTGGTCTCATGGCAACGAAAAACATTTTTTTCGTCATGGTACTTTTTCTATTAAGAATGGAGCACAGATACGTTTCTGGGAAGATGTTTGGTTGGACAATGCTTCCCTGAGTGAACAATATCCTGCTTTGTATAGTATTGTTCGTCGCAAAGGTGATACCATTGCTACCGTCATGGCTACCTCACCTCCGAATGTGACGTTCAGACGGGTTTTACTTGGACAAAGGCTAACAGCATGGAATACTTGTTGCCTGCCAAAACCCACCGGCGAGCAGCGACGGGCAACACGGAGAGCCGGGAGGCTCCCAGAACTGCTGGTGGGCCCTGGTCCCTGATACGTCTCCAACGTATCCATAATTTCGATGTTCCATGCTTGTTTTATGACAATACCTACATGTTTTGCTCACACTTCATAATGTTTTTATGCGTTTTCCGAACTAACCTATTAACAAGATGCCACGGTGCCCTCCTATTTTCTCGCGTTTTTGGTTCCGAAAGGCTGTTCTGGCAATATTCGGAATTCGACGAAACGAAGACCCAACATTCTATTTTTCCCGGAAGACCCAGAACACCGAAGGAGAACCGAGAGGGGCTGGCTACACCATAAGGCGGCGCGGCCCCCAGGCCTGGCCGCGCCGCCTATGGTGAGGGGGGCCCTGTGCACCTCCCGCGCTCTTCGCCTATAAAACCCTTTCGACCTAAAAACGCGAGACGGATTGACGAAACTCCGAAAAGAACTGGCGCCGCCATCGCGAAACTCCAATTCGGGGGACAGATCTCTGTTCCGACGCCGCCGGACGGGGAAGTGCCCCGAAGCCATCTCCATCAACGTCACCGCCTCCATCATGCTCCGTGAGTAGTTCCCCCATGGACTACGGGTTCTAGCTGTAGCTAGTTGGTATTCTCTCCCCCATGTACTTCAATACAATGATCTCATGAGCTGCCTTACATGATTGAGATTCATCTGATGTAATCGGTGTTGTGTTTGTTGGGATCCGATGGATTGTTACATTATGATTAGTCTATCTATAAAGTTTGTGAAGTTATTGTTGCTGCAATCTTGTTGTGTTTAATGCTTGTCACTAGGGCCCGAGTGGCATGATCTTAGATTTAAGCTCTATACTTATTGCTTAGATTGTATCTACAAGTTGTTTGCACATGTCTATGTCCGGAACCCGAGGCCCCAAAGTGACAGAAATTGGGACAACCGGAGGGGAAGGCGTAGGTATGAGGATCACATGTTTTCACCAAGTGTTAATGCTTTGCTCCGGTGCTCTATTAAAAGGAGTACCTTAATTTCCAGTAGATTCCCTAGAGGCCCGGCTGCCACCGGCTGGTAGGACAAAAGATGTTGTACAAGTTTCTCATTGCGAGCACGTATGACTATATATGGAAAACATGCCTACATGATTAATAATCTTGATGTTCTTTCTTAATGCTATTTCAATCCTATCAATTGCCCAACTGTAATTTGTTCACCCAACACTTGTTATTGGAGAGTTACCACTAGTGTAGATAGCTGGGAACCCCGGTCCATCTTTCATCATCATATACTCGTTCTATATGTCATTGGAAGTAGTATCAACTATTTTCCGGTGCCATTGCCTCTGTGTTACTTTACTGCTGCTGTGTTATCATTACTATTGCTCCCATATTATCTGCTGCTTTCACATCACCCCTGTTACTAGTGCTTTTCCAGGTGCAGCTGAATTGACAACTCAGTTGTTAAGGCTTATAAGTATTCTTTACCTCCCTTGTGTCGAATCAATAAATTTGGGTTTTACTTCCCTCGAAGACTGTTGCGATCCCCTATACTTGTGGGTTATCAAGACTATTTTCTGGCGCCGTTGCCGGGGAGGCATAGCTCTACTCATAAGTTCACCTGGGGAGTACACTCTACCTCTCTCTCTGCTTTTATTTTATTTTGTCTTGTTAGTTTATTTCTGTCTAGTTTTATTTTGCTTAGTTTACTTTTGTCTAGTTTATTTTTGTTTTGTTTTATTTTCCCTATATACCCGAAAATCCATAAAAATTTGAAAAACCTAAAAATTAAAAATTGCTATTATGGGAGAACCTACAACCTATTTGGAGCTTATAGAATTATATAATAATTATAGAGAATCGAGAAAGGGTAAAGTTATGAATGTGTTATCACCAGATTTTGGCCAAATCAGGAGATGGGCCGTAAGTGAAGATGGGCTTGAAGGATATACGCGTGGAGCATCTTTGAAGCGGCCTGGCACGAAGAGTTTGGGCTTAATTGCCCATGTATCTGTAAATATAGTAGATCGCATCTTAGTTTAGAGTTAAAAGATAGAGTTTGACCCGTGCACGGTTAGGTGCACGCCCGAATTAGAAAGTCCCTTGGACTATAGATATGTATCTAGGGTTATCAGAAAAGGAGGACAATCACGTTCACAACAAACACAAATCAGGCGCATCGCCACCCATTCTTTCGAGGGTTTCTCCCGGGTAAGCATCATGCTGCCTAGATCGCATCTTGCGATCTAGGCAGCACACGTTTATTCGTTTACCTTGTGCTGCTCGTGCTGAAGCGTTGTTGTTGGCGAGTAGCACTACTTATCGTAGATGTTTTGGGGCTTGCATAGATGCTTTTCTTACGCATATCTGCTTAGCTATGCCGTCCCTTGATATCTAGCTGCCCTTACACCTATCCAGGTGTAAGGGCAGCATCTTGCTTGTTCGTTGTTTAGTAGATCCGATCCGTTATAGTTGCTCCTTGATTCTTCAAGGATTGGTTTAATATCCGTATGGTTAGGCCTTGCAAACGGGTTGAACGATCCGGTAGTGCGTTAGGTATGGTTTGTTAGTCCTAAGAGGGATGTTCCGGGAATTAACTTAATGTTGGTTTTTAGGCCTCTTTTAGGGTTAGTTTTCCATTATCTTTCGTGTCTATTAGGCTCAACTACGCGTAGGATGTTCCGATCATACGGTGAAAACCCTAAACTGTCGTAGATTGGTTTAACTTTATATTGATCAAGCAGGAGCCCCATGTCATCGCTAACCCGACGTGAACCATGGGGCGATCGGCTTTGTGAGCCGATCCACAGGGCAACCTGAGAGCCGATCAGGCTCGTATTTAATGTTTACGTGTCGCCATGCAGGAAACTAATCGAAGCAATCCAACACCTTCCGACCAGGTATAGGTCGTGGCACGCCCTTGCAACCGCTAGGTGTGCCGGAACATTTGCGGGACGATGTCGAGGGACCAGGGCCCCCTGCAGCCTTGGAAGCCTCCGGCTCTTCGTGTTGCTTAACCACTGCTCGCCGGTGGGTTTTGGCAACACATTCTGGCACGCCCGGTGGGACCATCTTCTGCTACAAGCACGTCAACATCCGAGATGGCGGAAGAACCGGTCAAGTATGAAGATCTGCCTCCTGAGCATAAGAAGAAATATGATGATCTCAAGGCCATCTTGGAAGCCGATCTCATCGGCGCTTTTGAGAAAACCCGTTCGCACGGGATCAAGTTCAAAGGGTTCCAACCCGAAGGTGCGCTAGAGGGACTAGATCTATCTCTCCCTTCGGACGAACGTACCAGAGCCCTGCGACAGGAAATTAACTATGCCGTGGCTCATTCACTACATCGGCATTCTGAGAGCCTGGTGAACACTGGAGCGTGTCGCGCTCAATGTGGTGCAAGAAATCATGAAGCACAAGTACTCTCCGTCGGGACCTGCCCTAGGAACCCATCAGGGAGAGATACCGCTCTATACTAGGCCACCACTGCCGTACACGATGGCAGCTCCACAGCAACAAGGTTCACCGGCGTACGTCGTCTACAAGGTTGGAGGTGATCCTGGCGATTACCAATTCCTATATGAGCCGCCCAAGGAGATTCCACACGGATACGTGTGCACATACGTGCCGGACTGCAACAACTGGATGACCCAGGTTACAGCAGGGAAGGACTGACACGGCAGGAGGGATCGCCGGAACAGGAGTAGTTGCTGGAGCAGGAAGCAGTTCTGGAGCAGATGCTGAGAAACAGGCGTGGCTAGCTAAATATGCCACCGGTACAAGTCATGAACGCTCAACTTCTGCAGCTCCTACGGTGGATGAGATCACCGCAATCATGAGAGATCAGTTCGGCATCCTGCCGAAGAAGAGAATGATCGGCTATTCCAAGCCGTATCCCAACGACTATGACCTAATCCCACTACCGCCTAAGTATCGGCTCCCGGCTTCACAAAATTCAGTGGATCAGAAGGAACCAGCTCAATCGAGCACGTGAGCCGATATTTGGCACAGTTGGGCATGGTCTCAGCTTCAGACGAGCTGCGCGTGAGGTTCTTCTCACAATCTCTCACGGGTCCGGTCTTTGGATGGTACACCTCGTTGCCACCAGATTCGGTTCGGACGTGGAAGCACTGGAGGAACAATTCCACGTACAATACCATTCGAAGCTACTGAAGCTGGCATTGCCGATCTGACCCAGGTTCGGCAGAGGCGAGGAGAGACGGTGTCTGAATACATTCAGCGCTTCAGGACCGTCAGAAACCGATGTTATTCGGTTCGTTTATCTGAGAAGGAAGCAGTCGAGCTGGCGATAGCAGGATTGTCAGCGCCGCTCAAAGATGTGACCTTCCAAGCTGACTACAATTCATTGGCGCATATGGTTCAGAAATTGACATCTTATGAACAGCGCCACCCAGAATTGTACCAGGACAAGTTCAAGCGCGTCACCCTGATCGAGATGGAAGAAGATGAAGATTCTGTAGGAGATCAGGAAGTCGCTGTAGCTGAATGGACTCGGGGGGCAAAGCCCGTGTCCTGCAAGTGGGTGAAACAACCAGGGCCTGCAAAAGGGTTTGACTTTGATTTGAGCAAAACGGAGCAAATTTTTGATTTGCTGCTGAAGGAGAAACAGCTGAAGTTACCCGAAGGCCACAAAATCCCCACGTTACAAGAGATGAACGGCAGGCCATACTGCAAATGGCATCACACGTTCACTCACGCCACCAACGACTGCAAAAGCTTGCGCGGACAGATTCAAATGGCGATAAAACAAGGCCGATTACTCTTCGGTCAGTTTGCCATGAGAGTTGACACGAATCCGTTTCCCGACGTCAACATGGTGGATCTCAGCCACGCATAAGACGCGAGCCTGTTTCTCTTTTGTATCAATATGGCAGGTCTGCAGATCGCCATGGCAGGATAAGCAGAGAGCAGTCACTCCCGTGGCAAAGATGAAGAGGAGGCCAATCCACGCGATTGGCCCCAAAAAATGAAAAGTTGTGAATCCTCGGTAAGCATTGCGATGAAAAAGGAGGCCAATTCTAACGATCGGCTAAAGCCAGCCTCAACATGTCTTCTGCCTGTGCTCAGCATGGATTTAGCAAAGACGGAAAGCTAGGGTATGGGTTTACATCGGCTGATGAACTAGAAGAGATTGACATTGGTCCTGGGGATAAGCCACGACCAACATTTATCAGCAAAAAGTTGGATCCACAATGAGGAACCAGTTGATAGCCCTGTTGAAAGAGTACCCAGATTGTTTTGCCCGGGATTATACAGATGCTCCTCGGGACAGAGCATTATCGAGCATCGGCTCCCTCTGAAGAAAGGATTTCGGCCGTTCCAGCAGCGAGCACGACAGATGAAGGCCGAAATCTTGGTGGAAGTCAAGAAAGAGATCCAGAAGATGTTAGACGCCGGGTTCATCAGGCCATGCAGGTACACTGAATGGATTTCCAATGTCGTACTTGTGGAGAAAAAGGATGGCCGATGGCGCGTCGCCATAGATTTTCGGAATCTCAACAGTGCCACCCCAAAGGACGAATACCCAATGCCAGTAGCAGAGACTTTGATCAATGCAGCTGCTGGTCATAAAGTTTTAAGCTTCATGGATGGCAACGCCGGCTACAACCAAATCTTTATGGCTCCAGAAGATATAAACAAGACTGCATTCAGAGTGCCAGGCTCGGTGGGCTTGTTTGAATATGTAGTCATGACATTTGGACTGAAGGTGCGACATACCAAAGAGCCATGAATTACATCTTTCATGATTTGATCGGCAAGTTGGTCGAGATTTACATCGATGACGTGGTGGTCAAGTCTGTGTCGTTGGACGGACACTTGGAAGATTTACGGCACGTCCTGGACCGAACCAGGAAGTTCGGACTAAGAATGAATCCAAAAAAGTGTGCCTTTGGCGTGACGGCCGGTCAGTTCTTGGGTTTCTTGGTTCATGAACGCGGAATTGAGATCGGCCTGAAAAGTCAGGAGGCAGTGCGAACAATGAAGCCACCCACCACGAAGAAGGAGCTCCAGTCACTACAAGAAAAGTTGCCATGGCCGACGAAGTTGAAGTCGCGCCGTGGTTGCTGGTGTACCATGGCCGACGATTTTTGGTCCCTCCGTGGTGCATGTCAAAACTTTTTTTCTCGTTTTGAGGCCACCTAGCCCGACGAAAGCGGCCAAAACGTCGCGTATGGTGGGCCGTGGTGCATCTCGAAATCTCGGTTCGCCGGCGAGTCAACGCAAATCCGCACCGCGAGGGATGTAGGGCCCAGATGGCAGCCTCTCTGGCATTGTTTTTTTTCTAGATCGCGCCATCTCGTTCAATCGAGCCGTTTACGATGCAGGATCATGGGTCCCGCATGTCATCCTCTATGAACCAAAATTCTTTCTATTCCCTGATTTCTGGCTACTCCTTTTTCTTTTGATCCCTTGCCGCCTTGGAAACGTTGAGACCGCTGCTGCTAATTGAGACCCGCATGTCATCCTCTATGTGCAATCAACTTTCTTTTCTTGGAGTTTTTTTGGCACCTCAAATTTGGTCACTTGCCTTTTTCTTTCGATCCCCGCCGCCCCTCAAACGGTGATACCCCTGCTGCTAACGGACCCGCATGTCATCCTCTATGTACTATAAAACTTTCTTTCTTGAATTATTTTTGCACCTCATATTTGGTCACTTACCTTTTTCTTTCGATCCCTCGCCGCTCTCAAACGGTGATACCGCTGCCGCTAAATGGGACCCGCATGTCATCCTCTATGTACTATAAAACTTTCTTTTCTTGAATTATTTTTGGCTCCTCATATTTTTTCACTTGCCTTTTCTTTCGATCCCCGCCGCCTCTCAAACGGTGATACCGCTGCTGCTAAATGGGACCCGCATGTCATCCTCTATGTACTATAAAACTTTCTTTTCTTGGTTTTTTTCCCTCGATTTTTGGCAATTTCTTTTTTCTTTTGATCCCCTGCCGCCTCTCAAACGTGATACCGCTGTTGCTAAATGGGACCCGCATGTCATCCTCTATGTACTATAAAACTTTCTTTTCTTGAATTATTTTTGGCTCCTGATATTTTTTCACTTGACTTTTTCTTTCGATCTCATGCCACGTTTGAAACGTTGAGGAACCTGCATGCTCATGGGACCCGCATGTCATCCTCTATGTACTATAAAAGTTCATTTTCTTGGTTTTTTTTCACCCTCTGATTTTTGGCAATTTCTTTTTCTTTTGATCCCCTGCCGCCTCTCAAATGGATACCGCTGCTGCTAAATGGGACCCGCATGTCATCCTCTATGTACTATAAAACTTTCTTTTCTTGAATTATTTTTGGCTCCCGATATTTTTCACTTGCCTTTTTCTTTCGATCTCATGCCACATTTGAAACGTTGAGGAACCTGCAGCTCATGGGACCCGCATGTCATCCTCTATGTACTATAAAAGTTCATTTTCTTGGTTTTTTTTCACCCTCTGATTTTTGGCAATTTGTTTTTCTTTCGATCCCCGCCGCCTCAACGCCGATACTTGCTAACGGGACCCTCATGTCATCCTCTATGTACTATAAAACTTTCTTTTCTTGAATTATTTTGGCTCCTCATATTTGGTCACTTGCCTTTTTCTTTCGATCTCATGCCAAGTTTGAAACGTTGAGGAACCTGCTGGCTCATGGGACCCGCATGTCATCCTCTATGTACTATAAAAGTTTATTTTCTTTATTTTTTTCACCCTCTGATTTTTGGCTATTTCCTTTTTCTTTTGATCCCCCGCCTTGGAAGCTGCTGACTCATGGGACCCGCATGTCATCCTCTATGTACAATCAACTTTCTTTTTCTTTTGATCTCAAGCCGCATTTGAAACGTTGAGACCGCTGCTGCTAAATGGGACCCGCATGTCATCCTCTATGTACAATAAAATTTTTCTTGGATTATCTTTGGCTCCCGATATTTTGGCACTTGCCTTTTTCTTTCGATCTCATGCCGCCTTTGAAACGTTGACTAAGCTGCTGGCTCATGGGTCCCGCATGTCATCCTCTACGACAATAAAAGTTTTCTTTCTTGGAGTTATTTTGACCCCTAATTTCTGGCTATTTGCCTTTTTCTTTGATCTCCTCCCCCTCTGAAACGATGAGGACGCTGTTGGGAGGTCGGTCCCACATGTCATCCTCTATGAACAATAAAAGTTTCCTTTGATTGATTTATTTTGAACCCCTAATCAATTTCTGGATATTTCCTTTTTTCTTTTGATCCCCTGCCGCCTTGAAATCGCTGAGGATGCTGCTGCCTCATGGGTCCCGCATGTCATCCTCTCAGAACGGTAAATGTTTCTTTTCTTGGATTTTGTTTACCAAATGATTTTTGGCTTATTTTTTCTTTCGATCTCCTGCGCCTTTAAAACGTTGAGGACGTTGCTGGCTCACGGGTCCCACATGTCGACCTCTATGAACAATAAACGCTGAGGATGCTCTGCCTCATGGGTCCCGCATGTCATCCTCTTAGAACGAAATGTTTCTTTTCTTGGATTTTTTACCAACAGATTTTTTGGTTTATTTTTTCTTTCCATCCCCTGCCGCCTTTAAAACGTTGACGACGCTGCTGGCTCATGGGTCCCTGTCAACACCCGGGTTTTTAAGTCCGGATGCCCTATTACATCATACATCGCAATCCCAGGAAGATTGTTTTTGCGAGACATAATAGTAAGTCGTTCAGAGTCATCATTTATTACAACACATAAGGTTTTACAACGAGGGATCATATGATCCAATATTACACAAATAGATTGTTCAACATCACAAATAAGTAGCGGAAGCGTAGTAGTAGTGGACTATATATTCCACAGGCAACGCTTGACGTTAGAAGACGATCCTAGTTATCGTAGACGTCCTGCTGTCCGTCATCCTGATACTGTTGCTCCTCTTCAAAGTCTGGCATTTGAATAGCCAGGGCAAAGCCATGAGTACTTTTTAAAGTACTCGCAAACTAATATTATGGTAACACATATTAAGTGTAGTAAGGGGTACTAAGCTCTAGGTTTATTTGCATAAAGCCAAGTTTTTATTTGATAAACATTTAATAAAACCCTCATTATTTAATAGACTAACTCAAGTGGGAACATTAGTGTCATTCCCACAATTCATTTGGGATCCAAGTCCATTCACCATTCACCTTCATCATTTCAACATAAATTCTGATAACGGAAATAGTATGGCCTTTCCAACCGTCCATAACCGCGGACACGGCTATTCGAATAGGTTTAACACTCTGCAGAGGTTGTACTCTTGTGCCACAACTTTTGATTACATCCGTCGAGGATAACCTCGAATCATCGTAACTCAGTACGCGGATCATCAACCATAACCTTTCACTTATATGTCCTAGTATAGGCACCTCTCCCCATGAGCTTGGCCCCCCGGTGAGAACCAACTGTTAACCCGGGAACTGCACAGGGCTTGGGTCGTACATTCACCTCATATTCACATCATTTCTCATATACGGAGGCAGCCTCGGCATAACCCCTATGATGCTTGTTTAGAGGGAACCCATACTAAAATACACAAGTTTCTAGTTAAGCCCTACCCATAATCAGGTATTGTGGGGGTACTTGTATAATTGGAAAGGTATCGCATTCAAACCCATATCAGTTTTATATCAAAAATCACTATCTTCTCTTGGTCATATTCACCTTCAAAGTCATTCCATGGAATGATCCATCATTCCCAGGTTTCAAAATCATATCACAATCATTTGTTCCCATCTAGAGTAGTCAATTTTTAATTGATTAGCAATAGCAACTATATGAGGGGTGCTATCTAGCTTGGAGTGGTGTTAATCTAACCCAAGTATTGTTCTACTCTAGACCAAGTGAATCATAAACAAAAAGTACTTTGAAATAAATAAGCCAAAGTAAAAATAAGTAAAAACATGGGATAGGTAATACATAAAAGTAAACTGTGATGGTGCCTTTGCTCCTGTAGAGCTAAGCACTTGTGTTTAGCAAGGGTTAGCTTGCCTTGAGCTGAGTAGTGATCAAAGTGCTCTTCTTCTTCTGGGAGTAGGCTTCCTCCTCTTGATACTCCTCGTTACTAGCGTCTATATACGAATACGAGGTATAAATACTAAACCAAACTCACATGCTAAACTAGAAACACTCAAAGAGTTCACACTCTAGTCCTATTATCAATCAAACATGGCATGGTGAGTTATTTGAGGAATTCTTATTTAGGAGAAAATAATTTCCTCTCATTATTCCTATTTCTTAAATTTGGATATGTAGATCCTTAGAGAAATTCATTTCTTCTCATTACTTCATATTAAGATTTAATCTCTTCATATAATAATCAGGTATGAAATATAGGTTGACCCAAGTCAACATTTCATATCTATTATATGTGAGTATAATTTAATTAAAGTGCTACACTTCACATGTTTAATACTATTATTTTAAATGCATTAAAATCTCTAAGTAATAATTATCAGGGGTTCATTAGCCTAGGTCATTCCCCCTGGTTATATTACTTAGGATCAAGATTTAAATGAGAGAGTAGCTCTCATAGGATTTATTAAATTTGAATTCCAAGTTGAATTGTTCTAGAATTGACTACATAGCTATCTTATTTGATCTAGTCCATGATCATACAAATAACATGTCTATATTATTGCATAATCAATTAGAGGACATCATTTGTGATTTATTAGAATTTGAATCAACTTAAAATCATTTATAGATTATTTTTAATAATTATTTGAAGTTAGAAAAGGCCCTGCCTTGTTATTTTTGTCATTTAAAATTTACTACGAATTTGGATATGAGGCCAGTGGCATTATTTAGATAATTTCATGAGCTTTCTAAATATATAAAATTGGTTAAATTTGGTGTAGTAGATCTCAAGATATTCAAATTTGAAGTTAGCATCAGTATTTGAATTTGAACTAAATGGATTATTCCTATTTGAATTTTTGGGCCACGCGGGAAAAGCTAATGGGCCGAAACGGTTTAACACAGCACTGCGCGGCCCAACACGCATCTGGTGCGAGTGGGCTGCCTGACGAGCGGGGGCCACCCGTCGTGCCTCATAACACGCCGAAGCGGTACGAGCGAGGGGGGAGCGCCGATCAGATGGCTGATCAACGGCTCACGACGCTCGTCATCTCCGGCGAGATTCCGACGAGGCCGCGGCGTCAGTAGGGGGTCGGAGAGCCTACCAGGGTTCCCGCGGTGCTCTGCTGGTGGTGAGGTGACGTTGTCGAGGATGCTGAGTCGTCTGGTAGCAGTGGCGAAGCTCGGGGTGGCGCCAATCGTCGACGGTGATGTCCTAGCTCCGGCGGGCTTCGTCTTGCAATTGGAGCAGCTCCGGTGATATGGTGTGAAATTGATGTGGGGAGCGTGTTCAGAGAAGGGAGAGGAGCAAGGTGTGTGAAGAACTTGTGAGCTGAGGAGCTCTATTTATAACAGACGATGGAGGCCGTGGGGTGCTGCGGAGGAGCGTCGACGGCGTGGCCTCCGTTGATCGAAAGGGCAAGGCGAGGACGGCATCGTGTAGGCGTCGTCCTGGCGATGCTCAACGGCTAGCTGGCGCAGAGATAGGGCTACGGAAACGCTCGAGTTCTTGCTGTGATCATCACGGTACCCGCGGTACGTCCCCGGCGAGGACGACGGTGACAAGGCTCCTGCGCGTGTTCGAGTATGTCTAGCGTGTAGAGGGAGAGGAGTAGCGTCTCGACGCAGCGGTAGGGATGCAGGGCGAGGACGGCAGCGATCGAGTGGGCGACGACCGCGCCGGTGCGCGCTCACCGCGTGCATGGGGCTGGCAAGGTTTGGACGCGGGCGTTCGGGCAATGCCGTGCGGCGATCGAGTGAGCGGTACAGCTGAGTCCTTGTGCTGCAGGGATGCTCGAGGACATGAAGAAACGACGAGGGAGAGGCCAGGGAGAGAAGTGCACAAAGGTGGCCGGCATGGCCACGGCATGCATAGTTTTAGGGTTTTCTTCTCCCTCTCTCTCACTTTAATCGATCAAGGAGGTACTGGGAGGATGCAGGGGTCCTAGAAATAGCTAATGATCACAAGATCAAAGTGGTTTAGGGAAGAAACCAGTGGACAATTGAGTGTAACTCAATTTGGAAATGGTGCCTGCCAAGTGTTTGTTGAAATGGCCGCAAGAGAAAATTATTTAAATTTCGAAATTCTTTTTGGTACATCTCAATGATATAATTAATGTGAGGTATTGGTGGTGGTGGCACTCAATTTGGATTTGATTTGCAAAATTTCAAATTTGAGGGGATCTTCTTCTCTCTCTCGGGTTCCCTCTTTGCCCTCTTATTCTGGTCAACCTAGTCAACTTTAGGGAGGGTGGTCAACATCAAAGTTACTCACCTTGACATGGTCTTGGATGACATGGCTTTGGTTGACAAAGTTTAGTTTAGGATTTGAGAAATACAGGGGGGTAAAGTGGTGAAGAAAATATTTTTGGTCCAAATGACCATTATCATATGTATGTAGGATTTTTGATTTCCTTGTATTTGATTCTTGATCCAATGATGCAATTGTGTTAGTTTATCATATTGAAGCTTTTTAGAAGCAAGGAAGCAAGCAATTATGGCCTTGGTGAAGGATTTGCCTTTTTACATAAAGTGTATGGAAGTGAAGAATGGGTTTTTCCCATTTTCTTTACTCCTCTTTAATTTAGGGTTTGGTGATCTTGATTAGGGTTCATAAAGCAATAGTTCAACATGCTAACACTCATCATGGCAATTGCACAAAAGAAAATTACTTGAATGCATGAATCTATTTGTGGCACTATATGCATAGAAAAAGTTTTTTGTTTGTTGTAATTTTTGAGTAATTGAAACTCTCACTTGCTTTATTATTGTGGAAAACTTGGGATGTTACAAACCCTTCCCCCTTACAAAAGATCTCGTCCCGAGATCTTAAAGAAAACTAGGTACTAAAGAGATTGGGGTACTCAGTCTTCATAAAGTCTTCTCTCTCCCAAGTGGCTTCTTCTTCGGTGTGGTTACTCCATTGAATCTTCAGAAACTTGATACTCCTGGTACGAGTGGTTCTGAATGCTTCTTCCAGGATGCGAATAGGTACTTCGCGATATGTCAGATCTGAGTTGATATCCACAGTTCGATGGTCGATGTTCTTGAACACCTCGGTCTTCTCAGGTACCTCTAAGCATTTCCGGAGTAACGAGATGTGAAACACATTGTGCACCGTTGACATTTCTTGGTAACTCCAGCTGATAGGACACTTCTCCTCTGCGGCTCAAAACTTTGAAGGGTCCGACATAACGAGGTGCAAGCTTTCCTTTAAGCTGGAATCTCTGCATTCCTTTAAGGGGGGACACTTTGAGATACACGAAGTCTCCGATCTCGAAGGTCATCTCTCGGCGTCTTTTGTCGGCGTAGCTCTTCTGTCTTGATTGAGCGGTCTTGAGGTACTCGCGGATCTTGTGAACCTTCTCTTCAGCTTCTCGGAGAATATCTGGTCCAAAGACTTGACTCTCTCCAACTTCCGACCAATTCAGAGGGGTACGGCACTTCCTTCCGTACAGGCTTCAAAGGGGGCCATTTGTAAACTGGCTTGGTAGCTGTTGTTGTATGAGAATTCTGCGTACGGCAAGCAGTCTTCCCACTTGGATCCATATTCTAACACACATGCTCTCAGCATATCTTCCAATATCTGGTTGACTCGTTCAGTCTGTCCATCCGTCTGCGGGTGATAGGCTGTGCTGAAGTTCAGCCTAGTTCCGAGTCCTTCATGTACCTTCTGCCAAAATCTGGAGGTGAATTGGGATCCTCTATCGGATACTATTGACTTCGGGGTTCCGTGCAGGCTGACTATCCGTGAGATATACAACTCTGCAAGTCTTGGTCCTTGGTAGGTGGTCTTGACGGGGATGAAATGGGCGACTTTGGTCAATCTGTCGACCACTACCCAGATAGAATCATTTCCTTTACTAGATTTGGGCAATCCGGTGATGAAGTCCATTCCTACCGAATCCCACTTCCATTCGGGAATCTGCAGGGGCTGTAGCAGTCCTGCGGGTCGTTGATGTTCTGCCTTGACTCTCTGACAGATGTCACACTTGGCGATGTAACTCCCGATTTCTCGCTTCATCCCATGCCACCAGAACTGTTCCTTCAGTCCTGGTACATCTTGGTACCTCCGGGATGAATAGAATACAAGGTGTCATGGGCTTCCTTTAGAATCACTTGTTTCAACTCCGAATCTGACGGCACGCACAAGCGTCCGTTGTACCAAAGTACTCCTTCTTCATCTACGGTGAATCCCGGTGCCTTTCCCGCAGCTATTTGGCTTTTGACTCCGTCAATGCTAGCATTTCCCTTCTGGGCTTCCTTGATCTGACTAATCAAGGTAGGTTGGAGTTCAATGCTGGCGAGAAAACCTTTACTAACTAGTTCCATCCTAAACTGTTCAAACTCTTGGTGAAGGCTAGGTTGTTCTTCGGCAATCATGGAGTTCAACTGACACGGCAGTCTACTCAAAGCATCCGCTACCACATTGGCCTTGCCTGGGTGATAGTGGATATCCATATCATAATCTTTGATTAACTCTAACCATCTCCTTTGCCTCATGTTCAGCTCCTTCTGGGTGAAGATATACTTCAAACTCTTATGATCCGAATAGATCTCGCATCGATTACCCATGAGGTAATGACGCCATACTTTCAAGGCTAACACTACTGCTGCTAGCTCTAGGTCATGGGTCGGATAATTCTGTTCATGCTGCTTCAGTTGCCTTGACAGGTACGAGATCACTTTGCCTTCTTGCATCAACACACATCCAAGACCAATCTTGGAGGCATCACAATACACATCAAATGGTTTGGTGATGTCCGGCATGATCAGTATTGGGGCTGAAGTCAGTCTGCTCTTGAGCTGTTGGAAACTCTCTTCACACTTGTTCGTCCATTCGAACTTCTTGTCCTTTTTCAACAATTGGGTCATTGGTCTGGCTATGCTTGAGAATCCTTCAACGAATCGGCGGTAATATCCCGCCAATCCGAGAAATGCACGGACCTCAGTCTGGGTGGTTGGGGCTTTCCATTCTGCAACGGTCTTTATCTTTGAGGGGTCAACGGCAATTCCTCCTGCGGACAAGATGTGTCCCAGGAATCCTACTTCCTTCAACCAGAACTCACACTTGCTGAACTTGGCATACAGCTGGTGTTCCCGAAGAGTATCTAAGACCATTTCCAAGTGTTGCTCATGTTCTTCTTCGGTTTTGGAGTAGATAAGGATGTCGTCGATGAAGACAACGACGAACTTATCCAGGAAGTTCATGAAGATCTTATTCATGAGATTCATGAAATAAGCGGGGGCATTGGTTAATCCAAATGACATGACATTGTACTCATACAATCCATATCTGGTGGTGAAGGCAGTTTTGGGGATGTCCGATGCACGGATCTTCAGCTGATGGTAACCTGTCCTAAGATCAATCTTAGAGAACACGGTGGCACCGGTCAACTGGTCAAACAAGTCTTCTATCTTGGGCAAAGGATACTTGTTCTTGATGGTGACATCATTGAGCTTGCGGTAATCCGTACATAAACGGATAGCACCATCCTTCTTGTCCACAAACAATACTGGTGATCTCCATGGTGATGCACTTGGTCTAATTAAACCTTTGGCTAACATATCATCCAGTTGTTTCTTTAGTTCTACTAATCTGCCGGGTTCATACTGTAAGCTCCTGGCTATAGGTCCTGTTCCAGGGATTAATTCGATGATAAACTCGATATCCCGATCCGGGGGCATACCGGGTAGGTCATCTGGAAACACATCAGAGTATCTACAGACGACTCTGATTTGATCCAAGGTGGGTTTGGTTAAACTCTGGTTGCAGGTAAATTTTCTGGGCAGTTTTTCTGAGATGTGCTCTACTAACACTCCGGTGCTACTAGTCATGGTGATGGCCTTCTTGGCACAATCAATCAATCCATGATGTTTGGACATCCAGTCCATACCCAGTACTACTTCCAAACCTTTTGTTCCCAGAACAATCAGATTGGCATAAAAGTCTATTTCATGAATTCTGATAGGAACATCTTTGCAAATTTTTCTAGCTTTAGTGGTTGATCCAGGTATTTGCACTACCATGACATGCTTCAAACTGATGGGTTGAATCTTACTAGTGCATGCAAATTCTTCCGTAACAAATGAATGCGATGCTCCAGAATCAAACAGCACTCTTGCAGGTATTGAGTTAACAGAGAACATACCCAGCACGACATCTGGGGCTTCCTGAGCTTCTTCCGCACTCATGTGAAAGAGGCGGCCGCTACGGTTGTTCGGGTTGTTGGGGGCGAACTTCTTGTTGTTGGCGACACGGCGTTGCTGCTGAGCAGGGCCAGTGGTGTTGGCGGCCATCTTGGCGAGTCTCTGGGGACACTCTTTGGAGTAGTGCCCCACCACGCCGCACTCATAGCAGTTGATGGTGGACTTGTCTTTGGGGGCGACGGGGATAGCGTTGTCCCAGTCCTTGGAGCAAGTGTTGGTGTTGGGGTTGGCAGGGGTTCTTGTCGGAGCGGTTGAAGTTGTTGTTGTGGTGGACGAAGTTATTGTTGTTGTGGTGGTGTCCTCCCGTCCTGGGGTTTCCTCCGCTCCGGTTCTGATAACCGGGGCGCGACATCTGTGCCGGTGGCCTGTTGTTTCTGGGGTGAATCCTCCGCTTGAGCGGGGCGAAACTTGGAGGTGTTGCTGGGCCCACTCTGGTGCATCATGCGGCGCTTGCGGTTTTCATTGGCTTGGTTCAACTTGCCCTCCATCTGGATGGCGGAGTCAACAAGGGCTTCGAGGTCAGCAAAAGGGATGTTGACCAACACGGTCTGCATCTCATCGTGCAGTCCGTTCAGGAACCTCTCCTTCCTCTTCTCGGTGGTGTCAGTCTCATCCGGGGCGTACCTTGACAGGGTGAGGAACCTGTCGCGGTATTCTACCACGGTTAGACGGCCTTGCTTTAACTCGCGGAACTCATCCCGCATCTTCTTGATGAGACCCGGTGGCACATGGTACTTGCTAAACTTGAGCTTGAAATCTGCCCAAGTCATGAGTTGCCCTGCATTCAATGCGCGAGCACTCGTCCACCAGGCACGTGCAGGTCCTGCCAGATAGTGGGTGGCAAACAGCACCTTGTCATCATCTTCCACTCCGGCAACCTCAAGATTGTTCTCCATTGTTTGGAGCCAATCATCAGCATCAAGGGGTTCCTCCGTCTTGCTAAACACCGGTGGGTTGGTGTTTTGAAAGTTCTTCAACTTGGAGCCCGGATGGTCATGGTTTCCGTGACCCTGATTGTTCTGTGCAAGCTGTTGAAGTACAGCTAGGTTAGCTTGCCTTTCAGTTCTATCAACTTCTCGATCAGCCAACATCTGTTGCAGTATCCGTGTCAGCGCATCCGGATTTGCGTTGCGATTGGGAGGTGCCATCTGAACAGAGATATGGATCATAAGATGAGAGGGAAATTTCTATGGCTCATTTTGGAAAATAAAAATCACATTTATTTAAGACTTGATTCATAAGATGATAATCTTACACACACAAACATAGTCATGAAGGTAGCACTTATTACAAGCTAACAATCCGGAGGGTTTGAAGAACCCTTTCACAATCTACGATACATGGGGCGGATACAAAGGACCGATACATCTCATACTACGCAAGTGCTCAGAGGGGGATGGAAGCTATCCATCGATGCGGAGCGGGAAGGTGGTGTCCATCCCGGCAGGCAGGTGCTGGTAGAAGTCCTGGTCTCCTTCTTCCTCCGGCTCGTAGTCGTTGTCGTTGCTGACGTAGGAGTAGCCATCCCCTTGGATGTCTTCCCCCTCGCCTTCTCCTTCCAGGATCTGGAGCTGCTCCGCCTGAGTGGAGATGGTCTCCTTCAGGACGGAGATCTTGGTCTTGAGGCGGTGGATGGTGGAGTCCCTCTTCGCAACCAGCTGGCGAAGAGTCCTGCGCTCCTTTGCGATGACCTTGATGGTCTCCGCATACTGGTTCAGCTGCTGCTGAGTGTGGTTGGCGGCGGCGCGGGAGTTATCCAGCGCAGACCGAGTCTCGAACAGCATGTAGTCGAGGTGATCCACATGGTGCCTCAGCACGGGGTGGTATGGCAGGCTGAGGGGCAGCCCAACAGAGGAGTGCCTTGCGAAGTGCGCAAAGCGTTCCCCTTCAATAGCCACCGAGTTTTGCCCGCACAGACGAGCGAGAGCCTCCTGGAGTGCACGGGCGAGTCCATCCACCCAGGTGTTGTCTCGGAGAGAGAACTGAATCTGGCGGAACATGGGTGACTCCGGCTTCCCAGGAAGGTTAGCCATGATGAGCCACTGGAGCTGGCCGTTGGCTTTGGTGGCCTCCGTAAAACACGGGAGGCGAGCGTCCGAGGAACTCGGTGAGAGCAAACAGATCCCTTTCAAAGATCAGATCCCCACCGTTCGCCAAGTCGTACACTTGGGTTTGGATGAAGGGCTCCGTCGGGATGATAGGCTCCATCTGTAGAGGGAGTGACAAGTAAGTTAATAATTGTAAGTGTTCAAAATTTTAAGTAATAATCACATGAAATGGATTATTTTGAAAAAGATTTCCAAGGTAGGGGATGATTGTATTTTCATAACTATTTTATTAAAAGCTAAGTTTGTTGGACGTCCATTCTAACTAGGGTCTCCTAAGGTCAAACAATGGCTCTGATACCAACTTGTCAACACCCGGGTTTTTAAGTCCGGATGCCCTATTACATCATACATCGCAATCCCAGGAAGATTGTTTTTGCGAGACATAATAGTAAGTCGTTCAGAGTCATCATTTATTACAACACATAAGGTTTTACAACGAGGGATCATATGATCCAATATTACACAAATAGATTGTTCAACATCACAAATAAGTAGCGGAAGCGTAGTAGTAGTGGACTATATATTCCACAGGCAACGCTTGACGTTAGAAGACGATCCTAGTTATCGTAGACGTCCTGCTGTCCGTCATCCTGATACTGTTGCTCCTCTTCAAAGTCTGGCATTTGAATAGCCAGGGCAAAGCCATGAGTACTTTTAAAGTACTCGCAAACTAATATTGTGGTAACACATATTAAGGGTAGTAAGGGGTACTAAGCTCTAGGTTTATTTGCATAAAGCCAAGTTTTTATTTGATAAACATTTAATAAAACCCTCATTATTTAATAGACTAACTCAAGTGGGAACATTAGTGTCATTCCCACAATTCATTTGGGATCCAAGTCCATTCACCATTCACCTTCATCATTTCAACATAAATTCTGATAACGGAAATAGTATGGCCTTTCCAACCGTCCATAACCGCGGACACGACTATTCGAATAGGTTTAACACTCTGCAGAGGTTGTACTCTTGTGCCACAACTTTTGATTACATCCGTCGAGGATAACCTCGAATCATCGTAACTCAGTACGCGGATCATCAACCATAACCTTTCACTTATATGTCCTAGTATAGGCACCTCTCCCCATGAGCTTGGCCCCCCGGTGAGAACCAACTGTTAACCCGGGAACTGCACAGGGCTTGGGTCGTACATTCACCTCATATTCACATCATTTCTCATATACGGAGGCAGCCTCGGCATAACCCCTATGATGCTTGTTTAGAGGGAACCCATACTAAAATACACAAGTTTCTAGTTAAGCCCTACCCATAATCAGGTATTGTGGGGGTACTTGTATAATTGGAAAGGTATCGCATTCAAACCCATATCAGTTTTATATCAAAAATCACTATCTTCTCTTGGTCATATTCACCTTCAAAGTCATTCCATGGAATGATCCATCATTCCAAGGTTTCAAAATCATATCACAATCATTTGTTCCCATCTAGAGTAGTCAATTTTTAATTGATTAGCAATAGCAACTATATGAGGGGTGCTATCTAGCTTGGAGTGGTGTTAATCTAACCCAAACATTGTTCTACTCTAGACCAAGTGAATCATAAAAAGTACTTTGAAATAAATAAGCCAAAGTAAAAATAAGTAAAAACATGGGATAGGTAGTACATAAAAGTAAAATGTGATGGTGCCTTTGCTCTTGTAGAGCTAAGCACTTGTGTTTAGCAAGGGTTAGCTTGCCTTGAGCTGAGTAGTGATCAAAGTGCTCTTCTTCTTCCTGGGAGTAGGCTTCCTCCTCTTGATACTCCTCGTTACTAGCGTCTATATACGAATACGAGGTATAAATACTAAACCAAACTCACATGCTAAACTAGAAACACTCAAAGAGTTCACACTCTAGTCCTATTATCAATCAAACATGGCATGGTGAGTTATTTGAGGAATTCTTATTTAGGAGAAAATAATTTCCTCTCATTATTCCTATTTCTTAAATTTGGATATGTAGATCCTTAGAGAAATTCATTTCTTCTCATTACTTCATATTAAGATTTAATCTCTTCATATAATAATCAGGTATGAAATATAGGTTGACCCAAGTCAACATTTCATATCTATTATATGTGAGTATAATTTAATTAAAGTGCTACACTACACATGTTATAATACTATTATTTTAAATGCATTAAAATCTCTAAGTAATAATTATCAGGGGTTCATTAGCCTAGGTCATTCCCCCTGGTTATATTACTTAGGATCAAGATTTAAATGAGAGAGTAGCTCTCATACTATTTATTAAATTTGAATTCCAAGTTGAATTGTTCTAGAATTGACTACATAGCTATCTTATTTGATCTAGTCCATGATCATACAAATAACATGTCTATATTATTGCATAATCAATTAGAGGACATCATTTGTGATTTATTAGAATTTGAATCAACTTAAAATCATTTATAGATTATTTTTAATAATTATTTGAAGTTAGAAAAGGCCCTGCCTTGTTATTTTTGTCATTTAAAATTTACTACGAATTTGGATATGAGGCCAGTGGCATTATTTAGATAATTTCATGAGCTTTCTAAATATATAAAATTGGTTAAATTTGGTGTAGTAGATCTCAAGATATTCAAATTTGAAGTTAGCATCAGTATTTGAATTCGAACTAAATGGATTATTCCTATTTGAATTTTTGGGCCACGCGGGAAAAGCTAATGGGCCGAAACGGTTTAACACAGCACTGCGCGGCCCAGCACGCATCTGGTGCGAGTGGGCTGCCTGACAAGCGGGGGCCACCCGTCAGTGCCTCATAACACGCCGAAGCGGTACGAGCGAGGAGCGCAGATCAGCGATCAACGGCTCACGACGCTCGTCGTCTCCGGCGAGATTCCGACGAGGCCGCGGCGTCAGTAGGGGGTCGGAGAGCCTACCAGGGTTCCCGCGGTGCTCTGCTGGTGGCGAGGTGACGTTGTCGAGGATGCTGAGCCGTCTGGTAGCAGTGGCGAAGCTCGGGGTGGCGCCAATCGTCGACGGTGATGTCCTGGCTCCGGCGGGCTTCGTCTTGCAATTGGAGCAGCTCCGGGATATGGTGTGAAATTGATGTGGGGAGCGTGTTCAAAGAAGGGAGAGGAGCAAGGTGTGTGAAGAACTTGTGAGCTGAGGAGCTCTATTTATACGATGGAGGCCGGGGGTGCTGGAGGAGCGCCGACGGCGGGCCTCCGTTGATCGAAGGGCAAGGCGAGGACGGCATCGTGTAGTCGCTGTCCCGGCGATGCTCAACGGCTAGCGGCGAGAGATAGGGCTACGGAAACGCTCGAGTTCTTGCTGTGATCATCACGGTACCCGCGTACGTCGACGGCGAGGACGACGGTGACAAGGCTCCCGCGTGTTCGAGCATGTCTAGCGTGTAGAGGGCGAGGAGTAGCGCTCGACGCAGCGTAGGGATGCAGGGCGAGGACGGCAACGATCGAGTGGGCGACGATCGGCGCGCCGCGCGCTCACCGCGTGCATGGGCGCGTGCCGGCAAGGCCTGACGCGGCGTTCTGGGCAATGCCGTGCAGTGGCGATCGAGTGAGCCGGCTGAGTCCTTGTGCTGCAGGGATGCTCGAGGACATGAAGAAACGACGAGGGAGAGGCCAGGGAGAGAAGTGCACAAAGGTGGCCGGCATGGCCACGGCATGCATAGTTTTAGGGTTTTCTTCTCCCTCTCTCTCACTTTAATCGATCAAGGAGGTACTGGGAGGATGCAGGGGTCCTAGAAATAGCTAATGATCACAAGATCAAAGTGGTTTAGGGAAGAAACCAGTGGACAATTGAGTGTAACTCAATTTGGAAATGGTGCCTGCCAAGTGTTTGTTGAAATGGCCGCAAGAGAAAATTATTTAAATTTCGAAATTCTTTTTGGTACATCTCAATGATATAATTAATGTGAGGTATTGGTGGTGGTGGCACTCAATTTGGATTTGATTTGCAAAATTTCAAATTTGGGTGATCTTCTTCTCTCTCTCGGGTTCCCTCTTTGCCCTCTTATTCTGGTCAACCTAGTCAACTTTAGGGAGGGTGGTCAACATCAAAGTTACTCACCTTGACATGGTCTTGGATGACATGGCTTTGGTTGACAAAGTTTAGTTTAGGATTTGAGAAATACAGGGGGGTAAAGTGGTGAAGAAAATATTTTTGGTCCAAATGACCATTATCATATGTATGTAGGATTTTTGATTTCCTTGTATTTGATTCTTGATCCAATGATGCAATTGTGTTAGTTTATCATATTGAAGCTTTTTAGAAGCAAGGAAGCAAGCAATTATGGCCTTGGTGAAGGATTTGCCTTTTTACATAAGTGTATGGAAGTGAAGAATGGGTTTTTCCCATTTTCTTTACTCCTCTTTAATTTAGGGTTTGGTGATCTTGATTAGGGTTCATAAAGCAATAGTTCAACATGCTAACACTCATCATGGCAATTGCACAAAAGAAAATTACTTGAATGCATGAATCTATTTGTGGCACTATATGCATAGAAAAAGTTTTTTGTTTGTTGTAAATTTTGAGTAATTGAAACTCTCACTTGCTTTATTATTGTGGAAAACTTGGGATGTTACAGTCCCCGATGTCAGCCTCCCCGTAGAACAAACATGTGATATCTTGATTATTTTGCAGACAATAAACAGTGTATTGCGCTCTGAGCTATTTCAAACGGATAAATTAAATCTTTATTTTTACATAAACAAACTTATATGTTGAATCTCCTTGTTTTTTTGTTTTTGCGAAGCATAGGACTTTCCTGTTTTGTTTAGAAAATTCCGAACTTTCCTGTTTTGGAGTGGGCTGAAATTGTACGAGTCAAAAGGCCAAGCACGATAGTTCGAAGGCCCAGATGTCCAGATGCAGCCCAATTGAAATCTTTCTTCTTGGATTTTTTTCACCCCCTGATTTCTGGCTACTACATTTTTCTTTTGGTCCCGTGCCGCCTTGGAAACATTGAGACCGCTGCTGCAAAATGGGACCCGCATATCATCCTCTATGTACTATAAAACTTTCTTTTCTTGAATTATTTTTGGCCTGATATTTGGTCAATTGCCTTTCTCTTTCGATCCCATGCAGCCTCTCAAACGGTGATACCGCTGCCGCTAAATGGGACCCGCATGTCATCCTCTATGTACAATCAAGTTTCTTTTCTTGAATTATTTTTGGCTCCCGATATTTGGTCACTTACCTTTTTCTTTCGATCTCATGCCACGTTTGAAACGTTGAGGAACCTGCTGGCTCATGGGACCCGCATGTCATCCTCTATGTGCTATAAAAGTTTATTTTCTTGGATTTTTTTCACCCTCTGATTTTTGGCTATTTCCTTTTTCTTTGATCCTGCCGCCTTGGAAACGTTGAGTAAGCTGCTGACTCATGGGACCCGCATGTCATCCTCTATGTACAATCAAGTTTCTTTTCTTGAATTATTTTTGGCTCCTGATATTTGGTCACTTGCCTTTTTGTTTCGATCTCATGCCACGTTTGAAACGTTGAGGAACCTGCTGGCTCATGGGACCCGCATGTCATCCTCTATGTGCTATAAAAGTTTATTTTCTTGGATTTTTTTCACCCTCTGATTTTGGCTATTTCCTTTTTCTTTTGATCCCCTGCCGCCTTGGAAACGTTGAGTAAGCTGCTGACTCAATGGACCCGCATGTCATCCTCTATGTACAATCAAGTTTCTTTTCTTGAATTACTTTTGGATCCTGATATTTGGTCACTTGCCTTTTTGTTTCGATCTCATGCCACGTTTGAAACGTTGAGGAACCTGCTGGCTCATGGGACCCGCATGTCATCCTCTATGTGCTATAAAAGTTTATTTTCTTTGTTTTTTTTCACCCTCTGATTTTTGGCTATTTCCTTTTTCTTTTGATCCCCTGCCGCCTTGGAAACGTTGGGTAAGCTGCTGACTCATGGGATCCGCATGTCATCCTCTATGTACAATCAACTTTCTTTTCTTTTGATCTCAAGACGCATTTGAAACGTTAAGACCGCTGCTGCTAAATGGGACCCGCATGTCATCCTCTATGTACAATAAAGTTTCTTTTCTTGGATTATCTTTGGATCCTGATATTTGGTCACTTGCCTATTTCTTTCGATCTCATGCCACGTTTGAAACGTTGAGGAACCTGCTGGCTCATGGGACCCGCATGTCATCCTCTATGTACTACAAAAGTTCATTTTCTTGGGTTTTTTCACCCTCTGATTTTTGGCTATTTCCTATTTCTTTTGATCCCCTGCGGCCTTTGAAAGTTGAGGACTCTGCTGCCTCATAGGTCCCACATGTCAGCCTGTATGAACGATAAAGCTTTCCTTGGAGTTTTTTTACCCCCTAATTTCTGGCTACTTTCTTTTTCTTTTGATCTCAAGCCGCATTTGAAAGGGGACCGCTGCTGCAAAATGGGACCCGCATGCAATTCTCCATGTACAATAAAAGTTTCTTTTCTTGGATTATTTTTCACCCTCATTTTTGGTCACTTGCCTTTTTCTTTTGATCCCCTACCGCCTTGGAAACGTTGAGTAAGCTGCTGACTCGTGGGACCCGCATGTCATCCTCTATGTACAATCAACTTTTTTTTCTTTTGATCTCAAGCCGCATTTGAAACGTTGAGAGCTGCTAAATGGGACCCGCATGTCATCCTCTATGCACAATAAAGTTTCTTTTCTTGGATTATCTTTGGCTCCTGATATTTTGTCACTTGCCTTTTGCTTTCGATCTCATGCCGCCTTTGAAACGTTGAGTAAGCTGCTGGCTCATGGGTCCCGCATGTCATCATCTACGAACAATAAAAGTTTCCTATCTTCGAATTATTTTTACCCCTAATTTTTGGCTACTTCCTTTTTTCTTTTGATCACCTGCAGCCTTTGAAACTTAGAGGATTCTGCTGGCTCATGGGTCCCACATGTCAGCCTCTATGAACAATAAACCTTTCCTTTCTTGGAGTTATTTTGACCTCTAATTTCTGGCTATTTCGCCTTTTTTAAAATCCTGTGTCGCCTTGGAAACGTTGAGAATGCTGCTGCCTCATGGGTCCCGCATGTCATCCTCTCAAAACGATAAATGTTTCTTTTTTTTTGGATTTTTTTACCAACTGATTTTTTTCCGATCCTCTGCCGTCTTTAAAAACGTTGACGACGCTGCTAATACAAGCTCTTTCGCTCCAAGATCTTGCAAGTTAATAGAATAAATCATGGAATTATTAGGATATGTTTTAAATTTCAAATCCACTTTATGAATTTTTTAAAAATACCGTGATCCGTGTGGGTATGGAGCGATCAAGGATTTTCATATTGGCCATGAGCAGTTTCAAAAATTGCAACCGGATAATTCTAAATAAATAAAAACAACTTTTATGCAGAATCTCCGTGTTTTTGTTTTTTGCCATCATAGGATCTATGGTTCATTAGAAAAGGGCCGAAATTGCATGAGCAGAAAAGCCCATTTCTAGTTATTGGGCTTCAACAGCCTGAGCAAGTAGGCCTATAGCAAATACCATGTAGATGGCCGTTGAAACCCAAAAGTATTTGTTGCCTAGACTTGACATGAACCTTGCTATGCACACGACAATTTCAGTCCGATCCGTGTACGCAACACAAGATCAAACCCAACGTGTGAGGAAGCAGGTGGCAGCACACCTCCAGATGCTCAATCGTACACATATCATATAGGAGTTGTCGTATGTACATTAGTTCCGTATTGACATGTTTGTTTCTTTGGTTAACATGTGGGGTCCGCACAGTCACCTAGGTCGCACATCAACTTCTTTGCTCATAGTTGATGCATGTTTAGTGGCCTGCAGCAAGAATCGCTGCCCCCAGGGATGTACTTTACCCTTTAGCGGCGAAAAAATAGGAATGGTCCTCTCATGACTATGATCAACAAGAGGTGGCTATATTATAAAGGACGTACACACATTGTAATTATAGTGCTGAAATAAAGTCAATCCTAAAACAGCCATGCATGGGTTATAATATGAAGGCAACACGAAATACAAAAGCAGGGCAGTGTTCAAATAAACTGATTCAAACTAGTACATACTAAAAACAGTGTACTACTTCTCAACACTTCAAGCATAATAAAAAAGTGTGTCAGTGTTTTTTTAAAGGTAACACCGAACGGGCAATGTTTAAAGCAGGCTTAAACCACATAGCCGCTTGTCGGACACTACCCCAACTAACTCTGGGAAGGCTGATAACTCCCACAGTCTCACCTTCATCTGGCTGGAGGTTGCAGCGCAAAATTTTAGGGTATTGATTATGAAGATACTTCCGGTATGCTGTGTAGACGCAGTTTTTCCTCATGAATGGAACCAATGTGCCATCAGGAGCTTTGGATTCACGCTTCTTCAGGTTGGCAATGATCGGGTAATTGAGTCCGAGGAACAGAGAGTGGTCGCCGAGGCTGTTAACCTGCCTCCAATGAAAGTCCCCTGCACGTGCTGCAACGAACAGAGATATGGGATCCTGCTCAAAGACGTAGGTGGCAACAGGAGGATACTGCCGTAGCTGAAGCCCATTAGCAGCATAGGGAATGTCATGAGGTACTTCAGCATTGGCAATCCCAATGTTGTTTACTGTAAGGATGATCATCAATCGCTTGCCATCAGCAGATGGAGCGAGGAACCACGCGTACTGCTGATCATCCACCACCGGTGGCGGGATTACGAACATGGACATCGGGTTTTCTGCAATATTAGAAATGGAGACGAATAGGGTGTTACTGGCAACCATATTCAAACAGCAGCACTGTTCATCGTTCATGCTCACAGTATAAATACGACTATGTAAGCTAAGGACATTGGTCATTCATGTGTTCAAATCGAGTGTCCAATATATCAGTTATACTGCATGCATCCCACGAAACAAGTCTTAACTTCGCCAAAACTAGACACTAGTTAGTGTATACACAGTTATATACTACCTCTGTCCCACCGAAAGTGTCTGAGATTTGTCCAAATTCAGATGTATCTAGACAGTGAAAGCATATAGATACATTCAAATTTTGACAAATATATCATCTTAAGTTTAAGTCCTGTGTTGTAGTTAATTCCCTTTGTCTTAAGTGATCCAACGGTGTATATGATTAGATATTTGTATACAATATAGGAGTACAGACAATCTACCAGTTGGTCCAGTTTTAAACTGAGTATAGAGCTTCAATCATGACCCTTGGAGTGCTAAATCTAACGGTGCACAACAGCAGGATTCTCTGTGAAGAGTGCACATAGCTAACTCTACAATATTTTAGAACCATCACGTGAGCCTTGGGTCTACCCCAAAAAATGACCAAATATCTGAAACCCCTGAAGCATATGAATAACCCCATCAAAGAAATCGCTATTCAGCACTGCTACATGGATCAATGGAAGGTTCTTACGGTCTCAACTCTCAAGGAAACATCAAAGGAAAAGGTAGATAAGAAATGAGTGAGTGTTAGATGTACACATATTTTTAATTTTTTATTTGTTCCCTTCGTTTGCCGACTGATGGGAAGAAACATCATTTTTTGTAGGACCACTCTTGTTTTCGTATTTTATATATGCATTGCTGGCAATATTTTCTTTCGAAAACCATGAATATAGCTCGAGCTACATGTAGCATGGTTTTTGAAAATTTTGAGAGCTGCATTTTGAAGTTCCAAAGAAAACGGAGATTAAATACGGGTGTCAACAATGTTGTGTTCTACCAACATTCAAATGTCCAAATCAAAATATCTTATATTTAAGGTTTTGCAACAACAAAAAAATCTGACATATATTTTCCAACATTTTGTAACTTCAAAATCTATCAGATTCTGTCATTTTTGTGCGGCCCGAATATAGGGTATCTCAATTTCAGATTTTACACTCTGGTAGAATAATACATTCTCTACATCTATTTTTTTAGATTTTTTATATATTCTTTCAAAACTTGCGAAAGGCATGCTATAAATATTCTTTTGATTATCAAACAGAATCTTTAATGGTTTGACGTGCATACATACTAGTAATATAAAAATATAAAAGTTCTCGCCTTGTACACATTTTGTTGATTTTTTGGAATGAATACAACATTCAATTTGGTAGATAGAGTACTAAACATTTCATGGGAAACTTAAAGCAGCTTGCCAAACAAAGGCTAATAGAAGAAAAAAATAGAGGTATGACAGGCATAACATCCACGATGGGGTTGAAATATGCATAAGCTTCGGGCAATTTGGCAAAGAAAAATCTAGCCGGATAAAGAACATAATTAAAAAAGGTACAGGTTAAACTAAGTAAATTAGGCATAACAAGTATTTCATTCTTGTTTAGTAAATAATTGGATTTTGATTGAGTTACTTTTCTAAGGGAAAAAAGGAGAAGGCAGATATTCAAGACACTTTTGGTGGGACGGAGGGAGTAAATCAAAAGTAAGAAAAAGTTATAACATGTTTCATGAGATGGAGTACTAAATAACGGCCATATGCATCTCTTCGATGCAGAGGCCGGGGTACCTCGCCCTCTATTTCGAGCAAAAATCAACTAGTTATATGAAACAATGGGTGTAAAAGTTAATCAAGAAGGGTGCCTTCATTGTGCTACGTTAACATTTGAGATACTTGTTAATTACATCCATATTCTGCAGTGGATAGAGTTACTAATTCAGGATTGCATTCACATACGGAGTATACTATGTTTGCTGATGACTGATTAGTACTAATTCGTTGCAAGCAACGGTTCATTCATATTCAGATAAAGGATGTGATCGTTAAGTCATATACTTATGAAAGTCCTTATGCATCTCTCTAATGCAGATGGCGGGGGTCTCTCGTCCTCCTTTTGGAGCAAAAATCAATTAGTTATATATGAAACAATGGGTGTAAAAGGTTATCAAAAAGGGTGCCTTCATAGTGCTACCTTATCTTTTGAGATACTGGGTAATTACATCCATATTCTGCAGTGGCGTAGAATTACTAATTCAGGAATGCAATCACATACTGAGCATACTATGTTTGTTGGTGACTAATTAGTACTAATTCATTGCAAGCAACGGTTCATTCATATTCAGCAAAAGGCGGTGTGATCATTAAGTCATTTATGAAAGGTAAAATATAAACAAGGTAGTTCATGAATAACTTCATTGATTAAGGCAGTGTATCATGCAATGCAACATAAGGACTGAAAAAATACCATTTGGGGTGTCCCAGCAGTACGTCCAGCCCCTAATTTCGTCCACCGCAAAAACTTGGCCACCGAGTTCAATGGCATCACAGAACGCCGGCACAATTTGTTCAGGTGTAGGGTTCTTCAGCATTCTCCAGTCGCCACCCCCTTCAAGGTAGAAAATCCTTTTGTCGAACAAGGCGATGAGCTTGTAATCTGCGTACCTCCCACCTTTTGTGGGCACTTGGCAGATTACAATCTTCAACAAATTAATTGCTCGACTCCAGCAAAGATAGTATAACCAATCTTTAGTAGCAGGTTGATATGTAACACCATGACCAATCTTCGGATCAGGTGGGGATGGAAGGGGGATATGTCGCTCGGTGTAGACGTTCACAAGGCACCACTGGCACCCACGATGATCGGCGGCGGCGATCCAGTCGCCGTTCGCGCCAAGCCATTTTCTGTCGTGCATGAACGGCAGGGTGACAGAACGGCGAGGATGGTCAAGGGGCACCAGGTCGTACACGGTAACATGCAGACGAGATGCTGTCGCCACGAACCAGGGTTCATCGAACCAATAAGCAGGCGGAGGCATCAGCAGGCAGGGTTCATCCCAATGGTGCATCTTACCTTCATCATTGCTGATCTGGTCGTAGAGCTCCCTGGAACATGCGGCAAGTCGGACGGTGTAGGTAACGTCCAGATGCGCAGCGATGAGGTCGATGTTGTCGCCGGTGAGAGCCTCCAAGTGGCCGTCCCCGCCGCACCGGCAAAGCCTTGAATATTCCATCAGGTGAAGATGGATTTAGATGGATGGCGGATGCAACTTCGCTTGGGGTTTTCGGAGGAGAGGGCGAGCGCTATGGAAGAAACGATGCGCGCCGCGGCCGGGTGGGGTGAGGAGAGAAAGGTATAGTACTAGTGATGCGGCGTGGTGGGGATCGAGATCCTGCGCGTGCGCGTGATTCTGCGAGGGTGAAGAAAAAGATGATAGACATGCAAGGGGCAAAACCTAGGCAGTACTCTAGGCTGCTGCTGCTGCGACTGGGCGCCGATTTGACTGTTGGTAGATGGTAGACTAGCACGCCACCCATCTATAAATTTGCGACGACGTTTGGTGCAGTGATGTCTCGTCACATCAGCTTGAGCAGAGAGGGCTTTTTTTACAGTTTCCATTACGATATATTTTTCGCCGATAATCGTAGTACTCTATGCCAGAGACACGTACCTTAACACGTGGGCAGCATGCAACCGCGCGAGCACCAAAATGAAATGAGAGATGTTTTAGAGCAGAACTTCATTTTCAATGCCTTTCCTAGCTTGGTTTGGAGGAGCTTCAGTGACTTGATGCTTCCAAGTCTCATTGTGACTAGGTGCCACCATCTACCATCTTTCGAGATCCAACGTTCCAAACTATCTGTTATTTCGAAGCTAAAAAAGAAAAAACTATTCAGAAAATTTTGAAAAAAATCCAGTAATATGTAGATGCCTTGTTTTAAAATCTATGAATATTTCATCCCATTCGGATGACTAGCTTGTGATTAAATAGCTTCTTACGTATTCGAGCACTAGTTTAAACTAAATATTATTTGCTCACAAACCAATTATTCAAATCGAATGAAACTCCACCAAAATATAAATCGAAATATGCATGATTTACTGCAATGTGAGCGGATAATTCAATCCCACGAAAAGACAATATGCTCCAAGACCAGTAATCTCTTCCCTAGCTTATCTGAACATAACTGACAGTGTCCTTAGAGAACATCTTGCAGCCTCAGTAAAGCCTCAGGTATGAACAAGAAGCATACTGCCATCTACAGATCACGCTAAGAACCACAACCCAGGATCATCCTCATAGCCTATATCATCAAGGTTTCCCTCCAAAATGCTTATGTTTGTTGGTGACTAATTAGTACTAATTCAGGAATGCAATCACATACTGAGCATACTATGTTTGTTGGTGACTAATTAGTACTAATTCATTGCAAGCAACGGTTCATTCATATTCAGCAAAAGGCGGTGTGATCATTAAGTCATTTATGAAAGGTAAAATATAAACAAGGTAGTTCATGAATAACTTCATTGATTAAGGCAGTGTATCATGCAATGCAACATAAGGACTGAAAAAATACCATTTGGGGTGTCCCAGCAGTACGTCCAGCCCCTAATTTCGTCCACCGCAAAAACTTGGCCACCGAGTTCAATGGCATCACAGAACGCCGGCACAAGGGCTACAGGAAGACATCACCAAGAAAGGGTGATGCATGTCTCCTTCAACAAACACAGCAGTACATGTCTGAAGCAAGTACATGAACACAAGTACACCACCATAATAATACTACATGAACACAAGTGATGCCGTCGGTTGGGGAGGCCTAAATAAAACTTAAACTTAATCCTAATCTAATGGACGTCGGTTGGGGCGCGCGACGGGTCTGCCTCGTCCTCGTTCTTCGCCTATGCAGCCTACGTCCGTGCCCGCTTCTGGTCCCATGCTTCGCGATAGGGGCGGCCCCAGGGGTATTCTTGCGTATGCAGCTGAATACCTAAGATTTTGACAAAACCTTAGAATTTCCTCATAAATCAGGGAAAAATTTGGCAAATACATGAGGATTTTGGCAAAATGAATACACAGGTTGAAAATGAATACCCAGCACTTCATCACTGGCGCAGCCACTGTTCGCGCTTCAGGCGATCGAGCATGGCGGACGCCGTCAAAAGACCTTGCCGGCGGCGCTGTCCCAGCGGTTCAGTCCTTAGCCGAGAAATCTCCTTCTGGAAGAAGAGTATCGCTTGCTGGCGGGCGAACGCCTCATAATGGCGATGAGCCCTGTCCTCGCAGAACTTCCGTTGGGAAGCCTCCAAGATCCGGAGGTCGTGCTCGCTGTACTCCTCCTTCAACCGTGGGTCCTCGTCGTTATCGGAGCTGTACTCCGCGTCGGACTGCGGCTCCGGCTCCGGCTCCGGCTGCGATGGTGGTGGAGGCTGCGCGCGGACTTTGAGGCCAAGCCTACAGAACCTCGTTTTCCGATGGCGCGGCATTTTTGAGGTGGAGAGGAGAGAATGGAGCGTAAGCGGTGGTGGAAATGAGAGGATAGCACCGCGGGGGTGGACGGCGTAGTAGGTACTTTATGCTGGTGGTAGGCAACTACCCTCATTTACGGCGGCGTAGGCGACTGCACGCCGCGTGTCCGGCCGCTGCCCTCGTGGCCGCCTAGGTTTAGGCGCGGGAGACCATTAAACGCCGGGGACTACCAACCTTCCCGCGTCGCCTTTGATGCGAACAGTCGCGTCCTCCCGCTGACAAGGCGGCCCCACACGCGAAAACCGTCGTGCCGCGAGGCGCCGACGCGCCCGATTCGCGCCCTTCGCCGGTGTGAGCCCAAAAAATGCAACTACTACTACTGTACTAGCGAGCAGGCCCTCCCATCAGTATCAGACTAGTTACATCACCAAAAAAGGTGATGCATGTCTCCTTCACATGGTCTTCTTATGTCATATAGTAAGGCACTAGCAATGATCGGCGCGGCGTGTCTCATAGTGGGAGTATCTTCACTAGTAACTAAGTGTCCAACTCAGCAAATTTGCTTATGTGGCAGTGAGTTAATGAGGAGAGAGGAGGATGGAGTAACATACAGTAGCTAGTTACTGTAACATCACACTTCCCAAGATACAATGAGTCTATAAGCTAATTAATGAAGACATCTATATGATACTACTTTGATGTTACTTCCCACTATGACTAGTCTAACTAATATACTCCCTCTATCTCAGAGCTTAAGGCGTAAAAATAAATTCGATTTTTGATCAAAGCATAAGGCGTAGGTATAGTACTAGTGATGCGGCGTGGTGGGGATCGAGATCCTGCGCGTGCGCGTGATTCTGCGAGGGTGAAGAAAAAGATGATAGACATGCAAGGGGCAAAACCTAGGCAGTACTCTAGGCTGCTGCTGCTGCGACTGGGCGCCGATTTGACTGTTGGTAGATGGTAGACTAGCACGCCACCCATCTATAAATTTGCGACGACGTTTGGTGCAGTGATGTCTCGTCACATCAGCTTGAGCAGAGAGGGCTTTTTTTACAGTTTCCATTACGATATATTTTTCGCCGATAATCGTAGTACTCTATGCCAGAGACACGTACCTTAACACGTGGGCAGCATGCAACCGCGCGAGCACCAAAATGAAATGAGAGATGTTTTAGAGCAGAACTTCATTTTCAATGCCTTTCCTAGCTTGGTTTGGAGGAGCTTCAGTGACTTGATGCTTCCAAGTCTCATTGTGACTAGGTGCCACCATCTACCATCTTTCGAGATCCAACGTTCCAAACTATCTGTTATTTCGAAGCTAAAAAAGAAAAACTATTCAGAAAATTTTGAAAAAAATCCAGTAATATGTAGATGCCTTGTTTTAAAATCTATGAATATTTCATCCCATTCGGATGACTAGCTTGTGATTAAATAGCTTCTTACGTATTCGAGCACTAGTTTAAACTAAATATTATTTGCTCACAAACCAATTATTCAAATCGAATGAAACTCCACCAAAATATAAATCGAAATATGCATGATTTACTGCAATGTGAGCGGATAATTCAATCCCACGAAAAGACAATATGCTCCAAGACCAGTAATCTCTTCCCTAGCTTATCTGAACATAACTGACAGTGTCCTTAGAGAACATCTTGCAGCCTCAGTAAAGCCTCAGGTATGAACAAGAAGCATACTGCCATCTACAGATCACGCTAAGAACCACAACCCAGGATCATCCTCATAGCCTATATCATCAAGGTTTCCCTCCAAAATGCTTATGTTTTTGGAAAGTTTTCTTGACGATAGGGAAGATTCTGAAGGGCTTAGATTCGCTACAATAGCAACAAATGGAAAATTTTCGCCGCTAAAAAGAGTATCCCGCCATTTTAATATACACTTACTAGTAGTTGATCAATTGTGCATTGCAAAACACAAAGTTCAGATCAAATGTGCAACATACCAACAGAAAGTTAACTAGCAGTTTTACGAGCACATGGCGATACTAAGGTGATGAAGCAGTTAACTAGCAGAACAAGATCTCCTACTCAGGGACGCTCTTGGTGGACGCCGAGATATAGGTCGCTAGCTGTGCACGGAGATCCTCCTTCTCCTTGATAATCGCCTTAAGGACGGCGGTTTGTCCGCGCATTAGCACCCTCGAGATCTGCCTCTTGAGCTTTAATTTCAACTTCTGTTCCATGAGATACTTGATGAGGTTGCTTCCAGTATCCATCCATGTGACGCTCTTGTTGTTCAGTTCCACCCAGTAGGCGTTCTGCTGCTTAAGCATGTCGACGCATTGCGCAAGATGAAAGGAGATCTCCTTCTCAGACGCCAAAACTCTGTGAAGACGATCACACTCCAGGGTGAGGGAGTGTTCATTCTCCAGCTGGCTGCCTATGTGGGCCTTGTTCTCCTCCTTTTGCTACAACAATAATTGTATGAAAAAAAAAGAAATCAACCCATTCATATATGAGTATTAGTTACCCGCAAACAATAGGACTACTAATTTCTAGCATGGATATTGATAAAGGAATGGACAACACTCGGACGCTCCACAAATACCACAGGGTTCATCAACACATAATTAATCGGAAAGCAGTGATTACATAAACTATAAAAAAACAAGTGGACAGAGGCATACAGCCTACCTGGCTTGGCCGGGAAACGGGGCCGAACTTAGCTTCGGACGGCCGGACTTGGGGCGCCACCGTCGTTGTGGTTACCGGGGAGACATTTGAACCGCCGGCCCTTTGAGATGTAAATAAATGTAAAAACGGTTAGAAAATAAGAATCAACTGAAGGACACCCCGCTAGAAACTTACCCGGACGAACCCTCGCCCTTGATGGTGGTGTTTGCATCATCATCATTCATCAATGTGACGCTCTGGTTATGCAGTTCCACACAAACGCGGTTCTGCTCATTAAGCCTGTCGAGCTCGGCAGTAAAGGTATTGATGCCTTGCTGAAGATTATGGCAGATCTTGTTCTCGGACGCCAAATCTACGTGAACAGGCTCAAACTCTGGGGTAAGGGAGAGTTCATTCCCCAGCTGGCTGCCTATGTGGGCCATGTTCACCTCCATTTGCTGGCACGATCATTGTATGGAACAAAAAAGAATCCAACCAATTCATATATGAGTAATTACACGCAAAAAAATAGGAGTACTACTAATTTCTAGCACAGATCTTGATACAGGAATGGACATCACATGGACGCTCCACAAATATCACAGTGTTCATCAACACATAATTAAAAGGAAAGCCGTGATTACATAAACTACTCCATCCTATCCCTTTTAGTAGTAGTAGTAAACACGGATTTAGTAAAGTTGTATTCTCCCTATGATCCCTTTTAGTTGACTCGGATTTAGTACAAAGTTGTACAAATTTTATTTGACTCAAATTTTCCGATTCATATTAATTGACTTCAATATGGATGTATCTAGAACTAAAATGTGTCTAGATACATCCATATTAGAGTCAATTAATATGAACCGGAGTAGTACTAAATTTGAGTCAAATAAAATGGATCGGAGGGAGTACTAAATCAGAGTCTATTAAAATGGATTGGAGGGAGTATTAAAAAAAAGTGGATAGAGGCATACAGCCTACCTGGCTTGGCCGTGAAACGGGGCCGAACTCAGCTTCCGACGACCGGACTTGGGGCGCCACCGTCGTGGGGGTTACCGGGTAGACGTTTGAACCGCCGGCCCTGTGAGATGTAAATAAATGGAAAAAACAGTTAGAAAATAAGAATGAACTGGAGGACACGCCACTAGAAACCTACCCGGACGAACCCTCGCCCACTGGCTCGCTCTCCATCGAATAGAGGATAGACTGCTCTGCGAGAATGCTCAGGCGATCATAAGTGGCCATACAACGACGCGCTAGCTGGCTAGATGAGTTTTTCTCGGCGGTCCTAGTCCTCATCGTCTTCCCTAGGATATCCTGCCGCCGGGCCGCCCGGCTCAATGGAGCCATGGCTTGCGAGGTACGTAGTACTTTACTACTCAGTAGTTAGGGTGGAGGGCTGGTGAAGGCTAGTTACTAGCTACCAGCAGAACAGAAAGAGAAGAAGGGCGGAGGGCTGGTCAAGGATAAATCTTACATACACCCAGAAAAGACCATCGTGCCCTCGCGGGGCTTCTGAGCAATTATAGGGACGTGTGTTCTCAAATGGGCAAGATAGGGTACCTTCCCGAGGAAGCATCTAGCACCCAAGCCAATGGACTGCGCGTTGAACAATGGTTACAGTATGTGTAAAAAGAAAAGATAACAAGGGAAATGCCTGGCAGGGTCCAGAGGTGCATTTAATCGGACATGGGATTCCATAGTACAGTACACCATAGAGTATGTGAACATAAACACAGAATACAATCAAGCGCTTAGTGTTGGACCCTCTCCGCCAAATAAGATCATATATCGTCGTTAGGGCCGCCCTGGTGAATCCTCTGAATGAAAAAAGCCCATAGTTGGCAACCTAAACCCGCCGCTCCGAATAGGAACTTCCGTCCGACGATAACTTTCTGACAACAAAAATTAATTAATTCAGTACTGCATAAACCGCAATTTCAATTAGATAACCACGAAGATTAAGATAGGCGCATGTATCACCTGTCGATGCGAACCCAGATAGTCAGCTCCGTGCACGGTTGATACCATTGCAACGACCGCTCTAGTTCCGACCATTTGGCGGCGCCCGGCGTGGTCGTGCTGTTCGCCAGAATAGTGGCCGTATAGTTGGGGAGCATTAAACCAATCTCAGAGCGATTAAGTAATGGCTTGCCGTGCGACGACATACTCACATTGTACTCCGGCCACACGCACGCCGCCGACCTAACGCACTCAACGGATAGGCAGGCCAGCACGCATCCATTTTTCGGCTGGACTTGCGTATATGTGTGCCAGACGAACACGGTACCATCGTTCCCGTAGAAGATGACCGGACGTCTTGGCTCTGGCGGTGCCAGCACCGGGATGATGAACGCCATCGCGGTGCCGTACGGGATCATGTCCACACAAATCGAATGGATTTCTCTGAGGTGGGCGATGAGCGCTGCTGGCGAGGCGGAGAAGTCGCAGCCGGCCTCTGTGCAGTCGCACGGGCCGTGCGGGCACGCGAGCTCGTGGTCGTGGAGCTCGTTGTAGGCGACCACGCTCCCGCACCCGTCGTGGGGGCACTCCATCCTCTTTAATCTGCTTTGAAGAAGATATTGATGGGGAGGGGAGGGGAGGGGCGAGTGGAGAAGAAGGAAGGTGGTGGCTATTAATTCGGGCCTCACCGTCCCACCAGTTTGGCTAATTAAGGTGACGCTGAAAGTTTCACTGTCTATGTTTTCACACGCAGTACACCTTATATGATGGCCAAAAATGGGATATGAAGATTTTCTCGAAATATCAAAAAAAAAAAGATTGATGTTTGACATATGTGTGATGTTACTCAAAATTGAACTACATGTTACGAATGGACGGTCGGCAATTTTTAGGGAAGAAAATGAATTTTAAAATATTGAAATACTTTGAGTGTCTCTGTGTGAAGCCTTGCACTAAGATCATAGAAATTTCCATTACCCTTGTACGGATGGTGGGTCCTAAAAGTTGAAGTAATTTGAGTGCAACAAAAAGAACTTCAATGAAATTAAGGGCTCCTTTGATTTAAAGGATAGGAAAAGCATAGGAATAGGAAATGTATAGGATTGGAATGGCATGTCTACTTGAATCCTATAGGAAGATGAAGTGTGTTTGATTGTAGCAAAGGAATTTTTTCATGAGCTATGAGCTAATGCTTATTTCCTATAGGAATTACACTACAAGATTCCTATAGGAATTTTTCCTATAGGATATGTTCCTATGAATCAAACAACATGTATAGGAAATTTTCCCATAGGAACCAAATCCTTCACACTTCCTATGCAAATCCTTTGAATCAAAGGAGCCCTAAAAATGTGGACTAGCTTGTGTCGTCATATGAGATATAGATGGTATAAAAATAACAAACTACAATACTAAGAGTGATTTATATAAATCAAGTTTGATTTCTTGCTTTCATGTATGAGTTAATTTATTAACATGGCTTTCTACCCCCCCCCCCACACACACACACAAACACACAAACACACTCTCTCTCTCTCTCAAATGGGGGTGAGAGGAGAAGAAGGATGTTCGTAACTCATGCCTCACCATCCTACCAGACTTTGGTCGATGCCCAAGACATTCATGACCTAAAAAGGTGACGTTGACTATTTCATAGTCTACATTTTCACAAGCATTATACAATGTATATTGGCCAAAATGTGATGTGTAGATTTTCTCGAATTGTACCTTATTTGGATTCATGTTTGACGTATGAGCGGTTTTACTCAAAATTCAACTACATGTTCAAATGCCAGGTCGGAAAATTTGAATGAAGAAAATATAGTTTAAATATTGAAATAAGTGAGCATATGTGTGCGTGTGTGCGTGTGTGTGTGTGTGTGTCTTTTGTGCACTACGATACGTAAAATTGGCACTACCATTTTACGAATGTGGTGGGTCCTAGAATATTGAAGCAAATTCAAAAAAAATGTGCTAGCTTGAGTCATCGTATGAGATAAAATCGCTATACAAATAACAAACTTACAACCTTAAGGTAATTTAAGAAAGATTTATTTTCTTGCTTACACATGTGTGGTCATGTTGATTGCATTGTATATTAGTATGAACTTACTAATAATTATCCCAAATATTGGCAGCAATGTGCATCTTACCGTTCACATATATTTTATTCAACTTCATTTCACACAAAAATACATTCTACTTTATTAGTGTAAAATAAGAGCTTTATGTGAGCTTTATTGTGAAGTGGCTGCCTGAGAGAAGGGCCAAATTTTCAAGGTAACAATTTCGAAACATGGCATACTTCATAAGATGACCATTTAGGTGATATATATGTTGATTATTTCTCGAGTTTGTAATATATGTGGACTTATGTTGAGTTTTAACCAATTTTAGTCAATTTAAAATTGCATGTTCTTTAAAGTTCGGCACGAGTTTTGGTAGAAAATATGCAGATTTTACCATGGTAAGGTGTTATGCTTCATGCATGAAAAAACTACAAAGAAAAGATGAACAATTTGTACGAATGGTGAAGCCGGTGAATTTGAAGCAAATTGAATGCAACCAAAGGAAATTCATTAAAACTAAAAAAAAGATGAAGAGTTCACGAGGAAATGGTATGGCGATTTGAAAAGAAAATGAATCACTACATATGTGAATCTGGTCATAGTAAACGAAAATGCCAAGTAGAGTTTCCAATTTTGTTCATAAAAATAGATCAAATTTGAACTAGATTTGTGATGTAGATTGGTCATAGAAACCGCTATAAGCCATCGCAATGTACGGAAGTGAATAATTCTAGGCATCCATATTTTAATTACTTCATGTAATGTAATTGAACAAGCTAGATTGGGTATTGCCCCATGAAATTGTACCACACATGCCAACAATAGTAAACCTGGTTGCTTACAAGTACGCCAACATTATGTGGCTTGATTAAATGTGCATTAAACTTAAAATGCCTATTTATTTATATTGTTTTAGTAGTCGTATGACAGTGAAGGATCCAGAGTTGCATTAATCGGCGAATTGGGTTACATATTACATAGACTAATTCATGGTAAACATAAAATACATCCAATCCGTCAACATTTTTAGATAAAGGTCTAAGTAGTCCTTCCCCACCGAAGTAGATGACCACCTCCAACACTACGGCCGTCCTGACAAGAACCATCAGCAAAACGTCTCTTTTAGTCCTTGTACTGAGTACTTTGAAGCAGGAAGCCCCAGACACACCCTTCCTTTTACGGTGATGAAGCAATATTAAACATCAAAAGAAGAGGCAGAACAAGATCTCCTACTCAGGGACACTTGGTGGACGCCGAGATATAGGTCGCTAGCTGTGCACCGAGATCCTCTTCTCCTTGCTAATCGCCCTGTCACAAGAAAAACAAATTAATTCAGCATTACTTAAATCCGCATTAGCATCGTCCCAATAAGATTGAGGGTAGTGTTATGTTCACTCACTCCTTATCGATGCGCAAATAGATAGTCAGCTGCTTCGATGATTCATTGCCGCACAGGTACCGCGGCGGCACCGAGAGGAAGGAAGTGACATCTCCCAAAGAAACTGTGCCCGGAGTCGGGCTGCTCGTCGGCTCTAATACCGCCTTCACCACGTCAAACAAGTGTTCCCCGGTAAGCTTACGCGGCCCCGGCATCGGCGGGCCGTTCGCCCACATTGTCACCCTATACCGGGGCAAGTTGCACGCCGCCGGCCTGACGCACACGAAGGATACCGCGGTGTCCATGCCGCAAGGGTGGATGTGCAAGGCGAACACTGCGCCATCCGTCCCGTAGCCGATGAGCTGTAGTTTTGGCGAGCCCGGTGCCGGCACCTTCAGATGAACAAATCCGAAGTCCTCGTCGTACGGGAACCTATCCACAGCGGTCAAGTGGGCTTCTCTGAGGTGTAGGATGAACGGTACCTTCGAATCGGCGAATTCGCAGCCGGGGTGCGTGCAGAAGCAAGAGCCGTGCGGGCACGCCATCATGTGCTTGTCTTCCTCGTTGTAAGGGATCTCCCTCCCGCACCAGTCGTTGATACACTGGATCGTCGGCTTCAGAGGCTGCTTCTTCGGCACAGGCAACTCCATAGTCTAAGGTCTGATGAGGGATCGGAAAGGGGCGCGGGGGGTTGTGGCGGCGGCGGCGCGAGCGAGGGGGGAGCAGTGAGAAGCTGAGAACTGAGAAGGGAGATTGATGTTTATGGAGATTGATGTTTCTTTATAATAATATAGAGGGCTCTTCTTTTAACGGGAGCCTCTAGACTGGTGGACACATGACCTGTGCTCACTGAAGTGTGGGACCTCACGCATGGGAACCACACGTAAGTGACAGACCAGTTGGTGTACTCGGGTGATTATTATCACTACAAGAAAAGTTGCCATGGCCGACGAAGTTGAAGTCGCGCCGTGGTTGCTGGTGTACCATGGCCGACGATTTTGGTCCCTCCGTGGTGCATGTCAAAACTTTTTTTTTTCTCGTTTTTGAGGCCACCTAGCCCGACGAAAGCGGCCAAAACGTGGCGTATGGTGGCCCGGGACGTGGTGCATCTCGAAATCTCGGGTTCGCCGGCCGAGTCAACGCAAATCCGCACCGCCGAGGGATGTAGGGCCCAGATGGCAGCCTCTCTGGCATTGTTTTTTTCTACATCGCGCCATCTCGTTCAACGTTCTCCGATCGAGCCGTTTACGATGCAGGATCATGGGTCCCGCATGTCATCCTCTATGAACCAAAATTCTTTCTATTCTTGGATTTTTTGACCCCCTGATTTCTGGCTACTTCCTTTTTCTTTTGATCCCTTGCCGCCTTGGAAACGTTGAGACCGCTGCTGCTAAATGGGACCCGCATGTCATCCTCTATGTGCAATCAACTTTCTTTTCTTGGAGTTTTTTTGGCACCTCAAATTTGGTCACTTGCCTTTTTCTTTCGATCCCCTGCCGCCTCTCAAACGGTGATACCGCTGCTGCTAACTGGGACCCGCATGTCATCCTCTATGTACTATAAAACTTTCTTTTCATGGATTATTTTTGGCACCTCAAATTTGGTCACTTGCCTTTTTCTTTTTCGATCCGCCTCTCAAACGGTGATACCGCTTGCTAACTGGGACCCGCATGTCATCCTCTATGTACTATAAAACTTTCTTTTCCTGGATTATTTTTGGCACCTCAAATTTGGTCACTTGCCTTTTTCTTTCGATCCTGCCGCCTCTCAAACGGTGATACCGCTGCTGCTAACTGGGACCCGCATGTCATCCTCTATGTACTATAAAACTTTCTTTCCTGGATTATTTTTGGCACCTCAAATTTGGTCACTTTACCTTTTCTTTTCGATCCCCTCTCAAACGGTGATACCGCTGCTGCTAAATGGGACCCGCATGTCATCCTCTATGTACTATAAAACTTTCTTTTCTTGGATTTTTTGGCACCTCATATTTGGTCACTTGACTTTCTTTCGATCACCTGCTGCCTCTCAAACGGTGATACCGCTGCTGCTAAATGGGACCCGCATGTCATCCTCTATGTACTATAAAACTTTCTTTTCTTAAATTATTTTTGGCTCCTGATATTTTTTCACTTGCCTTTTTCTTTCGATCTCATGCCACGTTTGAAACGTTGAGGAACCTGCTGGCTCATGGGACCCGCATGTCATCCTCTATGTACTATAAAAGTTCTTTTTCTAGGTTTTTTTCACCATCTGATTTTTGGCAATTTCTTTTTCTTTTGATCCCCTGCCACCTCTCAAACGCTGATACCGCTGCTGCTAAATGGGACCCGCATGTCATCCTCTATGTGCTATAAAACTTTCTTTTCTTGAATTATTTTTGGCTCCTGATATTTTTTCACTTGCCTTTTCTTTCGATCTCATGCCACGTTTGAACGTTGAGGAACCTGCTGGCTCATGGGACCCGCATGTCATCCTCTATGTACTATAAAAGTTCTTTTTCTTGGTTTTTTTCACCATCTGATTTTTGGCAATTTCTTTTTTCTTTTGATCCCCTGCCACCTCTCAAACGGTGATACCGCTGTGCTAAATGGGACCCGCATGTCATCCTCTATGTACTATAAAACTTTCTTTTCTTGAATTATTTTTGGCTCCTCATATTTGGGCACTTGCCTTTTTCTTTCGATCTCATGCCACGTTTGAAACGTTGAGGAACCTGCTGGCTCATGGGACCCGCATGTCATCCTCTATGTGCTATAAAAGTTTCCTTTGTTGGATTTTTTTCACCCTCTGATTTTTGGCTTGCCTTTTTCTTTTGATCCCCTGCCCCCTTTGAAACGTTGAGTAAGCTGTTGGCTCAAGGGACCCGCATGTCATCCTCTATGTCCATCAACTTTCCTTTCTTGGATTTTTTTTCACCCCCTAATTACTAGCTACTTTCTTTTTCTTTTGATCTCAAGCCGCATTACAAACATTGAGACCGCTGCTGCAAAATGGGACCCACATGTCATCCTCTATGTACAATAAAGTTTCTTTTCTTGGATTATCTTTTGCTCCTGATATTTTGTCACTTGCCTTTTTCTTTCGATCTCATGCCGCCTTTGAAACGTTGAGTAAGCTGCTGGCTCATGGGTCCCGCATGTCATCCTCTACGAACAATAAAAGTTTCCTTTCTTGGAGTTATTTTTGACCCCTAATTTCTGGCTATTTGCCTTTTTCTTTGGATCTCCTGCCCCTTTGAAACGATGAGGACGCTGTTGGCAGGTCGGTCCCACAAGTCATCCTCTATGAACAATAAAAGTTTCCTTTGATGGATTTTTTTGAACCCCTAATTAATTTCTGGATATTTCCTTTTTTTTCTTTGATCCCCTGCCGCCTTGGAATCGTTGAGGATGCTGCTGCCTCATGGGTCCCGCATGTCATCCTCTCAGAACGGTAAATGTTTCTTTTCTTGGATATTGTTTACCAAATGATTTTTGGCTTATTTTTTCTTTCGATATCCTGCCGCCTTTAAAACGTTGAGGACGCTGCTGGCTCACGGGTCCCACATGTCAGCCTCTATGAACAATAAGCGCTGAGGACGCTGCTGCCTCATGGGTCCCGCATGTCATCCTCTCAGAACGAAAATGTTTCTTTTCTTGGATTTTTTACCAACAGATTTTTGGTTTATTTTTTCTTTCCATCCCCTGCCGCCTTTAAAACGACGCTGCTGGCTCATGGGTCCCCGATGTCAGCCTCCCCGTACAAGAAACATGTGATATCTTGATTATTTTGCAGACAATAAACAGTGTATTGCGCTCTGAGCTATTGCAAACGGATAAATTAAATCTTTATTTTTACAACATATATCTTGAATCTCCTTGTTTTTTGTTTTGGCGAAGCATAGGACTTTCCTGTTTTTTTTTTTGAGAAAAATCCGAACTATCATGTTCTGGAGTGGGCTGAAATTGTACGTGTCCAAAGGCCCAGAAGGATAGTTCGAAGGCCCAGATGTCTAGATGTAGCCCAATTGAAATCTTTCTTTTCTTGGATTTTTTTCACCCCCTGATTTCTGGCTACTTCATTTTTCTTTTGGTCCTGTGCCGCCTTGGAAACGTTGAGACTGCTGCAAAATGGGACCCGCATGTCATCCTCTATGTACAATAAAGTTTCCTTTCTTGGATTATTTTTGGCTCCTGATATTTGGTCACTTGCCTTTTTCTTTCGATCTCATGCCACGTTTGAAACAGGAACCTGCTGGCTCATGGGACCCGCATGTCATCCTCTATGTACAATAAAAGTTTGATTTCTTGGATTTTTTTCACCCTCTGATTTTTGGCTATTTCCTTTTTCTTTTGATCCCCTGCCGCCTTTGAAACGTTCAGTAAGCTGCTGGCTCATAGGTCCCACATGTCAGCCTGTATGAACGATAAAGCTTTCCTTTCTTGGAGTTTTTTTTGACCCCCTAATTTCTGGCTACTTTCTTTTTCTTTTGATCTCAAGCCGCATTTGAAACGTTGGGACCGCTGCTGCAAAATGGGACCCGCATGTCATCCTCTATGTACAATAAAGTTTCTTTTCTTGGATTATTTTTGGCTCCTGATATTTGGTCACTTGCCTTTTTCCTTCGATCCCATGCCACGTTTGAAACGTTGAGGAACCTGCTGGCTCATGGGACCCGCATGTCATCCTCTATGTACTACAAAAGTTTATTTTCTTGGGTTTTTTTTCACTCTCTGATTTTTGGCTATTTCCTTTTTCTTTTGATCCCCTGCCGCCTTGGAAACGTTGAGTAAGCTGCAAACTCGTGGGACCCGCATGTCATCCTCTATGTACAATCAATTTTCTTTTCTTGGAGTTTTTTTACCCCCTAATTTCTGGCTACTTTCTTTTTCTTTTGATCTCAAACCGCATTTGAAACGTTGGGACAGCATGTCATCCTCTATGTACAATAAAAGTTTCTTTTTTTGGATTATTTTTCACCCTCTGATTTTTGGTCACTTGCCTTTTTCTTTCGATCTCATGCCGCCCTTGAAAACGTTGAGGAACCTGCTGGCCCATGGGACCCACATGTCATCCTCTATGTACTATAAAAGTTTCTTTTCTTTGATTTTTTTCACCCTCTGATCTTTGGCTATTTCCTTTTTCTTTTCATCCCCTGCCGCCTTGGAAACGTTAGTAAGCTGCTGACTGGTGGGACCCGCATGTCATCCTCTATGTACAATCAAGTCTCTTTTCTTGGATTTTTTTACCCCCTTATTTTTGGTCACTTGCCTTTTTCTTTCGATCTCATGCAGCCTCTGAAACGTTGAGAAGCTGCTGGCTCATGGGACCCACATGTCATCCTCGATACTATAAAAGTTTCTTTTCTTGGATTTTTTCACCCTCTTATTTTTGGCTGTTTCCTTTTTCTTTTGATCCCCTGCCGCCTTGGAAACATTGATTAAGCTGCTGACACAAGGGGCCCGCATGTCATCCTCTATGTACAATCAACTTGCAAGATCTTGGGGCGGAAGAGCTTGTATAAGTGGGACCCATATGTCATCCTCTATGTACAATAAAAGTTTCTTTTTCTTGGATTATTTTTTGCTCCTGGTATTTGGTCTCTTTCCTTTTTCTTTCGATCTCATGCCGCCTCTGAAACGTTGAGTAAGGTGCTGGGTCATGGGACCCGCATGCCATCCTCTATGTACAATCAACTTTCTTTTCTGGGAGTTTTTTTACCCCTAATTTCTGGCTACTCTTTTTCTTTTGATCTCAAGCCGCATTTGAAACGTTGACACCGCTGCTGCAAAATGGGACCCGCATGTCATCTTTTATGTACAATAAAGTTTCTTTTCTTGGATTATTTTTGGCTCCTGATATTTGGTCACTTGTCTTTTTCTTTCGATCTCATGCCCCCTTTGAAACGTTGAGGAAGCTGCTAGCGCATGGGTCCCGCATGTCATACTCTATGAACAATAAAAGTTTCCTTCCTTGGAGTTATTGTTTACCGCTAATTTCTGGCTACTTCCTTTTTTCTTTTGATCCCCTGCCGCCTTGGAAACGTTGAGTAAGATGCTGACACAAGGGGCCCGCATGTCATCCTCTATGTACAATCAACTTGCAAGATCTTGGAGCGAAAGAGCTTGTATAAGTGGGACCCATATGTCATCATCTATGTACAATAAAAGTTTCTTTTCTTGGATTATTTTTTGCTCCTGATATTTGGTCACTTTCCTTTTTCTTTCTATCTCATGCCGCCACTGAAACGTTGAGTAAGGTGCTGGCTCATGGGACTGTACAATAAAGTTTCATTTCTTAGATTTTTTTTACCCAGTGATTTTTGCTAACTTGCCTTTTTCTTTTCGATCATATGCCGCCTTTGAAATTCAGGTCGCCGCTGGCTCATGAGTCCCACAAGTCAGCCTCTATGAACAATAAACCTTTCCTTTGTTGTATTTTTTTTACCCCTAATTTCTGGCTATTTGCCTTTTTCTTTTGATCCCCTGCGGCCTTTGAAACGATGAGGACGCTGCTGGCAGGTCGGTCCCACATGTCATCCTCTATGAAGAATATAAGTTTCCTTTTTGGATTTATTTTTGACCCCTAATTTCTGGCTATTTGCCTTTTTCTTCTGATCCCTGCCGACTTCGAAATGATGAGGATGCAGCTGGCAGATCGGTCCCACATGTCAGCCTCTATGAACAATAAATGTTTCCTTTGTAGGATTTATTTTTTACCCCTATTTTCGGGCTACTTGCCTTTTTCTTTGAAACGTTGAGGACGGTACTGTCTCATGGGTCCCACATGGCATCCTCTCTGAACGATAAACCTTCATTTCTTGTTAACGACAGGTTTATCAGTATTATTTTCGCAGACTAATACAAGCTCTTTGGCTCCAAGATCTTGCAAGTTGATAGATTAAATCAAGGAATTATTAGGATATGTTTTAAATTTCAAATCCACTTTATGAATTTTTAAAAATACCGTTATCCATGTGGGTATGGAGCGATCAAGGATTTTCATATTGGGCATGAGCAGTTTCAAAAATTGGAACCCTATAATTCAAAATAAATAAAAACAACTTTTATGTAGAATCTCCGTGTATTTTTTTTTGCCAATCATAGGATCTGTGTTTCATTAGAAAAGGGCCGAAATTGCATGAGCAGAAAGGCCCATTTGTAGTTATTGGGCTTCGACGGCCGGAGCAAGTAGGCCGAGAGCAATTACCATGTAGATGGCCGTTGGCAACCCAAAGTGAAATATTGGGCCCAACAGGGGAATGCTGAACAGTACTATTTTCTAATTGGAAGGTGGTACATGGCGTAATCCTGCCAAAAAAAAAGATGGACACGGGTTGCTGAAATTTGCCCATCTGCGCCTAATATCGCCGCCGCGGCTCCGCTTCCGCCGCCGCCGCCATGCCTCGTCTCGCGTCGAGCTCGCGGTACTGCCGCGTCTCGGGCACGGGGTACCGCGGCGTCCGCGCGCGCCCCAAAGGTACGTATTACGCGGAGATACGTGACGGCGGCGAGCGCATCGGCCTCGGCACCTACGAGACCGCGCACGAGGCCGCGCGCGCGTACGACGCCGTGGCGTGGCGGCTCGGGCGCCCGCGATCGTCGATGAATTTCCATGACGTGTGGACGCGCCAGCAGGCCGAGGATCTCGCGCCGCCGCCGTACATCGTTAGACAGGAGGAACAGCACCGCCGCCGCGAGACGGAGCGCCGTTTGCGCATCGCCGAGCGGGACGAGCGCGCGGCGCGCGAGTGGGCGGCCCGCTTCCCCGAGGACGTTGCCGCCGAGAACGAGCACTTCCGCAGACGGAGGGCGGAGAAGGCGACGAGGCGGGCAGCGAAGAAGGAGGACCGCGCACGACGGAGGGCGGAGAAGGCGACGAAGCGGGCCTTCATCGAAGCGCAGCTCGCCGGGCCGACCACCATTGGCGAGGACGACCCCCGTTGGATTGACCTCTTCTCGTCGGATCCGGTGTCGGGCACGACACCGGACTCGTCAGATGTCGAGTTTTAGTTTAGTTTTATCGCACTACTTTGTACAAATATGAACTACGGAGTATCTATCAAGCTAATTTTATCCTATTTTATGTCTATTTCTAGTCTTTGTTTGATCTTCTGTTTTACTGCACTCTATTTTTCATTATATTCTGTTTTTGGCGCTGCATTTATAGCGCCTCTGAAAATACGCTGTTTCAGCCCTGCATTTGGCCGCCACAGTTTGCAGCTTCCGGTGAAGCTATTGCCGGCTCCATGCGCAGCATCAGCCATTCAGCCCACAGCGCCTAAATATAGAGCCACTGCTGGAGTTGCTGTAATATGTTTGTCAGCAGGAGCTTACCTAATTAGTTAAAAAAAAGATGTTCAGCGTGGGATTCGAAAAAAAGATCTTCATGTTTTTTTCCTAGCTATCCTAGTTCGGACTTTTCATTGTGTTGGCTAGTGCATGAAGCTTGACACCTGTATTATGTGATCCTGATATGAGGATAAGAACACCTTCAGGTTGCATTGCTAATGGTGTCTACTGCAGCAGTGGCGTACCTTCAATGGAGACTGATGCAAGAGAGTTGGTACTGGTGAACCTGCACCTGACATCATCGTGCCACCTGAAGTAGGTTGTGTATTGGGATTAGACTGATAAGCATAGCACCTTGCAAAGAACAAGATGCTGCTAGTGTTGGTTAACGTGATTTTACGACAAAAGTCATGTATGCTCAACAGGTGCCGTACCTAGTTTGGATATTGTGTTGTTACCCTTTTGTGGTTTGGTGTTTGTCCAACAGAGAAAGCTACTCTTTTCCCGTGTAAGTGTTATTATGTGAACAAAAGTTGTATGTACATATATATCGGTCAGAGAACCAAGATTGCATATTCTTGCCTGGTTATAACACATAAGTCATAATAACAATTAAAGAGAAAAGGAACATTTGCCTTTGCAATGTGATTGTGCCAAGTAGATTAGACAACCAACCACAAACATTACAGGTCAACAGCCAAACGCATGCGAAAGTCCTAAGGTAAGCTCCATAATACATGTTGAAACCAAAAGCCTAGAAACCATAAGAAAGGTAGCTCCACATCACAGTTCCACGACAGCAGCATACTGATCATAAAACATATATCAAGTCAGGACAGCTGCACCACTGGGTAAGCATCCATGGGGTCTGGCTCAAGAGCGAAGACTGTGTGAATGCTGCAAAATGTGGCTCTTGCCTCACCCCACCCATACATCTTATCATGGAACCTTACCAAATCAGCATGAATCATCTTGACATAAACATAGCTCCTCTCTCCATGCTGATGGGATTGAACAATGCGCCAGTTGCAGTGCTTCAGCTTGTCAAACAGTATGCAGGAGATGACGAAGCATGCTGGCTGGTCTTTTGTAGTGACAATGGCTTGGAGTAGCTGGTCCTGTGAACCACCCAACTGGATCTTTAGAGCTTGAAGGACAGTCCGTGCTATATAAGCTACCGTTGCTGACTTCAGCTCAGAATCAGGTGAATGACAGCTGACATCTTGTCCTAGAGATGCAGATCCTTCTTGATCATCACCACTACTTACAGGTGCGTCAGGTTCAACAGAAGGCACATCAGGTACATGCTCCGGTTCATAGGAGTCGGTAGCACGGTAGAACCTAAAGGGATAGTAGGACCAGATATGTTCTCGGACAGGACCGCTTGCTGAAATCTCTACAATACCAGCTCCAGGTAGACCACTAGTCTCTACAGAGGGTAAACCACCAATATCCACTTCAGTTAGAGGCTCTACCCTACCAGCTCCAGGTCCACCACCAGTCAGTACTCTGGGCAGGACGGGTTTTAACAATGCAAAACATACTTCAGGTGCAGGATCATCAGTAGCAACTCCAGCATCAGCACCAGTTATATCGGTCTTGACAATAGGTAAACCGTTTTGCTCCAGTTCAGAGAATTCCCGTGGCACGACACCGTTCACTAGAGGCTCTACACTAGCAGCTCCAGCTGCACCACCAGTTTCTACAGCAGGGGGTAAACCCAATCCACAACCTTCTTCATGTGACACGATGATGCCAGGTATAGGCTCATCAGTACCAGGTCCAGCTGCATCAGTCTCCATAGACAGTAAACAAGGTGGCGTCGGAGGTTTAAAAGACTGGCATGCCATTTCACCTTTGTCATCAGACAATATAGAGTTTTCTTCAACTCTATGTTTCTGCAATAATAAGCACATGAACAGAAATTAGACCAGAGCATCTAGCCATCTAACAGGGGCAGCGGCAAAACAAGCGTCGGTCCATATGTTTACCTTGTCATCTGGGATATCAGAACACACAGATTTAGAAGTCATTTCACATAGCATCCGCTTTTTCGTTCCTTCCCCTACGTCCATCTGGAATAAGTAATACTATTGATCACATAAAACTAATTAATCAAATATATGCATATGTTGAGAAGTTTGCACGGCAAATTGTGGATTCTGCTTTTATCACCTACGAATCGTCGTTCTATATATTTACCTTGTTATCTGGGATATCAGAAGTCAAAGAATGAGAAGTCATCTCACTAAGTATCGGTTTTTTCGCTCTTTCCCCTCCATCCATCTGCAATAAGAAGTACTATTGATCACATAAAGCCAATTCATTGAATATATGCATATGTTGAGAAGTTTGCACAACAAATTGTGGATTCTACTTCCAATCACCAAGTAATCTCGTGAGAAATGCATGATCAAGATATGTTTCTCCCTCTTGATCGACATCTGCATCTCCATTAAGACTAATCATCGTGCGATGGTGCTAGCGCATACACTTCCAATCACCAGACAAGCAAAAAATTGTTGATTCTAGTAATGCTTAATCAGCAGTGGCCATGGAACGACCACAGATCGACCAAGCAAAAAAATAAATCATCAGCCTACTGACCACCAGGCAAAACAAACTAGGCCCATACATGGCCTCACAAATCATCATCAAACGTCGATCAAACTAGCAAGTTTGAACATGGATTACTAATTTATTTTCTGATAAAGTGAGTATATTAATATCGAAAGATATTGATTACACTGAGCCTCTGCAACAACGCAATACCTTACTGGTAGTACGGATGCACATGGATTCCTAATACTCCCTCTGTTCGGTTTTAATTAGTCGACGAGAGGGAGAGAAGAAAATGAACTGTCGATGCTTTCAACTAGAGTCAATTAAATACGAACGGAAGAAGTACGTAGTAGTATTGACAAATATCCGGATCTAGTCTAAAAACAAATTGGCATGTAAATCCTAGTAGTCTACTAAACTAGGATCAATACCCTAGATTAGGGTTGCAAGCGGCGTCCGCGAATCGTCCCGCAAAGCAGAAAATTAGAGCAAATAGTGGTTGAGATTAGAGCAGATTTAAAGCACTCGCACTGAAACTAGCTAGCCCGCTACCCACCCCGCTTGACACCCTGCCCTAGATGTGAATCTACACCAAATATTCAAACAAGGATGAGCAACCGCCAATAAAATTTTATCCGCACATCATCATCTCTACCATACAAAAGGGTATGGTGATTTCACATACAGCCATTGTTGCCGCGGGACGAGGATGAGTGATGCGCCGCGGAGAAGGTGCCTCACGCCTCTGTCGCCGCCGCCGTCGAAGAGGAAGTCGAAGCCGCGCGATTGTGGTCCGTCGCCGATATGGAGGTGGAGCTACTAGGGAAGAGATGGAGGTGGAGGTGGAGAGGGAGTGATGGTTTGTACTAGTGGCGGCCGGTGAGATAGTTATAAATACAGCCTCTCTCTCTTTTTTGGCAACGAATGCAGCTTCTCTTGGAAGGCAACGAGGCAACGCACTCCAGATTATTATAATAATATGGACGGAGAAATTTGGTCGCATCTGTGTTGTCTTGTCAAATGAATCACCAGGATTTGCTTTTAGTACTCCAGATTTGGGCGACCCAAGGAAGTAGAGATAGTAATGTACGCCATCTAGCTGCACGCTATCAAATCAAATAAATGGTCATGCCATTTACTTTTAAGATGGTGCAGCAGTTATTCTGACCAAAGAAACATGCACGTCTGCTGATTATTTCTGATGGGTATACATTTACCGTCCGCTAGCAAAGATTGTTTGGCACATTGTTCTTATGGCTTTCAACATCACACCCCTTAATAATATTATTAATCAATGTTTGGGCAATCAATTGAGTGTGTTAATAAAAAATTAAAACCCACAAATCCAACTGTACTATTTTTAGGACCATATGAAAGACAAGGAATGATTTTAAATGCCATATGGAGTACCTCCAACCATGTGAAATATGGTTCTGTCATGCAGGTGATACCCATGGCTTCGCATTGGATCTGTATGTTGTCCTACATACAGTCAACTATGAAGTACCACGATTTGGTTTTTGGGTGCAACCGGCTAGAGAATGATGCACGGGTTTGTACAGCCAGTACAATTCACATTAAGATTTTCTGATAGGATGTTGATGTGTATATGTAAGAATCATACACTAGAATGTCTTCTATGTTTAGATGGTTGATCTACGTTTATACTTTCTGTGAACCATGAGGTTAAGACCTTTGTACTGTAATAAAGATTGCTAAATAACAGTATATATGTATGCCTCTAGGGACACTGAAACAGCCAAACAACCATGCATGTGTATAGACCGTATTTGATCAAATTAAAAGAAGCGCCTGGGTTCATGCAAATAGCATAAATTTATCACCTAAGTACATTAGCTATAAATAGTTAAATAGGAGTCAAGACCAACTGAGCTAGCTAGTAGTATGATCCTACTATTACATAAATATCCCTAACTCTGATTGTCTTTGTTCCAGTCCAGCGCGTTGGTGTAGCTTGGGATGAACCAAAACCCCGTATGCCAGTTGGCCCCTGGACCGCTGCTTGAGAAAGATATGCTTTGGTGGTCTTCGCCATTTAGACTGAAGCGGAAAATTTCTTGATGTGATGTGTCAAACTGAGAGCCAATGGCCTGAGGCGTGGTGTAGATGCAGTTTCTTCTTGTCAAATATCCTGGGGGAAATGTTGCACCACCCACTGGCATGAAAATCGGATAGTTCAACCCAAGGAACATAGAATAGTCTCCAAGATTAGTAACCCTTTCCCACGGGTTGGCTGGAAGTAACCGACTAGTGTCATTCGAGAATACAATGCAGGTATACCCCGAATAGCTGTGAACAGCGCGACCGCAATGGACAGAAGGGGTACTATCATAATGAGTTGGAGCACCGTCAGCGTCAAAATCCATTACGCCACGTGCATAGACCAGGAGAAGTCTAGAACGATCTTGAGATCTTGCCAGCCACCACGTACGACTATTAGAGTCAAAATCATCATCGTCATCAAATCCAGCCGTCCACGGAATGAATGGAGCAGGGAGCACTATAGGACCTTGAAAAAGGAAAGAACACGTCACATGAAAATATATTTCATGATTTATCTACTAGTGATATTGATTTGATATTGGGATGCCAATACTAGTACTTTATAAAATCATGGTCGAACATAAGATGGTTTGAAATATATTTCGAACATCTTGGTAAAACTTCATATGGATTTAAAACATGTTCCCGAAAATATTGGTCCAAATTTTAGATGGTTTGAATATAGTACTCCTTATTCTCTAGAACCGGGGGAATATAAACAAATGAAAGTTTTTATCAATATTGCATGGCACCTTTATTGATTCTATTTCTACTCTACCTTAAATTTTCTAGGGAGTAATAATAAAGAAACTTAATTACTAGGGGGCCTTTTTCCTAAGGAACAACATGCACATTAGACCATACTAAAATTCCTATAGATGTTAAATTCTATATATGTCCATACCACAAGAGGGTTATGGTGTGCGCCTATGGAATTCCTTTAAGCCAAAAGATGCCAAGACAGTTCAACAAATAAGAGGTGAAATACTATATAAGTTACGTATATAAAAAAGATAGGGAGGAAATGTTACCAAATTGATTAGGATCCCATGCATAAACATTTCCAAGCTCAGTAACGGCGAACACAAGTCCGTTATGTATAATTGCATCGCAGTATATGGCGCCGTACTGAAACTGGTTTTCAAGAAATATCCATGCACGAGGATATTCGCCATGGAGGTAGGCAATTGCAAAGTCGAAGATTGCGACAAGGGAGAAATCTTGATACCCCCTAGCAGCTGTAGGAACTTGGCAAATAGCTATCTTCTGCAGTCGAATAGCAGAACGCTGATACTCGAATATAAGTGGATTGTGTGTGGTTTCCAACTTGTCCCTCAAAGATGGAAGCTTAATCTTGCGATGAGTGTAGACATTGAGGAGGTTCCACTTGCCTTCGGGGCCAACCATGGCGATCCAATCTCCATTGGCGCCTGCCCGCTCCTCATCCTTACCGTGTGGCATTAGGCCATCATAGGAGAACCTGTCCAGCGGCAGTAGTTTGCACTTGCTGTGCACCGGCAAATCCTCCTTGAACACCGCCCATGGTTTATCCGCCGGGTCACAACAGAGAACACACGGAAGGCCAAACGGCTGAGAAGCAGGCAGAGTGGCACTGTATTTGGCTGACTGAAGAATACTTTTGGAGGAACCGACTAGGGACGCGGCGGTGATGGCGTCGCACTGGCTGATGAGCACTTCAAGGGGGCCTTCCGTAAACACCTTGTGAAACAGCCCAGATCCACAGACCCTGCTCGATTTCGCCATCGCAATGAGGCAGGTGGTACAATGGGGTTGGTATTTTCTTGGGCGATCTACTGATTCGAACTTTGGGAGAGAGATGGCGATCAATGGCGGCAGGTGGGGGTTTGAGTTGGAGAACAGAGGCTCTCAAACTGGGCACTGCTGGATAGGATGCGAAACGCAGGCGCGTGCTATGGAAGATGGGCGGAGTGGGGATAGACGACGGAGGTGAACCGAGACGCTCATATACTGCCTACTGCAGTTTCGAGGAGAGTGTGAATGTGTTCAAAAAAAGAGGAGAGTGTGAATGTGTTCAAAAAAAGAGGAGAGTGTGAATGTGACCCGACACCCGAGTAGGAGCCGAGCAGACGGACTATAGGAGTAGCCCCATCATTACAGAACATTAATCGTGCTTCCTACAATAAATAAGTGAAACATCCCAGGCTTGTGTTGTCTAATCAAATCGATGGCCATGTCAGTATTATGGTGAACAAATAAAACAAATACACACCAACCTTGTTCTTTTTGCAACGTACACCAACCTAGCAAGGCATCAACCTTCTCGCCATCAACTACGACTCCGTGGCTCCGTCCCACCAAAGTTGTCTCAACTTTGTAAAAAAAATACATCTATCCATCTAAATTTTAACAAAGGTGAGACACTTTTGGTGGGACCGAGGGAGTACAAAAAAACTTCACTACTCCATGCTAGTATCGGCCACTAATTCAAATTTCAACTGAAGGCGTGCTATTTTATGGTCCTGAAAATTGCCAAAAAAAATACAACCCAAAAATGCAACAGATCCATGTTAAGGGGGTACACCCTACGCAATATACATTAAGAAACTTTGAAACTTCAGCGACCTTGTAAGAATGCCCATGACAGTGCAGTTTTGCCAAATTAGGAAGAGACGAAATATGAATTCAACCAAAGAAATCTAAACGAATCCTTAGACAATAGCATAGTTAACACGTTCAGAAAAAAATGATGACTCCAAAAGAACAACATTAGCAAGAAATAGTCCATTTTAGTTTGAATTTGCAGTCACATACATAACTAGTAGTACTGCCAAAATACTATAATACTCCGAGCTGCATTCTAGCACTCCAACTAGCTAGTAATAGTTCTGGAGTAGTAGTACTACTATACAAGTCCAAAATACATCCGAACGAACCCTACTTCGAACTAAACTACTCCCTCCGATCTTCGAGTAACTACATTGCAGTATGACTAAACGAAGATTATTGTATAACCTTCTTGTTGATGCAAACGCAGATAGGCAACACACGCTGCCCTCCATTCTGCTTCGCGTAACGGGGCGGCACCGCCAGGAAAGAAGTGAGCTGCTGCAACATGATCGAGCTAGGCGTCGGGGAGCTCGTCGGCTCGATTACCGCCATCAAGGTGTCCGTCGAGAGGTCACTGGTCCCAGCCGTCGCCGGCGTCGGCGGACCAATCACCAACAGCTGCGCCTTGTACATCGGAAACAAGCACGCGGCCGACCTGATGCACACACAGGACACAATGGTGGTCGGGCCGAGCGCTCCAACGGTGATGGCGAACACGCTACCGTCTTCTTCCCCACTGCCGATGAACAGGTGTCCCCGCGGTTGTACCGGAAGACGAACTATGCACCAGGCGGGTATGCCATACTGGAACGTAAACACTGGGATGGAGTGGGATGCTTGGAGGTGTACCAGGAGCTCCCGCGGCGGGCCGGTGAAGCTGCAGCCGGTATTGATGGCCTCTGTGCAGCCGCACGGACCATGCGGGCACGCGATATAGTGCTTGTAGGACTCCGTGGAGGCGACCAAGCTCTGGCAGCCGACGCACTTGACCATTGCCCCAGATCGATTCGACGGCGGCAATCTTGGCCCAGATCGATTCGACGGCGGCAACCACGCCGGCTGCTCGCACTTCTTGCACGGGTTCGGCGCAAGCTCGCCGACGCAGCGCCGACAGCCCATATGACCGCCCTTGCACTGCACGGAACAACGTACGTGGCATCAGTTGTCATTGACATTTCTCACAGGTGAACCTAAGAATGAAATCGGAAGGGAGCGACCTTGGATATGGGGGGTTTGAAGGGCAGCAGGCAGAGGGGGCACAAGAAGAGGGCCTCCTCCATCTTCAGAGAAGAGTGATCGGGAAAACGAGAACGGGATGGGTTCTTTTTTTTATACATGCCTTGGAGTGGAGTATGGATACTACTACTTATAGGAAGAACTTCCTTGCTAAGAATCGGCGTCGGCCGTACGCAAGCATAGATGCACCAGCGGCTCTGCAGTTTGTCAAAATAAAAGGACAGAGCTGCAGTGACTTGAAGTCTCCAAATCTCATTGTGACTTGGTGCCACCATCTACCAACCATTTGAGATCCAACGTTCCAAACTAATCTCTTATTTCGAACCTAAAAACAAAAATTACGAAAAAAATCCAGTAAAATGTAGATGCCTTGTTCTAAAATCTGTGAATATTTCATCCCACTCGGACGATTAGCTTGTGATTAAAGAGCTTTTTACGTATACGAGCACTAGTTTAAACTAAATACTCCCTCTGATTCATATTAATTGACTTCAATATGGATGTATCTAGAACTAAAATGTGTCTAGTACATCCATATTAGAGTCAATTAATATGAACCGGAGGGAGTATATATTTGCTCACAAACCTTTGATTCAAATCGAATGAAACTTCACCAAAATATAAATCGAAATATGCACGATTAACTGGAAGTTCTTGAAATATTTCTGAGCAATTATAATAATTATTTAGTTTAAATTCTAAGTCGATCGCATACATTGGATCTGAGATGGATGGTGGATGGTGGCACCAAGTCACTGTGAAACTTGGAAGTATCAAGTCAGTGAAGCTCTATCCCAAAATAAAAGCTTCGTGAAGGGGGCAGTTTGGTTCAAAAAAGAAGACAGTGCCAAGCAGTTGTCAAACAATACCCATATAGTCAAATGTACTCCCTCTGATTCAAATGAATTGACTCAACTTTGTCTAGATATATGGATGTATCAAGTCACTGAAGCTAAAATAAAAGCTTCATGAAGGGGGAAGTTTGGTTCGAAAAAAATACAGTGCCAAGCAGCTGTCAAATAGTACCATAACGTCAAATGTACTCCCTCCGATTCAAACGAAATGACTCAACTTTGTATTTTGCATGTTAAAGGTTTTTCGTAAAACTTGGCCAATCTTAACATAGTTTGCCTTTCTAAAAAAAGATATAAGCCCTAAGGCTCCTTTGATTCATAGGATGGGAAAACCATAGAAATATGGAAAACATAGGATTGAGATTTAATGGCTAGTTGAATCATATAGGAAGATGAGTTGTGTTTGATTGTGCCAAAGGAAATTTTCCATGAGGTATGACCTAATGTTTTATTCTTATAGGATTTGCACTGCAAGATTCCTATAGGATATGTTCCTATGAATCAAACAACTAGTGTGGGGAAAATTCACATGTGATCTAAATCCTACATAATTCCTATACAAATCCTATATATGAATTTTAGTTGTTAGGTCACTTAAAATGACTTCACTTGAAGAGTTACATTTTTGTTTTTTTCTGAATTAGTAGTGATGCCTAACCATATATATACCTAAACCAAGAGAATCAGCATAAACTTATGTATATTAATAGTAAGCGCATATATGAATGTTTTTTATCTACAAACCCAGGGTCATATATATGTACATAGAAACATGCATATATACTAGTTTTTGTACCTTGGTGTGTTCCTCTTTTGGGCTATCTCTTTTTTGTTCACCGATTCACAACCAACGCCCTAGATTAATTTGGCACTTAAAAAATAACATTTTGTTTTTGGCGCACTAACACAAATAGTAGTAGCACGGTCAACACTGTAGAGAAGTACAAAATAAATGTGTGTGGGAAAAAATGACTTAAAGTGACCATTACATTGAGAAAAAGGGTAGAACCAAGCATTGCACAGGGAAAAAGCAGTGTAGTGCCCAGAAGAAAAAAACAAGTTGGGTTATACTCCCTCCATCCTGAAATAATGGGTGTAGAGTTAAAATTTGTCCATAAAAGAGTGTACTTCTCGTTTTGCAATGCACTTCAAAATTTGTCCACAAAAGAGTGGTAGTAAAAAATATTTCTTTCTCATCACGAGGGATATAGTTTCTTCACGACTAGTACGTACTACCTCCATCACAAAGCTTAAGTCTTTTTTTAAGAGTCAAAGCAAGTAAAGGTTGACGAAAATTTAGAACAATCTATCAACTAATATAATATTTTGTAGATACCATACCAAAAAAAATCGTTGTCTATGTATTGATATTAATTTTGTATTTTGCATGATAATGATTTTTGGTAAAATCTTAGTTTACCTTGACATAGTTTGAGCTTCTAAAAATAATATAAGCCTTACGCTTTGGGATGGAGGTAGTAGTATTTAGCATAATATGGTTTTCTTATTTACTACATGCATTTAGATCATTGGAGGTGGAAAAGTTGAAGAGGAAAGTGATGGTCGATGACAGTTTCCCAATGTAATAATAAAATCCTTAATATGCCTTGAAAACCCACACGTACGCTCTTTCTAGGACAGAGGCAGTATGAGGTAATGCACCCACGCGCTGTCATCTGCCGGTTCGTGCTATGTCTCCCAAATCTTGAAATATCGTCAGTTATCCATTTCACGTCCACACTTCTCCCTCTCTCCACGGACTAGGAAAAAACCCTCTCTTCACTTCCCCTTCCCATTCCACCGATGGAGAGCCCAACCGACGCCGTCAACGCAGCGAAAGCGAAAGCCGCGCGGCTGGCCTTAGCCGCAGAGGAGGCGTGCAGAGCCGCGACCGCAGCACGCATGGCCGCAACGGCGGCGATCATTGCCGCAGCGGATGCCAAAGACGAAGCGGAGGCCATTGCCGAAGGTCGGGCCATCGGTCGCTCATCGGCATCTGATGCTGTTGGTAGATGGGTCCACTCTCTTGGGAAGCATCCCCTAGATGACGAGGACGAGGTTGAACTCATCTTTGAACCGCCGCCGCCGACCTTCGACGAGAATATCGTCGACGAGGGGGAGGAAGTATGTTCCGATTCACCTCTCTCCCTTATTCAACATAGCCCTGTATCGATTTGCGCTATGGTCTCTCCCTCTTTTTTTGCGCTATAGCGTTTTGAATTAGCGTCAGAATCTTTTTAGATTCATATTCAGTATTAGTTGCAACTGCTACATATTTGCTTCACATCCGATTCACCTCTCTCCCTTATTTAACATAGCCCTGTATCGATTTGCTCTATGGTCTCTCCCTCTTTTTTTTGCGCTATAGGGTTTTGAATTAGCGTCAGAATCTTTTTAGATTCATATTCATTATTAGTTGCAACTGCTACATATTTGCTTCACCTGTTTATTTGGCATGTATCAGGTTGCTACTGATGAGGTTGACAGCGATGTCGAGTCGCGTCATAGGAAGGCCAGGGCCACTCTCAACAAGCTTAAGGCGGGGAAGTTCGACAAGTATTGGAGTGAACCCTGGACTGGTGCCAGGAACAGCTGCCCCTTCTGCACAAAGAGCATAAAGGTTGACTTTCGAAGCGTCCTGCAGCATGCCGAAGCCGGTGGGTCCGGCTGTCTCAAAGTTGGGGAAACTGTTAACCGATCCGGCTTCATAGCCAACCACATGGCATATGGGCTATTCCTAAGGAAGAAATTGAACCAAGCTATCGAGACCGGTCGTGTGCCTCCTCCCAAGCCCAAGCCACCAAAGATTAAAGGTATGGGCAGCAAGAAGCAGAAGAAGCGGGACCAGGAAGAAGATGGTAAATATACTCCGTAACTGTTGTGCATGTTTGTCTCTCCTACTGCTTCAAAAGCAGCATCTTTTGTTGAACTCTGTTTATGTTTGCTGCTCAGCAGCGTTTGTGGTGAACCTATTAGCTTAATTAGGGGTTGTTGAACTATGTCTGTGTTGAACCTTGCTTAATTAGGTTGTGTTGAACTCTGTTTGTGTTGGCGTGGGAAGGGGGGCATGATGCTACCCTGAATTTGCGGGACCCCCAAAAAACTTGCAAATACGAGTGATGCATCCAAAAGGAACAAACTTCTTACATGGTAGACCCCAGTCTGAAAGCAAGAAATGCGATCGGGTCCTTAACAGCCACCGCCCGGATTGATCGGGTATTTTGCCTGCCTACCGCATGTGACTTGTGCTCACTGAAGTTTGGGACCTCACGCATGGGCACCACACGTAAGTGACAGACCTGTTGGTGTAAAAACTCGAGTGATTATTATACTGCATTAGTACAAAGTTTCCTATGGATTCAAGGGTTGGAAAGCCAAGTTAACTCATTTTCATGACTAAGAAGGAGCCAGGCTTACTTTTTCATTTTCATGTTTTAACTTGTTTAAATCTTGGTCAAACAAAGGATCTGACCAGGATTCAAGTGGGCATAAAAATTCAAAAAAGAAATCAAAAAAAAAACCAAAGCACATAAGCTTCTTATGTCATATAGTAAGCATTACAGTTGATCAACGAAGTCTAGACATATTCAAACCAGAAAAATATTGTATATACCCCCTAACCCTAAACTCTGTCTTATGAAGTCAAGCATGAAGAAAAGTGGTTTTGGGTTTCAAACATTGGAAATTGAAAAAACTCCCAAAAGCTTCATTTTGGAGTGACTAAGAAGAATCCAGGCTTTCATTTTCATTTTCATGTTTTAAATTGGTTTAAATCTTGGTCAAACCTAGGATTTGACCAAGATTCAAATGGACATAACAAATTCAAAAAAATCAAAACCAAACACATAGTCTTTTGATGTCATATAGTAAGCATTCAAGTTGATAAACAAAGTCTAGACATATTTAAACAAGAAAAATCATGTATATACTTGGCCCCTAACCCTAAACTCTGTCTTATGAAGTCAAGCATTAAGAGGAGTGGTTTTGGGTTTCAAACATGGAAATTTAAAAAACCTCCCAAAAGCTTCATTTTGGAGGGACTAAGAAGAATCCAGGCTTACTTTTCATTTTCATGTTTTAAACTGGTTTAAATCTTGGTCAAACCTAGGATTTGACCAAGATTCAAATGGGCATAACAAATTCAAAAAAAAACTAAACACATAGTCTTTTGATGTCACATAATAAGCATTCAAGTTGATAAACAAGGTCTAGACATATTCAAACCAGAAAAATCATGTATCTACCCCCTACCCCTAAACTTTGTCTTATGAAGTAAAGCACGGAGAGATATCATTTTGGGTTTCGAACATGGAAAATTTAAAAAAACCTCCCAAAAGCTTCATTTTGGAGTGAATAAGAAGGATCCACACTTACTTTTCATTTTCATGTTTTAAACTTGTTTAAATATTGGTCAAACCTGCAAGGATTTGACCAAGATTCAAATGGGCATAAAAATTCAAAAAAAAAACGAAAACCACTTCTCTTCGTCCTTGACTTCATTAGACAGAGTTTAGGGTTGGGGTATATACATGATTTGTAATGTTTAAATATGTATAGACTCTCTTGATCAACATGAATGCTTACTATAACTTAAGAAGCTTAATTATGTGCTTTGGTTTTTCATTTTTTGAATTCTTTATTGAATTTTTATGCCTATTTGAATCTTGGTCAAATCCTAGGTTTGACCAAGAATTAAACAAGTCAGTAACATGAAAATGAAAAAGTAAGCCTGGATCCTTCTTATTCACTCAAAAAATGAAGCTTTTGGGAGGGTTTTTGAATTTTCCATGTTTGAAACCCAAAACCATTCCTCTTATATGCTTGACTTCATATATATCACAGAGTTTAGCCTTAGGGGGTATATACATGATTTTTCTAGTTTGAATATGTCTAAACCTTGTTTATCAACTTGAATGCTTACTATAAACCAAAAATTCATGTATCTACACCTAACCCTAAACTATGCATGAAGAGAAGTGGTTTTGGGTTTCAAACCTGGATATCTCAAAAACCCTCCCAAAAGCTTCATTTTGGAGTGAATAAGAAGGATCAAGGCTTAATTTTTCATTTTCATGTTTTAATCTTGTTTAAATCTTGCTCAAACCTAGGATTTGACCAAGATTCAAATGGGCATAATTTAAAAAAATGAAAAATCAAGGCACATAGTCTTCTTATATATGTCATATAGTAAGCATTCAATTAAGTTGATAAACAAGCTATGGACATATTCAACCCAGAAAAATCATGATGAATCTACCCCCTATATATCCCTAAACCCTAACTTATGAAGTCAAGCATGAAGAGAAGTGGTTTTTGGTATAAATCATGGAAATTTCATATTCATGTTTATTAAACTTGTTTAAATCATGGTCAAACCTAGGATTTGACCAAGATTCAAATGGGCATAAATATTCAGAAAAAACAAAAAATGGAAAATCAAGGCACATGTTTTAAACTTGTTTAAATCTTGGTCAAACCAAGGATTTGACCAAGATTCAAATGGGCCTAAAAATTTAGAAAAAAATCAAAAAGAGAATGAAAAACCAAAGCACATAGCATTCTTATGTCATATGTATAGTAAGCATTCAAGTTGATAAACAAGGTCTAGACATATTCAAACCAAAAAATCATGTATATATCTACCCCTAACCCTAAACTGATCTGTCGATCTTATGGAAGTCAATCATGAAGAGAAGTGGTTTTGGGTTTCAAACATGGAAATTTCAAGAACATCCCAAAAGCTTCATTTTAGAGTGACTAAGAAGGATCCATGCTTACTTACTCGTTTGCACGTGTTAAACTTGTCTAAATCTTGGTGAAACCTAGGATTTGACCAAGATATGATTCAAATGCGCAGAAAATTAAAAAAGTCAGAAAATTTAAAAACCAAAGTACATAGTCTTCTTATGTCATATAGTAAGCATATTCAAGTTGATAAACAAGGTTTGGACATATTCAAACCATACAAATCATGTATCTATACCCCCTAACCCTAAACTTTTTCTTATGAAGTCAAGCATGAAGAGAAGTGGTTTTGGGTTTCAAAGATGGAAATTTCAAAAACCTCCAAAAACTTCATTTTAGAGTGACTGAGAAGTTAGCATTAAAGTTGATAAACAAGGTTTAGACATATTCAAACCAGACAAATCATGTATCTACCCCTAACCCTAAACTCGGTCTTATGAAGTCTAGCATGAAGAGAATCGTTTTGAGTTTCAAACGTTTAAGCCAAAAGCCCCATTTCAAATATTTCAAACTTATTCAAAGTTGGTTCAAATTTGAAAGACATACAAGTTATAGCACACATAGTGCATACATTTTCACACATACTGCACTAGATGCTAACCCTATAGTTTGAGGCCACTTGGATGAGGTCGAAAAAGTTCTTGGATTAGAATCGTGTTGTTCGAACCCCGTAGTTGGATTTTTTGAACCTTGATCTGTAGTACAGGGCAAAACCCTAGTTTAACCTATTTAATTATAGATTCGTATATCGATTTTTCTACCTTTTTATTATTACTATGCTGCAGATGTGCGTTTGCCCGTCGAGTGAAACTCGGAGGAAGAGGGATCACTCGGAAGGAGAGAAAAAAGGCAGAGCATTATGGTGTCTTCCCTTTTTCGGGTGATGATGATGATGTTGACTGTTGTGCAGGGTTTGTCAGTGCGCAGGAGGTGCGAGCGAGCGAGCGAGCGAGTCGAGCGAGGCCGAGAATGAGAGAGATTTGTTTTTTTTTTGTGAGAGGGACAACCGAAGGATCCAGAAGGACCCACAGACTTCCAATACGCATCCTGATGCGTCTTCTCTTGACAAAGAAGATGGCTGGGAGTTGGCGTACCTATTGCACGTGACTTGTGCTCACTCAAGTGTGGGACCTCACGCGTGGGCACCACACGTAAGTGACAGACCTGTTGGTGTAAAAACTCGGTTGATTATAATAGTGCATTAGAACAAAGTTTCCTATGGATTCAAGGGTAGGAAATCCAAGTTAACTCATTTACATGACATTATTTTTTCCATGAAGCAAAGTTAACACTATCAATTGGTACATTTTGGAGTGACTAAGAAGGATCAATGCTTACTTATTCGTTTAATTTCACGTGTTAAACTTGTCTAAATCTTGTTCAAACCTAGGATTTGACCAAGATTCAAATGGGCAGAAAAATAATTAAAAAACAGAAAAATGAAAAACCAAATCACATAGTCTTCTTATGTCATATAGTAAGCATTCAAGTTGATAAACAAGGTCTAGACATATTCAAACCAGACAAATCATGTATCTATACCCCTAACCCCTAAACTGTCTTATGAAGTCAAGCGTGTGAAGAGAAGTGGTTTTGGGTTTCAAACATCGAAATTTCAAAAACCTCCCAAAAGCTTCATTTTAGAGTGACTAAGAAGGATACATGCTTCCCTTTACATTTTCATGTTTTAAACTTGTTTAAATTATCTTGGTCAAACCTAGGATTTGACGAAGATACAAATGGGTGGGCACAAAATTCAAAAAAATCAGAAAAATGAAAAACCAAATCACATAGTCTTCTTATGTCATATCGTAAGCAATCAAGTTGATAAACAAGGTCTAGATATATCCAAACCAGACAAATCATGTATCTACCCCCTGTCGATCTTATGAAGTCTAGCATGAAGGGAAGTCGTTTTGGGTTTCAAACATTGAAATTTAAAGAACATCCCAAAAGCTTCATTTTAGAGTGACTAAGAAGGATACAGACTTCCCTTTTCATTTTCATGTTTTAAATTTGTTTAAATCTTGGTCAAACCAAGGATTTGACCAAGATTCAAATGGCCCTAAAAATTCAGAAAAAATGAAAAGAATGAAAAACCAAAGCACATAACATTCTTATGTCATATGTATAGTAAGCATTCAAGTTGATATACAAGGTCTAGACATATATATTCAAACCTAGGATTTGACTAGCTAAGATTCAAATGGGCATAACAAATTCAAAAAACAAAAACCAAACACATAGTCTTCTGATGTCATATAGCAAGCATTCAAGTTGATAAACAAACTTGTTTAAATCATGGTCAAACCTAGGATTTGACCAAGATTCAAATGGGCATAATTTTAAAAAAAATGTAAAATCAAGGTTCGTTAGTTGTACTCAGTTTTCCCCAGTCCCTTAGTTTTTCCTCAGTTTTCCCCTCCTCTAGTTTGAAACACGCACAAGTGCTGGAACGGCCGGTAGCCGTCAGGTCAGAGGCCTTGACCGTTAGTCTGACCGGGTGGGGCCGCACAGGGGCAGCTCCTCCCTGACCGTCTCGTGCTGACGGGTAGGGTCAGGAGACACGTCGGAGCAGCCATCCATTTATCGCTGACGTGTGGGCCGTTTTATTTTTCATGATTTTATATGCGGTGCTGCCAATGACAAATGGGGCCGCTCTATAGGGCTGCCGCAGCCAATGACCAGTGGGGTCGTATATTTTTCAGTAAAAGACATATATTGCCGCTCTGTGGGGCTGCCGCAGCCAATGACCAGTGGGGTCGTCTATTTATTTAGGGAAACTCATATATTGCCGCTCTGTGGGGCCTCCGCAGCCAATGACCAGTGGGGTCGTATATTTTTCAGTAAAAGACATATATTGCCGCTCTGTGGGGCTGCCGCAGCAATTGACCAGTGGGGTCGTCTATTTATTAAGAGAAACTCATATATTGCCGCTCTGTGGGGCCTCCGCAGCCAATGACCAGTGGGGTCGTCTATTTTTCAGGAAAAGACATATATTGCCGCTCTGTGGGGCTGCCGCAGCCAATGACCAGTGGGGTCGTCTATTTATTTAGAGAAACTCATATATTGCCGCTCTGTGGGGCCTCCGCAGCCAATGACCAGTGGGGTCGTCTATTTTTCAGGAAAAGACATATATTGCCGCTCTGTGGGGCTGCCGCAGCCAATGACCAGTGGGGTCGTCTATTTATTTAGAGAGAAAAAATCATATATTGCCGCTCTGATATATGTCTTTAGAGAATATCATAGAGAGAAGCAACAAGTTCGCTAATTAATTATTCTTAAGCTAGACCGGAGAAGCGCTGGCAGCTCGTTCCCCACCGTCGGACGGAGCAGCCATCGCCGGCGCCTCGTCGCGCCGCCGGCTCTGTCCCCCGGCGGCGTCGGACGAACTGCGGCGCTGCACGTCAACCACGGCTCCAGCACTTGTTTCGTCCGCACGCATTGTACCCACCGCAGGAAAGTCCGCCGCAAGCAGATCCGCCGCCCACGACGACCGGGATTTGTTCCGCGCACCAATTGGCATAGCTTGGTAAGACCTCCGCTTCTGCCTCCCCCGCCCCCTAATCGATTCGGTTCCCGTAATTTATTGGAGTTTGCAGGTACGAAATAGTGCTCAATGTCTCGTCGTAGCGGGTACACCGGCGAGGGTGGGGATTCGATCATGTCGTGGCCACGTTCTACTTCTCCTACCTCGTCGGAAGTGCAGGTATATAGCTTCAGCTCTCTGTACTACCGTTGAATTTGAAGTTCCGCCATGGCTTGTTGGGGTGATTTCAGTTGTTCTTTTTTCCATTATTGTTACAGTTAGCCAGGCAAGCCGATGATCCATGGTACATTGCATACCAAGATGAATCAACCCAGTGGTGTAGCCAGAGGATGGATTTGGAGGAGAAGGTGGCCAATTTAGGTGATGAATTGGCCCGTAAAAACCTGATGATATTCGAGCTGAAGCGTATTGTGGAGGAAGAAAAGAAGAATTCAGAGCTTATTCGCAAGGAGAAGTTGAGAGTTGAGACAGATCTTGCCGTATTTGATCAAGTGGTAGAAAATCTAGAACATGAACTTAAAGTGATGGGAGAGGAGAAAAGTAGATTCATCTGTGCAGTTTTATTAGGTGTCATCCCTGTCCTAGCAGTTATGTGGTTCTGGTAGACGATTTAGTATAGAATTGTTATTCAGTAGATGGCTCTAACCACTGTATTTTGTTGTGGCTCTAAGCACTGTATTTCGGTGTACAATTTCCTACTTGTGCTAAGTAATGCGCACGATAATTTTAGCATGCATGAACATTTTATAAAAGTGAAGGGATCCCAAAAGTGAATGCATGTACCAGCCTCCGGATCAAATACATATCAATATCTTCCCAATCAAGTTGGGATAGAATTCAAATCATACATACGGATGTACATGGACACATCAAGAACGTGAAGAAGCTTTTTTTGAGACGGAGGTAGTAGTTCAAACAATTTTATCCCAATTGGAAATTGAAAAATACAAATTTATAATAATTTATCCTAATTTGCGCCATCAAACGTTGAAGCGATGTTATCGGCGATGGCTTCAATGTTCGTGGCATCGATGACCAGTGTCGGAACCGCCGCTGTCTTGGTGTACTTCACCAGCGACGGATCTGCGGAGGGCTGGATCGGCGGCTTTGCAGCGCGGTTGTAGACGATGGCTTCAATCGTCTTGGCATCGATTCGCACTCTCGGCACCGGAAGTGAGACATCAACAGGCTGGGTCTGCGCCGTCGAAGCGATGTTGTAGGCGATGGCTTCAATGTTCGTGGCATCGATGACCACTGTCGGCACGGCCGCCGTCTTGGTGTTCTTCATCATTCAACAGATCTGAGAATAGAATCGAAAGTGAGACAGAGAGAGACATTTCAACTATTTCTGACGGTTAGATCCTCACCGGCACTCTTAGATCCACGGCGCACGCACGGTTAGATGCACGCCGCCGCACGCACGGTTAGATCCGCGCCGCCGCACGCCGCCGCACGCACGGTTAGATCTGCGCCGCCGCAGGCCGCCGCACGCACGGTTAGATCCGCGCCGCCGCACGCACGGTTAGATCCGCGCCGCCGCACGCCGCCGCACGCACGGTTAGATCTGCGCCGCCGCAGGCCGCCGCACGCACGGTTAGATCCGCGCCGCCGCACGCACGGTTAGATCCGCGCCGCCGCACGCCACCGCAAGCACGGTTAGATCCGCGCCGCCGCACGCCACCGCAAGCACGGTTAGATCCGCGCCGCCGCACGCACGGTTAGAGAGAGGAGGGTTGGTAGGTATGTGCTCTGCTCTTGTCTCCGTATGCGTCCATCGTGGTCCATAGATACAACCAATGATCGAACGGTGCAAGCGTTCGTTGAGCTTTCATCCAACCAAGATCCGTGTGACATACATCTCGACCAATCAGAGATCAGCCAGTGAGTACAAGTTAGGAAAACTGAGTAGAACTGAGAGGGGGAAAAGTGAGGAAATGTTTATCGGAAGGGCAAAACTGAGTATGACTGAGTAAGACAAGTGGGCCCGGAGGGGAAAACTGAGTAACACTAAGTAAAACAGGGGCACCCAAATAATAAACGGACTAAGGGAAATTGAAGCTTTTGGCATAAAAATTGTAAAATTGTGTTATTTGAACAATATATTACATTTTGGCCGACTAGATATTGTTTGCAACTCAAAGATACACAAGTGTGACGAATTTGGACTCATTTGGACAAAGTTTGTAAGCATAGTGGGTATTTGGGAGGTGTATTGAGCAGAAAGCCCTGCATCTTCATATCTAGTAGCTCATGGACTAGGAAGTGGTTTTGAAGCTTTTGGCATAAAAACTTCATATCTCTATATTTCCTTTTCCATTATTATTTCTCTAGGTTGTAGGTAACATAACAAGGCTCAATGGGAAGGTTCCACCATGTTTTGAATTATTTTGAATTGAACCCTAAAATGTTAAAACCCTAAAACCCTAAAACCCTAAAACCCTAAAATGATAAATGTGGCTTAAATGTGGCATACAAATTGTTCATACAAATTCAAATTGTTCAACACAAAGGCATCCCCAATACAAATTGTTCAACACAAAGGGATCCCCAATACAAAGGGAACCCCAATACAAAGGGAACCCCAATACAAATTGTTCAACACAAAGGGATCCCCAATACAAAGGGAACCCCAATACAAATTGTTCATACAAATTCAAATTAGTTGTTCAGAATAAAATCTTTTTCTTGCTCCTGGTGTGACTCGCCGGGGCCACCACCTTACTCCGGGTAACCCTACCAGGGATATTACCGGTGTCTACCTTCCTTTTGCCCTCTTTCTTGTTCTTCTTCTTCTGCGAAGCTTCTGCTTTTTCTTCTGCCATGAGCTCTTCGAAGTGTGCATCACACATGGCCTTACAACTATCGAGGCAATGTCGATAATACTGTTGACTCTCCTCTGGACTCATCGGTTGAAGCCATTCTACATCCATCTGTTCCCTCTGCTCTCGATCCATCGGTTCAATCTCCTCATGTTGAACTGCTGCTTCAATCTCCTCTGCATTTGCTGCTTCAATCTCCTCATGTTGAACTGCTGCTTCAATCTCCTCTGCATTTGCTGCTTCAATCTCCTCATGTTGAACTGCTGCTTCAATCTCAAGTTGAATTGCTGCTTCATTCTCCTCTGCATTTTCTGCTCCCGCCTGATCTTCCATTCCAAAAGCCGGATCAACTCCATTTTTACAAAGCCTAGCAATGTGTCCAGGGATTCCACAACGTTTGCACTTACGTTTTCGAATCGGTGCACCACCCTCTGCACTAGCTCTGATCCTATTCTTCCTCGGCCTACCTGCCGGTCTAGTCAATACTGGAGAGTACAGTTTGAAGCCTGGATCGACTTTCATCCATTGGTCTTTTCCCAACAAGGTAGGAACATTCATAGCATATGCAGCCCTAAATTTTGCAACAGAGAAATACTCTGACACATACTGATCAACTTCACCATCTTCACCCCCTATAACACTCATGAAAAACAATGCGTGTATGCAGGGTATCCCACGGATCTGCCATCCCCTACAATGGCATGTCCTATCAACCAAACTCACTGGATACCTCCACTGCCTGTTTTTACTGTCAGTGTAGGTTACCTCAGCCTCCATTCCTTTTCTGACGCATTGCATCCTCAATTGTTTTGCCCTCTCATGCAAAGACTTAATCAAAGATGGGAGCATGAGATGGCCAACATAATTTGTGGATGCAATTCTTTGACGCAGATCGATCTTTATCATGATCATCTGCCTAATCTTATCAAATATTTGCCACAGCATAAGCCCTTTCAATGACTTGACCTTTGAGTTGAAACTCTCCGCAAGGTTACTTGTTACATAGTCTACCTTGCAAATTTCATTGAATTGGCTTCTTGACCACACCCTACCATGATGTTCATCCAAGTACTCCTTCACCCCAGGTTTTTGTTTATACAACACATCCAAATGAAACTTATGCTTCCTAGAGCTGCATGTGTATGAAGCTGGCCATAGGTTGTCAGTAAAAACTTTACCCTTGAATTTCTTTGTAAAATTCTGTACCAAGTGTCGCATACATTCCCTATGCTCCACTCCAGGGAATACTGCTTCTACCGCACTCTCCAAACCTTTGCAAGCGTCTGTGTGGATAACAAGTCCTGGTGGATGACCTATAAGGTCGCGCAAGTTCTGCAGAAACCAAGTCCAACTTTCCTCTGACTCAACCTCCAAAACTCCATAAGCAACAGGGAACATCCAATTATGTCCATCAACTGCAGTAGCAGCAACTAGCTGTCCTTTAAACCTACCATGAAGAGCTGATGCATCCACGGCCAAATAAGGCCTGCAACCGTCCAAAAAGCCTTTCCAGCAAGCTTTGAAACAAACAAAAGCCCTTCTAAAACATTCCTTGTGCATTACCTTCCCGCTTTTCAATTTGTAGGGAACTGTATGCTTGTCTATTGCTACAACACTGCCTGGACTAGCCATCTCCACTTCAGCTTTGAAAGTGTAAAGCAACTGAAAGCTTTCATTCCATGGACCATTGATCTTGTCAAGAGCCATTTCCTTTGCATAGAACATCCTCATGTAAGGTACTTTCATCCCTTTATACTTCTCAGCCACCTTTTTCTGGAGTGCCGTTGGACCAAGTGAAGGAGTTTCTCTCAGCCAATCTAGGATTATATCTGCCAACCACCTAGTCTTCGCTAGCTTTGTTTTCAGGTCTGGCTCTCCCCCTAGAGGTGGACACCTATGGATCTCCTTATTAACCTTTATCTGAAACATAATGATAAGGGATGTCAGTAATAGATAACAAATTTTACACCGTGATCTAAATACACAACTGGTTGGCGTAGTACCTGAACCAAGCTGCTTCTGCGCATTGTGGATGCATGCAGCCTAAACCTACACCTTGGGTATGGGCATTTAATTGTGAACCTACCTGGCTCACTTTTAATAACCTCATAATTATTCTTAGTGAGAATGTGATATGTAGTAATTGCATTACGGCAGTCCATCATCGTTTGAAACACGGTGCCTTTTGCAAGCTGAGGATTCTCCCTGTTCCACTCAATTGTTGGCAAGTCTTCGCCTTCGTAATCGGCTAAAACGAGGCTGTCATCGTTCTCATTCTTCTCTTCATCATCAGTCTCATCAAATCTGGCACCAAAAGCAATATCTTCCATGTATTGATCCTCCATTGCCTGCTTACTGCATCGATCTACCAATTCAGGAAACATTAACTCATCCTCATCATCTTCAGGAGACTGATCCCCAATCTCTGCATCGTCCTCCACATTGACCACAGGAACGATCTGGCTACCACTCGCACTGGGGACAGATGGTGCTGCTGTGGACCTACAAGGATCGCCGCGGCGCACACTATTAGCAGAGGCAGCAGCAGTAGAGAGACATGATGCCCGACCACCTGATGATGCCCCAACACCAGATGATGCCTGGCCCCTGTCCACGTGGACACGAATTTTACCGAAATGGCAAGAAGCATTCAAAGCAAAAAGAATTCCCAGATCATCGTCGGAAATTAGTGGAACCAATCTTCGCTCCGTGCTGTTGAAATATTCGAAATGAACTGCATCGAGAGAGCTCCAGGAGTACTTATCGAAGATGTTAGCTTTCAAATCCCTCAACGAGATGGTGGTTGCAACCACCGCAGGGAAGTAAAACCCATTCATTAGGCGTTTAGAATCACGCGTAAAGCTAGAATCCAGCCTAACCACCAGCCGAAAAGCCAGCGCTGGATCAATCCTATTCGAAAAGCAACGCAGTTAGTTGAGCAACAACGATTGGCGCTCAAAAACTGCCTACTGTTAATTCACATAGGCAGACGATGCTTACCCAGATGGAATCCATGCGTTAGATCCCTCCGATTCCCAATCTTCTCCGCGGCTGACGGGAAGAGGCGGTACACCAGACGGATATACAAACTCTACCGCGACAGGGGTAGATCTAGATCTGGTGGAGGCGGATCCCTCTCCGCCTCCCGGGGGTGGTGGTGGGGGCGGGGGCGGCTCGGCGGCGGACGACGCCATAAGGTAGGAGGGCAGGACGGCGTGGCGGCGGAGGGGCGGTGTGTGAGCTCCTCCAGTATCGGGCGGAGTGGAAAGCTTTGGGTGAGCTCCTCGAGTCAACAGTCAACATAGTTCGAAAGAAACGGTCAATTCAACACCAACGCGGCTCCCTAGCCGTCACCGGTAACGGTGAAGGCCTCTGACCAGACGGCAACCCTCCCGTCTGAGCGTCTGCGACGGGTTTCAAACTAGAGGGAGGGGAAAACTGAGGAAAAACTAAGGGGCTGGGGAAAACTGAGTACAACTAACGAACCAAGAAAATGGGAATAATTTTAAAAAAATTGTAAAATCAAGGCACATAGTCTTCTTATGTCATATAGTAAGCATTCAATTAAGTTGATAAACAAGGTCTAGACATATCAAACCAGAAAATTCATGTGTCTAGCTACCCCTAACCCTAAACTCTGCACGAAGAGAAGTGGTTTTGGGTTTCAAACATGGATATTTCAAAAACCCTCCCAAAAACCTTCATTTTGGAGTTAATAAGAAGGATCAAGGCTTACTTTTTCATTTTCATGTTTTAATCTTTTTTAAATCTTTGTCAAACCTAGGTTTTGACCAATATTCAAAAGGGCATAATTTAAAAAAAATGAAATATCAAGGCACATAGTCTTCTTATGTCATATAGTAAGCATTCAATTAAGTTGATAAACAAGCTCTAGACATATTCAAACCAGAAAAATCATGATGTATCTACCCCCTATATATCCCTAAACCCTAACTTATGAAGTCAAGCACGAAGAGAAGTGGTTTTTGGTTTAAATCATGGAAATTTCAAAAACCCTCCCAAGAGCTTCATTTTGGAGTGACTAATTAAGAAGCATACATGCTTACCTTTTCATATTCATGTTTTAAACTTGTTCAAATCTAGGTCAACAAACCTAGGATTTGACGAAGAATCAAATGGGTATAAAAAATTTAAAAACAAGCTCTAGATAAGCTCAAGTTGAAAAACAAGTTCTAGACATATTCCAACCAGAAAAATCATGCGTGTACCCCCTATATATATATCCCTAAACCCTGACTTATGAAGTCAAGCATGAAGAGAAGTGGTTTTTGGTTTCAATCATGGAAATTTCAAAAACCCTCCCAAGAGCTTCATTTTGGAGTGGCTAAGAAGGATAGATACTTAATTTTTCATATTTATGTTTTAAACTAGTTTAAATCATGGTCAAACCTAGGATTTGACCAAGATTCAAATGGGCATAAAAATTCAAAATAAATGAAAATAAATGAAAAACCAAGGCACGTAGTCTTCTTATGTCATATAGTAAGCATTCAATTAAGTTGATAAACAAGGTCTAGACATATTCAAACCAGAAACATCATGTATCTAGCTACCCTAGCCCTAAACTCTGTCTTGTGAAGTCAAGCATGCATGAAGAGAAGTCGTGGTTTTTGGTTTCAAACATGGAAATTTTAAAAACCCTACCAAGATCTACATTTTGGAGTGACTAAGAAGGATATATGCTTAATTTTTCCTATTAATGTTTTATTAAACTTGTTTAAATCATGGTCAAACCTAGGATTTGACCAAGATTCAAATGGGCATAATTTAAAAAAATGTAAAATCAAGGCACATAGTCTTCTTATGTCATATAGTAAGCATTCAATTAAGTTGATAAACAAGGTCTAGACATATCAAACCAGAAAAATCATGTATCTACCCCTATATATCCCCAAAAACTCTGTCTTTATGAAGTCAAGCATGAAGAGAAGTGGTTTTTTGGTTTCAAGCATGGAAATTTCAAAAACCTCCCCAAACTTCATTTTAGAGTGACTAAGAAGGATACAAGCTTGCCTTTTCATTTTCATGTTTTAAACTTGTTTAAATTATCTTGGTCAAATCTAGGATTTGACAAGATTCAAATGGGCAAACATATGATAAGTGATGCAAATATCATTTCTAAGTGCGGGCAAACCAGAGATATGTGGTTTTTGGTTTCAAACATATTCAAACGAGAGAAATCATGTATCTACCCCCTAACACTAAACTCTGTCTCATGAAGTCAAGCGCATGCATGAAGATATGTGGTTTTTGGTTTCAAACATGGAAATTTCAAAAACCCTCCCAAGAGCTTCATTTCGAAGTGATTAATTAAGAAGCATACATGCATGCTTACTTTTTCATATTCATGTTTTAAACTTATTCAAATCTTGGTGAAACCTAGGATTTGACCAAGATTCAAATGGGTATAAAAATTTAAAAAATACAAAAAAGGTCTTCTTATGTTATATAGTAGGCATTCAATTAAGTTGATAAACAAGTTCTAGACATATTCAAACAAGAAAAATCATGCATGTATCTACCCATAACCCTAAACTTTGTTTCATGAAGTCAAGCATTGTGGTTTTTGGTTTCGAACATGGAAATTCAAAAACCCTCCCAAGAGCTTCATTTTGAAGTGACTAAGAAGCATACATGCTTACTTTTTCATATTCATGTTTTTAACTTATTCAAATCTTGGTGGAACCAAGGATTTGACAAAGATTCGAATGGGTATAAAAATTCAAAAAAAACAAGGTCTTCTCTTATGTTATATAGTAAGCATTCAATTAATTTGATAAACAAGGTCTAAACATATTCAAACCAGGAAAATCATGTATCTACCACCTAACCCTAAACTCTGTCTTATGAAGTCAAGCATGCATGAAGAGAAGTGGTTTTTGGTTTCAAGCATGGAAATTTCCATGTTTGAAACCCAAAACCACTTCTCTTCATATGCTTGACTTCATATGACAGAGTTTAGCGTTAGGGGGTAGATACATGATTTTTTGGTTTGAATATGTCCAGACCTTGTTTATCAACTTAAATGCTAACTATATGACATCAGAATGGGCATAAAAATTTAAAAAAATTAAAAATGTAAAACCAAAATTTAATTGGGAGGAAAGGGTACATGAATTACAATTAAAAAACAAGGTAACTTAAATACTTGGATGCCCCAAGATGTGTGGAAGCCCAAAACAATGGCAAAACATATCATGTGCGCATGCTGCATCCAATTCAAGTAGAACACATAGTAGGCATCGATAGTTTGACCTAAATTTGAAATCAAAGAGAAGGTGGTTAGAAAAAATCAAAATTGGCAAAGCAAAGCATGAAATCAAAAAATTGTGATGCACTCTAGCTATGAAAATTATCAAACAATGCAAACCAAAATGATTTTTTAGAGGAATACTAGTTCAACTTATTTAATTTTTTATTTGTAGGCCAAAATCAAACCCCGTAGTTGGATTTTTTTTTCAACTTGATCTGTAGTACTGGGGAAAACCCTAGTTTATAACCTATTTAATAATAGATTCGTAGTCGATTCTTTTACTTTTTTATTATTACTATGCAGCACATGTGTGTTTGCCCGTCGAGTGAAACTCGGAGGAAGAGGAATCACTCGGAAGGAGAAGAAGGGAGAGCAGTCACGGGGCCCCTCTTATTGATGGTGTATATTCTTTTTCTGGTGATGTTGACTGTTGTGCAGGGTTTGTCAGTGCGCAGGAGGTGCGAGCGAGCGAGCGAGCGAGCGAGTCGAGCGAGGCCGAGAATGAGAGAGATTTGTTTTTTTGTGTGAGAGGGACAACCGAAGGATCCAGAAGGACCCACAGACTTCCAATACGCATCCTGATGCGTCTTCTCTTGACAAAGAAGATGGCTGGGAGTTGGCGTACCTATTGCACGTGACTTGTGCTCACTCAAGTGTGGGACCTCACGCGTGGGCACCACACGTAAGTGACAGACCTGTTGGTGTAAAAACTCGGTTGATTATTATAGTGCATTAGAACAAAGTTTCCTATGGATTCAAGGGTAGGAAATCCAAGTTAACTCATTTACATGACATTATTTTTTCCATGAAGCAAAGTTAACACTATCAATTGGTACATTTTGGAGTGACTAAGAAGGATCAATGCTTACTTATTCGTTTAATTTCACGTGTTAAACTTGTCTAAATCTTGTTCAAACCTAGGATTTGACCAAGATTCAAATGGGCAGAAAAATAATTAAAAAACAGAAAAATGAAAAACCAAATCACATAGTAAGCATTCAAGTTGATAAACAAGGTCTAGACATATTCAAACCAGACAAATCATGTATCTATACCCCTAACCCCTAAACTCTGTCTTATGAAGTCAAGCATGTGAAGAGAAGTGGTTTTGGGTTTGGGGGTATATATACATGATTTTTATTGTTTAAATATATATAGACTTTGTTGATCAACATGAATGCTTAATTACTATATGACATAAGAAGTTTATGTGCTTTGGTGTTTCATTTTTTTGATTTCTTTTTTGAATTTTTATGCCCATTTGAATCTTGGTCAAATCCTAGGTTTGACAAAGATTTAAACAAGTTTGAAACATGAAAATGAAAAAGTAAGCTTGGATCCTTCTTAGTCACTCCAAAATGAAGCTTTTGGGTGGGTTTTTGAAATTTCCATGTTTGAAACCCAAAACCACTTCTTCTCTTCATGCTTGACTTCATAAGACAACGTTTAGGGTTAGGGGGTAGATACATGATTTTTCTGGTTTGAATATGTCTAGACTTCGTTGATCAACTTGAATGCTTAGTATATTACATAAGAAGACTATGTGGTTTGGTTTTTGATTTTCTTGATTTTGTTTGATTTTTTATGACCATTTGAATCTTGGTCAAATCCTAGGTTTGACCAAGATTTAAACAAGTTTAAAACATGAAAATGAAAAAGTAAGCATGGATCCTTCTTAGTCATGACAATGAGTTAACTTGGCTTTACTACCCTTGATGAATCCATAGGAAACTTTTTGTACTAATGCAGTATAATATTCTGGTTTGAATATGTCTAGACCTTGTTTATCAACTTAATTTGAAAGACATACAAGTTATAGCACACATAGTGCATACATTTTCACACATACTGCACTAGATGCTAACCCTATAGTTTGAGGCCATTTGGATGAGGTCGAAAAAATTCTTGGATTAGAATCGTGTTGTTCGAACCCCGTAGTTGGATTTTTTTGAACCCTTGATCTTTAGAACTGGGCAAAACCCAAGTTTAACCATGCAAGATTCAAATGGCCCTAAAAATTCAGAAAAAAATCAAAAGAATGAAAAACCAAAGCACATATATAGCATTCTTATGTCATATGTATAGTAAGCATGCATTCAAGTTGATAAACAAGGTCTAGACATATATATTCAAACCAGAAAAATCATGTATATATCTACCCCTAAAACTCTAATTAAACTATGTCTTATGAAGTCAATCATGTAGAGAAGTGGTTTTGGGTTTCAAATATGGAAATTTCAAGAACCTCCCAAAAGCTTCATTTTAGAGTGACTAAGAAGGATCCAGGCTTATCTTTTCATTTCATGTTTTAAACTTGTTTAAATCCTGGTCAAACCTAGGATTTGACCAAGATTTATGGGCATAAAATTCAAAAAAATCAGAAAAATAAAAAACCAAAGCACATAAGCATATTCAAGTTGATAAACAAGGTTTGGACATATTCAACCCATACACAAATCATGTATCTACCCCTAACCCTAAACTCTGTCTTATGAAGTCAAGCATGAAGAGAAGTGGTTTCGGGTTTCAAACATGGAAATATCAAAAACCTCCCAAAAACTTCATTTTAGAGTGACTGAGAAGGTTGCATGCTTCCCTTTTCATTTTCATGTTTTAAACTTGTTTAAATCTTGGTCAAACCTAGAATTTGACAAGATTCAAATGGGCATCAAAATTCAAAAAAATCAGAAAAAGAAAAACCAAAGCAATAGTTTTCTTATGTCATATAGTAAGCATTAAAGTTGATAAACAAGGTCTAGACATATTCAACCAGACAAATCATGTATCTATACCCCTAACCCCTAAACTCTGTCTTATGAAGTCAAGCATGTGAAGAGAAGTGGTTTTGGGTTTCAAACATCGAAATTTCAAAAACCTCCCAAAAGCTTCATTTTAGAGTGACTAAGAAGGATACATGCTTCCCTTTTCATTTTCATGTTTTAAACTTGTTTAAATTATCTTGGTCAAACCTAGGATTCGACATGATTCAAATGGGCATCAAAATAAAAAAAACAGAAAAAGGAAAAACCAAAGCAATAGTTTTCTTATATATGTCATATAGTAAGCATTAAAGTTGATAAACAAGGTCTAGATATATCCAAACCAGACAAATCATGTATCTACCCCCGGCCTGTCGATCTTATGAAGCTAGTCTACTAGCATGTGAAGGGAACTCGTTTTCGGTTTCAAACATAGAAATTACAAGAACATCCCAAAAGCTTCTCCATTTTAGAGTGACTACGAAGGATACTGACTTCCCTTTTCATTTTCATGTTTTAAACTTGTTTAAATCTTGGTCAAACCAAGGATTTGACCAAGATTCAAATGGGCCTAAAAATTTAGAAAAAAATCAAAAGAGAATGAAAAACCAAAGCACATAGCATTCTTATGTCATATGTATAGTAAGCATTCAAGTTGATAAACAAGGTCTAGACATATTCAAACCAAAAAATCATGTATATATCTACCCCTAACCCTAAACTGATCTGTCGATCTTATGGAAGTCAATCATGAAGAGAAGTGGTTTTGGGTTTCAAACATGGAAATTTCAAGAACATCCCAAAAGCTTCATTTTAGAGTGACTAAGAAGGATCCATGCTTACTTACTCGTTTTCACGTGTTAAACTTGTCTAAATCTTGGTGAAACCTAGGATTTGACCAAGATATGATTCAAATGCGCAGAAAATTAAAAAAGTCAGAAAATTTAAAAACCAAAGTACATAGTCTTCTTATGTCATATAGTAAGCATATTCAAGTTGATAAACAAGGTTTGGACATATTCAAACCATACAAATCATGTATCTATACCCCCTAACCCTAAACTTTTTCTTATGAAGTCAAGCATGAAGAGAAGTGGTTTTGGGTTTCAAAGATGGAAATTTCAAAAACCTCCAAAAACTTCATTTTAGAGTGACTGAGAAGTTAGCATTAAAGTTGATAAACAAGGTTTAGACATATTCAAACCAGACAAATCATGTATCTACCCCTAACCCTAAACTCGGTCTTATGAAGTCTAGCATGAAGAGAATCGTTTTGAGTTTCAAACGTTTAAGCCAAAAGCCCCATTTCAAATATTTCAAACTTATTCAAAGTTGGTTCAAATTTGAAAGACATACAAGTTATAGCACACATAGTGCATACATTTTCACACATACTGCACTAGATGCTAACCCTATAGTTTGAGGCCACTTGGATGAGGTCGAAAAAGTTCTTGGATTAGAATCGTGTTGTTCGAACCCCGTAGTTGGATTTTTTTGAACCTTGATCTGTAGTACTGGGCAAAACCCTAGTTTAACCTATTTAATTATAGATTCGTATATCGATTTTTCTACCTTTTTATTATTACTATGCTGCAGATGTGCGTTTGCCCGTCGAGTGAAACTCGGAGGAAGAGGGATCACTCGGAAGGAGAGAAAAAAGGCAGAGCATTATGGTGTCTTCCCTTTTTCGGGTGATGATGATGATGTTGACTGTTGTGCAGGGTTTGTCAGTGCGAGCGAGCGAGCGAGCGAGCGAGCGAGTCGAGCGAGGCCGAGAATGAGAGAGATTTGTTTTTTTTTTGTGAGAGGGACAACCGAAGGATCCAGAAGGACCCACAGACTTCCAATACGCATCCTGATGCGTCTTCTCTTGACAAAGAAGATGGCTGGGAGTTGGCGTACCTATTGCACGTGACTTGTGCTCACTCAAGTGTGGGACCTCACGCGTGGGCACCACACGTAAGTGACAGACCTGTTGGTGTAAAAACTCGGTTGATTATAATAGTGCATTAGAACAAAGTTTCCTATGGATTCAAGGGTAGGAAATCCAAGTTAACTCATTTACATGACATTATTTTTTCCATGAAGCAAAGTTAACACTATCAATTGGTACATTTTGGAGTGACTAAGAAGGATCAATGCTTACTTATTCGTTTAATTTCACGTGTTAAACTTGTCTAAATCTTGTTCAAACCTAGGATTTGACCAAGATTCAAATGGGCAGAAAAATAATTAAAAAACAGAAAAATGAAAAACCAAATCACATAGTCTTCTTATGTCATATAGTAAGCATTCAAGTTGATAAACAAGGTCTAGACATATTCAAACCAGACAAATCATGTATCTATACCCCTAACCCCTAAACTCTGTCTTATGAAGTCAAGCGTGTGAAGAGAAGTGGTTTTGGGTTTCAAACATCGAAATTTCAAAAACCTCCCAAAAGCTTCATTTTAGAGTGACTAAGAAGGATACATGCTTCCCTTTACATTTTCATGTTTTAAACTTGTTTAAATTATCTTGGTCAAACCTAGGATTTGACGAAGATACAAATGGGTGGGCACAAAATTCAAAAAAATCAGAAAAATGAAAAACCAAATCACATAGTCTTCTTATGTCATATCGTAAGCAATCAAGTTGATAAACAAGGTCTAGATATATCCAAACCAGACAAATCATGTATCTACCCCCTGTCGATCTTATGAAGTCTAGCATGAAGGGAAGTCGTTTTGGGTTTCAAACATTGAAATTTAAAGAACATCCCAAAAGCTTCATTTTAGAGTGACTAAGAAGGATACAGACTTCCCTTTTCATTTTCATGTTTTAAATTTGTTTAAATCTTGGTCAAACCAAGGATTTGACCAAGATTCAAATGGCCCTAAAAATTCAGAAAAAAATGAAAAGAATGAAAAACCAAAGCACATAACATTCTTATGTCATATGTATAGTAAGCATTCAAGTTGATATACAAGGTCTAGACATATATATTCAAACCTAGGATTTGACTAGCTAAGATTCAAATGGGCATAACAAATTCAAAAAACAAAAACCAAACACATAGTCTTCTGATGTCATATAGCAAGCATTCAAGTTGATAAACAAACTTGTTTAAATCATGGTCAAACCTAGGATTTGACCAAGATTCAAATGGGCATAATTTTAAAAAAATTGTAAAATCAAGGCACATAGTCTTCTTATGTCATATAGTAAGCATTCAATTAAGTTGATAAACAAGGTCTAGACATATCAAACCAGAAAATTCAGGTGTCTAGCTACCCCTAACCCTAAACTCTGCACGAAGAGAAGTGGTTTTGGGTTTCAAACATGGATATTTCAAAAACCCTCCCAAAAACCTTCATTTTGGAGTTAATAAGAAGGATCAAGGCTTACTTTTTCATTTTCATGTTTTAATCTTTTTTAAATCTTTGTCAAACCTAGGTTTTGACCAATATTCAAAAGGGCATAATTAAAAAAAATGAAATATCAAGGCACATAGTCTTCTTATGTCATATAGTAAGCATTCAATTAAGTTGATAAACAAGCTCTAGACATATTCAAACCAGAAAAATCATGATGTATCTACCCCCTATATATCCCTAAACCCTAACTTATGAAGTCAAGCACGAAGAGAAGTGGTTTTTGGTTTAAATCATGGAAATTTCAAAAACCCTCCCAAGAGCTTCATTTTGGAGTGACTAATTAAGAAGCATACATGCTTACCTTTTCATATTCATGTTTTAAACTTGTTCAAATCTAGGTCAACAAACCTAGGATTTGATGAAGAATCAAATGGGTATAAAAAATTTAAAAACAAGCTCTAGATAAGCTCAAGTTGAAAAACAAGTTCTAGACATATTCCAACCAGAAAAATCATGCATGTACCCCCTATATATATATCCCTAAACCCTGACTTATGAAGTCAAGCATGAAGAGAAGTGGTTTTTGGTTTCAATCATGGAAATTTCAAAAACCCTCCCAAGAGCTTCATTTTGGAGTGGCTAAGAAGGATAGATACTTAATTTTTCATATTTATGTTTTAAACTAGTTTAAATCATGGTCAAACCTAGGATTTGACCAAGATTCAAATGGGCATAAAAATTCAAAATAAATGAAAATAAATGAAAAACCAAGGCACGTAGTCTTCTTATGTCATATAGTAAGCATTCAATTAAGTTGATAAACAAGGTCTAGACATATTCAAACCAGAAACATCATGTATCTAGCTACCCTAGCCCTCAACTCTGTCTTATGAAGTCAAGCATGCATGAAGAGAAGTCGTGGTTTTTGGTTTCAAACATGGAAATTTTAAAAACCCTACCAAGATCTACATTTTGGAGTGACTAAGAAGGATATATGCTTAATTTTTCCTATTCATGTTTTATTAAACTTGTTTAAATCATGGTCAAACCTAGGATTTGACCAAGATTCAAATGGGCATAAAAATTCAAAAAAACAAAAAAATGGAAAATCAAGGCACATAGTCTTCTTATGTCACATTAGTAAGCATTCAATTAAGTTGATAAACAAGGTCTAGATATATTCAAACCAGAGAAATCATGTATCTACCCCTAACCCTAAACTCTATCTCATGAAGTCAAGCATGAAGATATGTGGTTTTTGGTTTAAAACATGGAAATTTCAAAAACCCTCCCAAGAGCTTCATTTTGGAGTGACTAAGAAGGATATATGCTTAATTTTTCATATTCATGTTTTCAACTTGTTTAAATCATGGTCAAACTTAGGATTTGACCAAGATTCAAATGGGCATAAAATTAAAAAAACAATAAAATGAAAAACCAATGCACATAGTCTTCTTATGTCATATATATAGTAAGCATTCAATTAAGTTGATAACAAGGTCTAGACATATTCAAACGAGAAAAATCATGTATCAAGCTACCCCTAACCCCAAACTCTGTCTTATGAAGTCAAGCATGAAGAGAAGTACGTGGTTTTTTGGTTTCAAACATGGAAATTTCAAAAACCCTCTCAAGAGCTTCATTTTGGAGTGACTACGAAGGATACATGCTTAATTTTCATATTCATGTTTTAAACTTGTTTAAATCATGGTCAAACCTAGGATTTGACCAAGATTCAAATGGGCATATATGAATCTTTAGCAGGTGCGTTTTTTTACTAATCCATATGGAATATTTTGATAAAACCCTTTTAGAAGGCTTTGTTAAGGCCTCAAGGACAATGAGTTGGGAGGAGGCCAGGTAGACTGTAGCTAGGCATTGATTCGGAATTTATGATGCTTGCGACTTGCTTGCGCGGCTTGTTGATTTCCCAGGTGACGCAGCTTTTTTTGACTGCCCAGCCATGGATAGGTCATAGGAGTGCAGAGCTGTAGGCGGTGCGGATAAGTACGCGGGGCATTGATGATGTAGGTGTGTTCGGTTGCCCACGCGAGTGCAGAGCTGTAGGGTTATGCGAGTAGGCCTTTAAACTGGGAGGTGGCACAAGAAGATTTTAGTAAGGAATGGTTCCTTTCCAGAGGAATGGAATGGTTCCATCCCCGCGTTCGGTTTGGACAAAAAGGAGGTACAGAATGGTACTGTTTTTTGTTCGGTTGGAGGAATTGGAGAGCAGAACGGAATGTGGTTAAACTAAACTTTTGTCTAAGAATCGTAATTAACAATGGCAAATAGCCTTTTAAATCTTAAAATCGTAATTAACAACGCCTAATGGCCTTTTTAATCTTAAAATCGTAATTAATGTTATTTTTTGTATGGTCGGGGAATTTGGAGAGTAGAACGGAATGAAGTTAAAGTTTAATCTTTTGTCTAAATATCGTAATTAATAGTGGCCTTTTTAATCTCAAAATCATAATTAACAACAACTAATAATTTTTTTGGTTGGATTAGTGAAGTGCTTTGTAATTAATAGCGGCTAAGTAACAGCCGTTCCACCACATTCCACCGATTCGGTGGAATGGGTGCATTCTGCATATGGGGAGAATATTCCCTTTCGAGGAACCACTCGGTTCCGTTCCATTCCACAACCGAACACAAGAATGGGCTCTAGGTGCGGAACGGTTCCATTCCATTCCACTTGGTTCTGGAACCGAACACACCCTAAATGCGTTGCAATGGAAAATGACAGTGTGTGGTGGCCTGATGGTGAAGAAGAAAGGTCGGGCGAAGAGTTGTTGGCTAGAGTCGGTTTTATACGAATCGACGAGGTGCGGGATAGTTTGATTTTAAGGGCTCCTTTCATTCACAGGATAGGGAAATCATAGGAGTAGGAATGTAGGATTGGGATTTGGGATGACATGTGTAGTTAAATCCTATAATAAGATGAGTTGCGTTTGATTGCGCCAAATGAATTTTTCCATGAGGTAGGACCAAATATTTAATCCTATACTAGGATTTGCACTACTTGATGATTCCTATAGGATTATTTCCTATTGGATATGTTCATATGAATCAAACTACTAGTGTAGGAAATATTCCTATAAGATCTAAATCCTATTATCTTATACCAACCTAATATGAATCAAAGAAGCCCTAAAGGATTTTCGAAGGAATCATGTACGAAGTATGATTTTTCTAAGTCACCCAACATATATACTAGGAATAGAACTAAGTAGTACCATATACTTAGGCCCGCATGCACAAATATTAAGTGTGGATTGAGGAAGTCGATAACTTGGGAAAAAACTTTCGCAACTGCACACCTATGTTACCACCCTTGCGACGCTAATTGTCGTAGAGCTGACCTAGAACGAACTCTTGTCTCGGTTAACATGAGAGAGATAAGGGATAAATACAATTGTGATACACTTTCCTAATATTTTGTTGAATGAGATAATCTTGTGTTTTCCTAATAGGGTTAATTAAGTACACATTTGGCAGCTCGTGTGTTGCATACGTTGGTGAACTTTAGACCCCAACTATATATTATTATTTGAACTCACCTCTAACACTTAATTATGTATAATAAGGTCCCTAACTAACCTCAAACACAATTAGGTATAACAGCGGTCCATAACTAACCTCAAACACTTAATTAGGTCTTACATTGCCCCCTTAGACTACCCCTTACCCTCAGCGACGTACGCAACATGGTGTTTGGGTTGAATGGCCCACCCTATTTTAAAATGTTTTAGTTAATTAATTATGTAAAAAATTATCACATATAAAGTGGAAAAAAGAAAATTAGTAAGGTGTGCCCACCTGGCCTACGGTTGTTTTGTGCGTCCTCCACTGCGTACTCCTCTTGATCTGTGACGATGAACATAGTTCTTTAGAACACATGCAACACTTACAGTTGATAGGCCGTTGCAAAGCTAATCAATGATAAAACCTGCTTTCATAATCCATTGTACTTTGATTTAATTAGTCCCTCTAATGGACCCCAACTATGTGTGCTTGAGATTTAGCAAAATGCTTTGCCGCCGTGCCACATAACAAATAATAAACAGACCAATCAAGTTTTTATCATTGCTAGACCTAACTAAGTGTTCAAGTGCTCAATTTTGACCACATTAGAGTTGAGGGGCCAAACATAATTCTTAAATACGTGAGGGACCGAACATATACTTCTAAACACCCGAGGGACAAGACAAATTTGAGTACTATTGTTATTATTAGACTAGTCACAATGGGGAGTATCATATAATAGTATCATACATATGATACTAATGTACGATATTATTTTCACAGTCCATATTATCATCATGTAGTAGTATAATATGTTACATGTATTTAGGGATTTGTAGAATCTCAATACAAAAGTGTGTACAAGATTTGTTTGGCAGTAATTTTTCTAGTTCTACATGATATGATACGATATCTACCTATGATACCACTATCGTCTCTTTCATCATTAACTGATATGACACATCAACATTTTGCATGCATGTAGTGCATGATACTACTTATGATATTGCCATTGCGAGTAGTCTCCCTTTGTCCTAGAGTACAATGCCAATTTGTTTTCAGAGGCAAACTTAGACTAATACTTGGGCCCGCCAATTATGAGTTGCATGTCATTCAAAACTATATCATCGGATGCTTGTTTCGATGAACTTTCCAATGGTATATTTTGCGGATGTCATAAAATTAGGCTGGTCATACTATTTCTATAGTGGGTAGTATCATGGAGTAGTATCATAGTAATGCTACATTTATTATTTTTTAGAATCTCAATGCAAATTTGTGTACAAGATTTGTTTAGCATTAAGTTTTCTCGTTGTTTGCGCTATGATACAGTATCTACCTATGTTACACTAATCTCCTCTCTCCTACTTAATTAGCTGCCAGATCAACATTTTTGTGGGACCAATGTGTATGATACTAGCTATGATACTAGCACTATCATGTGGGTACCTAAATCTCGAGTCAAAGTTTGACACGAAACCGATGTGGACTTTATTCATGGTGGAAGGGAGTAACAATCATAAGCACATTATTATTATTGTTTGAACAACATTTTATTTGATGTGCCATAAGAAGTTTAGAAACTCCTAGCCTGCGGAGGTGGCGTTTTGGCACACGCGTGCATATGCACCAATTATAGAAAATGATTAAAAAAAATTATATAAATGTTAATTTTTTTGGTATACATTGTGACATCATATGTTCGTTCACAAGTTTTCGTGGAAAAACGACATTTTGTGTGGCGTGTAAAAAAAGGCAAAAAATATACTGTACGTAGTCGTGTTACAACATCAAAATTTGTCTTTTTTATAGGAGCCACATAATTTTTTTGTGAGAAAACTTGTGTACCAACATAAAATGTCTAGATATACATGTAAAATTTTAGTTTAGAATTTTTTGACACTTTGAAATATGGATTCACATAATGGGAGCATATGCTCCTATGAGGCAAAGTGCATTTCCGCTAGCCCCCGCCATTTCTTATATCTCTATATTGTCTATATATCTATACCTCTACCTCTACCCCCTTGGATTCCTGAACAGACGTACAGTACTAGTAGGGCCTACTATTTATTATTATTACATACTCTAAAAAAAAACCTACTGCAGCCAAAATTTAATATCATCGAGCGGTAAAATTCCCCGCCAACGCCCAAATATCTCGCGCCGCAAAGTTTCAGATCTGCGAATATTTTTTTCCTCAAAAGAAGGACTGCGAAATTCCCTTCTACTCCTCTATCGCCCAGCTTCGCCCTAGTTTCGCCCGCAAGCCCTCAGAGAAACCGCCCCTCTTGCCTACCTCCAGATCTTCCCGGCCGCCGCACTTCGCCGTTCAAGCTGCCACGGCTTCAAACCCCGAGGCTGCCCTATCCGCACCTACTCCGGCGTCCACCGCACCGTATCTCGTTCGCCGACTCTATCGACCACCGCACCTGACCAGCTTCGCCGACACCGACGCCACCGTGCACTGCACATCATCTGCTTCACCGACCTTCTAGTTCGGCCGGCGCGCTGAACACTTCATCGACCGCCCAGCATGTCCTTCTCCGACCCCCCAAGATCTGCTTCCCCGGCACCCACCGCAACAGCAGTCCCCTCGCCGACCTCCACGTCACCCGTAAGAACGCGGAACACGTCTAAACGCCGCCCAGAAATAGGTAACCAGACATCCCTGCGCGTTTTGTTCTGTTAGGAGTATTGCAGCTGACTGTATTTCTGAATTCGTGCTATATTTCTAACTTACAAGTGCTTTCGTTGATAACCACCTCATCCTTTAGGTTTAAACACGACGCATAAGTATGTTTTTCCGTGACCAAACCCACCCATTCGCTGAAACTCTACATGGTATCAGAGCCTAGGTTTCCTTCCTGCTAGCCGCCACAAACAGTACCAAACAAGTTCTTCCTTTGATCACAAAACCCACCGTTGAGATGTAGAAATCCAGGCGGCGGGAGGCCGCATCAGGTGCTCTGCGTCGGTTGCGGCTATCACACACAGCGATGTGAGCTGTGTGAGATCGGCGGCTGCTCGCGCGGGGAGAAAGAAGAGGGTGAAGATCGTTTTGGTTTAGAAAGGAGAGAAGAGGAAGTGAATCCGTGGCAGAGAGATCTGGATCCGTGTGAGGGGCAGAAGTTGGAGGCGTGCGGAGTGGGGCGAGCCTTTGAGCGCAGGGCGGAGCCGGAGGTTGGTGCTGGACGTTGACCAGCGCGAGCCGGTCGATGTGGCCAGGTGCGGTACGCCAGGTTGGCCAGGGCGCGCAGACGAGGCGCCATCCGAGTGGAAGTGAGGAGAAAATGGAGATGTGAGGCTGTGAGGATATGTGGTGATGGAGTTGATGAGGCTGCGGTTGAGTCGTGATGGAGTTGATGAGGCTGCGGTTTAGTGGTGATGGTGATGGTTGTGGATATGTCCAGGGGAAAGGCATGCGTGCCTGAGGTGAGACTGGTTGAGGCCTGACCGGGGGATAGGCATGGGTGCTTGAGGAGTGGATGGTTGAGGCAGGAGTTGGCTGGGGGTTTGTGGGAGAGACGGAAGAGGTGGCCGGGCAGAGTGGAGAAGAGAGGCTGAGGACATTGAGGCGAGTGTGGATGGTTCTGCGGAACTTGTGTGGTGAGGCAGCCGGGGTTGTTGAGGACGTGTATGGTTAGGAGTTGTGCGTATCCCAGATGGTTGAAGCTGGATATCTTCGCTGCTGATGAAGAGATGAATCGAGATGACAAGATGATGGAAAGTGCAATGCTGTCATGTATCCTAGGAGTTATGCTGAATGTTCATTACTGGTAGTTGTCATATGTGTCATGTTGTTGTTGCAAGATGGCCATGGTTGTTTACCCATGATCATCTTGAGGGGGTGTGTTACCATGAGTGAGTTTAGTAGTAGCGCTGTAGTAATATTGTATCCAGTGTGAGGCCCATAGAGGCCCATGTCCAGTAGTATTGTAACCCTAACTCAGATGATATAAATACAGTGTGGTGGTCTGAGTAACCTAACCCACCCATTCGCTGAAACTCTACAAAATATGAGCCACCAATCATGAGCCGTTGAATGCTCTACATGTCCACGATTGACAACAACAACAACAACAAAGCCTTTATTCCCAAACAAGTTGGGGTAGGCTATACAAGTCCACAATTGACACGATTACAATTTCTCACTATTTGGCCGTAGGCTACTGCTCTAGTTACATCATGTTTGATATCTTTCTGCGATCCTGTATTACATGTTTATGCACGTCATAATGCTTCTACCAAGGTTCAAAAAAGCGCTAGGCGCTAAGCGAGCGGTGAGGCACTGCTTAGAGGAACTGCTGCTTAAGCGAGCTTAAGCGCCGCTTAAGCGCTCAGGCTAAAATCGTACGAACATGAAACAGGGAAGTCAAGATGGGCACATATACCCCTATAATATGCTGTAAATTTGTATCCTAAGCATGTAATGCTACATTTCTGAGGAATACGGGGATTAATACCTTGGTTAGCCTCGGTTTTGCTCCAATTTCTTATAAACACACAAGCAGCTAAGCAAACAATGTAACAAACACAAACAAGCAGCTAAGCTTTACTGGAGTAGCAAGCAGCTAAGCAGTAGAGGAGTAGCAAGCAGCTAAGCCAGACCTAATCACCATCAATGCATCGAGCAAGGAGCAGAGCAACACAGGCAACACACCAACACTCGCATAGAGGAGATTCTAGCACAAAACACGACCAGATTCCCTGTCTCGCTTAATCGAACGCTTAGGCCAAAAGCGAAGCGGAAGACAACCGCTCAGCGCTTAAGCGCGCTTAAGCGTACCTAGGCGTACGCTTTTTTGAACCATGGCTTCTACTACTATTTGGTGTCAATTTAATTATAGCAAAGCCGTGACTCGTAACTGTTTGTTATTATTACACGTGCAGCAGGCACATCTTACACTCATAAACGTAGAGTAAAGCTCGCCTATAATCATGTAAGTACCTGCTGTTTTTTGTATATTGCTTAATGCAAACTTCTATATCTTGGACCTGTTTCTGTTTACAATTGGCCTCTCCTTCATGCAGAGGAGAAACAGTGAGGCACCAGGTTCTTCTGTCCAAGTACCCGATGAGGTCCGTGTGACTCAAAAAAAAGCTCACGTAAGTTCCCTGTTTTTTTTGGAATGTTAATTTACCTCCTGTGCATAGTTCAATTGCATCATTTTCTGTATGTTGCACTACCTAAGTTGCCTAATGGAATCTAATAAAATATAAACAATGACCATATGGAACATTGCACACTGCCTTTGACCCATCTGGCATCCGGCATGCCTGGGTATAAGTTACATGATTTGGCTATGTTAATACAAGTCCTGAAATTCTATTATGTTAATTTTTTGCCTGTTGCTTCATTGAGTTTGCCTGTTGTTCCATGGCTAGTGCATGAAGTTTGATAGAAATGATCCTAGCTGAAATGATGCACTTTGTGTTTTTTTATTGCTTTATTCCTAACCTAGCTTCCTATTCTACTTGAAACATGATTGCTTTATTCCTAACCTAGCTTCCTATTCTACTTGAAACATGGTGAAAAAATAGTTATATTACTTGTTTAAATGTCTAGCTTTGTTTTTCTGAGTCCCATTGACATGATGTGGTATATCCATATTCAAATGATCTGGCTGTTTATATAATACGCTCCATGTTCAATTGCTTCATTCAGTTTCTAGTAATCTATTATACATGATGCACATGGTGCTACTTGTTATATGCCCTTTTTTGTTTGAGTTTGATCATGAATTCAAGATTAAGCATTGCCTAAACGTTGACCAACGTAGGAAGATTCCCTCCCTTGTCTATACGTTGTGAGATAGATGATGAGACCTCTCTAGCAGCGAATTTATACGCGCTAGATAACACCCCGTTTAATTCGGTCCTGTTGGGACTCGAACCCGGGTGGGCTGGCTGCGCACTCGCAAGCCTTGCCACTGAGCTAGCACTCAGTTCTCAGATTAAGCAATGCCTCGTTATGCTTAATTTAAATGTTATGGCACTTCATACAAGCCATACAATTAATTGTTGCATTGACCTTCTGCGATGTCGAAGGCACTATCTGAGTCATGCTTAAATCAATCATACATTATTTTCCTAATAGTATCAAATCCAACATGCACATCTTTTGACTGTATTTGGCTATTTGCTAGATTTCTTCTGTGCAGTGACCTGGCTTCGTTATTGGGCACATGATGTCTAGTTGCTTGGTTCATTGTATACATCATCGCCATGATCTAGTTTGGTTTGTTCTAAGAGGCATGTGGCTTAACTGGTTTCTTTGTTGTATCTGCCCATGGTTCTTTCAAAATTATGTCAACAATGCTGTTTGTTTGCCTTGTATTGTATTGCATTTTAACTTGTTTTGTCTTAGTTTCAGCCTGCAAACAAAGCTGTAATGTCAGTAGGGACAACCCATTTATCAAGTGTTGCGGTCATTTCACAGAGCAACAGTGACAGTGGCACGTGCTCTCATTGGTCCACTGAGTCCGGTACACCAACCATTCCAGAAGAAATAGATGTACGAGGCTCTATTTTTGATTGCTTGTTGTGTTATATCAGCTCAATGATGTTCTTGAAATTGGAGGTCTTTTATTGCATCATATGATGTTGTAACTTGTTTTATCTAAATTTCAGGCTTCAAATAAAGCTACAATGCCAGAAGCAAGGGCCAATGCCTCAAGTATTGATGTTTCACAAAGCAGCAGTGAGAGTGCATATTGCTCGCATAGGCCCATGGTATCTATTGGTCAACTTAATCCGGCACAAAGAGATTTCGGGGATGCACTCCAAGAGGCAGTTGATATATTTGGGCGGGAAAACAAAGATGCTGATGAATTAATTGCCAAGACACGCCAAGAGATACATGAATTGAAAAATAGGCAAACTTTGACAGAAAATGTTCTAAAGAATCTCCTATGCACTTGTCATGGTAAGCCAGTTGTGATGTGTCTGGGAATTGAAGGTGTCTAAATAAACTTTGATTCTGTTGTTCAGTCAAGTGGACTGCTGATGCCAATGCTGTAACTAATTACTGCTCAAAATTTCGTTCAAAATTTCGTGGTCTGTAATAATTGCAAATTTTGTTGTTGTACTAAAATTAGATATGTTCCATGTGGCTGCTGTATTTTGTGTGAAATAATTTCCTGATGTGTACTTCAATTAAACCATAAATCGACTGCATGCTGAAAATTTGAATCTGAGCGCACGTGTGAACTATTTTCTGCTCGTAATGCAATAACGGCTGTTTCTTGGAAGGACTACGTACATGGGTGAAAAGTTAGAGAAGCTACAGTACTCTAACTTGAAGGTGAAAAGTTAGAGAAGCTACAGTACTCTAACTTTCCTTCCCCCAAACCATATGTCTAAAATCCAAATAATTTAAATTAATTTGCACAATACAAACTTGTGTCTTGCATTTGAAGTAATTACATGCAGAGAAAATTATGGTGTAATAAAATTTAGTTTAGTTTTTAAACATCTACAGTAATCACCTTTATTAGTTAAAGACAGTGCATAACCTTGTACTTATGCTACAGAAGCCTGACTTTGCTTCTTTATTTTTCCTGACTTAGCTCCTTCACGTTAGAGGATACGGTTCCCGTACATGGTAGCCCATTAATAATTATGCCTGCTAGCAAGATAGATGGTCCTTATTATAGTCAGGCATGTCAACTTGTATGATTAAAAGTAGTTCGTACACATTAAATCTACCATCTGCATTTTTCTCTGTAATAACTTTTCTTTTTACACAACTCAAAACTTGTCTGGCTAATATGAAATTTGAGATGGCAAAACCCGGGAAAGATAAAGATATCACCAAAAACTCTTTCCTGCGAAATGCTGGGTTTTGAAGCCCAAGTCCAAGTCTTTCTCTGCTCAAGTTTTGGAGGAACAACTCCAAGTAGAACGAGTTGCAACAGCTATGCTAAGAACAAAAGTTGACATGTTGAGATCGAGATTAGAAGCATGTGATGCCCTACTGCACGAGGCCAATCAAGTTCGTTATAATCTCCCAAAGACTAAGAAAATGCCATAGATAATTGGAGATGAACACTAACATAGTGAGTACATTGGTCTTGTGAAATGTTTCCTTAGATTAAGGCACCGTTCAGACTTTTGTTGGTGGATGCATTTATCTGCGGTTGGGATCAACTTGGTAGTTGTTCCTGTGGATGTTATATAAATTAATTGCCTAGCCTTTTTTGAATCAGTTCGAACTTAAATGGTATCATAGCCAAGGTCTCAAGTTTGAATTGTCGAACGTGTGGTTTAATTTAATCTCTGTCGGGCGGCAAAATCTCCCACCAATCCTGAAATATTTCAAACGCATTTTTGAATGGGATTAAGAAGATAGATCATGATCATGGTAGTGACCTATATTCAACGTGATGATGATTTGATTTTGCACTCGGCCATGAACAGAGGTACTAGTACGGTGTCACAATTTTTTATCATTATACTTGTACCTTAGCGAAATTCAAAATCTCATAGCGGCAAAACTTCCCGCCCACAAAATACAAAAATTTCACACGCTTCCAAATTCCCATTCTACCCCTGTGGAGATGACAGCAAAGTCGGTTGGTGAGGGGTTTGCCCGTCATTTTTTCGATCACCACCTCCCTAGCCCGGAAACCCTCCCAAAAAAAATACATTTCCTTCAGTCTCTCATCTGAGACCACCCACCGGAACTTCTCAAGTCCCTCTCTCTACCACCTCCACGACCACCGCACCGGAACATCCCCGCCGGACTTCCCTGGCCTACCCGAGCCCTCGCGATCCTCGTCATCCGGCTGCCTGCCGGAGCCGCTTCATCGACGCCGTCATCAACCGGACCGGATCATCCCCGCCGAACCTCGAAACCATATGCTCATCCAGCAGTCTACCGCAGTCGCTTCAGCTGCGGTATCGTCCACCCCGCCGGAGCCGCTTCGCCGGATCCGTCGTCCACCGCATCGGATCTTGCTCACCGACACCGCTGTGCATGAACCGGATCTGCTTCACCGGCGCAGTGCATGATCTAAACTCTTCTACTGTCGCTTTTCTATTGCTTGCCTGCAAGTTCTTGTTTAATCTTGGGGGAACCTGTTTGTGCTAACGACGCGCCGTTACGTTTTTGCAGATGAGATGAGTAACCATGAAGTGTAATGGCCGTCTCTCCAACCCCAAGTAGCACATGTAGCGTACTTCATCACCGGATCTATCAACCCCAGGAAGATCTGCTGTGACTCCCACAGAGTGCTTCTCCTAATGTAAGTCCCTTGTTTTAGCGCCATGTTCTGGGTTCAGATGCTTGTTTGTCTGAAGCTCTTTTAGTTCATTCCTAGCTATGACCGTAACACGTTGCTATTTTCTACTTCATTGCTAACTTTAAGCGATTGAACATTTTGGTTTGCATTCCCTGCTCTGTAGATGTAGCCATCATAACTTCTATCTTGCTCAGTCGTTGTTACAAAAATTATACTGTAGGTATTATAGTAACATCCTGCTATTATTTAGTTCATGGCCAATTTTAAGTAATTGCACATGTTGGTTCGCATTCCCTGCTCTATAGCTTTTGGCATCGTAACTTCTATATTTGGTTTACATTCCCTGCTCTGTAGATCTAGCCATCATAACTTTATCTTGCTCAGTCGTTGTTACAAAAATTATGGCCTGCTACTATGTTGTTTGTGCCAATTTTTTACTCCATGAACATGTTGGCTTGCATTCCCTGTACTACAGGTGATGCCATTGTTTTGTATCTAGTTCATTGTAAGCTAACAAAGTAAGGACTTAGTTTGGCATGCTATCACTCTGCTATCTAGCCTGTAGTACAAATAAACTTGTCATACTACTAGATAATAATTTTGCGTGCCATCTTGTTCTTCAAAAGCTGCATTATTGACTTGTTTCTCTGACTTGGCATGACGCTCACATATGGAAAGCTGAACATATTGGTTTGCATTCCCTCTTATACAAGTTCACAGGTGATCCCACTATATTCTGTATCTGGTCCATCCTAAGCTCCAGCATTAACTATCCTCCATGTGTTGCTCATTACAAGTTTATATCCCGAAACATCTTGATTTGCATCCCCTTCACTATAAGTTCAGGAGTATTATTTAGTTCACGGCCAAAGTGAAGTAATTGCACTTGGCACATGTTGGTTCACATTCCCTCCTCTTTAGCTTTTGCCATCGTAACTTCTATTTTTGGTTTACATTCCCTGCTCTGTAGATGTAGCCATCATAACTTCATCTTGCTCAGTCGTTGTTACAAAATTTATAGCCTGCTACTATGTTGTTCATGCCAATTTTGTACTCCCTGAACATGTTGGTTTGCATGGGACTCGACAGTAGTAAGTCTGCTGTTTCATTCTAACATGCTCTGTTATATTGGCTGTTGGTATGCGGCATGCACTCTTTGTTTGCTTATTGTGCGCATTACAATGATCTTGTTATAACGACGAAATGATGAGTTCCAAATTCTTTGCCAAACAATATTGTAGTGTCTTTGCCTTTCCATTGTTGCTGTCTTAACTTGTAATGTCTTTGTTTCAGATATAGGTGCTGCATGGACAACTTAAAAGATTGCCGGATCGCTTCATTGTATTGCTAGGTTTAATTACCATTCAATTTCTCTGGGTTCTGTAATATTTTTTTCAATGCCTTGCAGCTGATGTAATATTTAGTTAGTTTTTATAGTTCTTTCGCGCATTTTTTCTTTGGTGCTTGTGGTAAGTGAGGCTATCCGACAGAAATCAATGCTGCGTAAATATTCTCAGTATCTAAATCACGAATTCCCATCCCTTAAACGGCCCAATTAAGCGAAATCACATATGTGCCTGCCCGCAAAATCCTAAAGCGCATATTATGCCGGCATATAAACAACAACTAAACGGGCTGGCCCACTTACTTCTTGGGCCAGCCCATTTGATTTACGGTGGACCCCACACACTAATTGGGCTGGCCCACTTGCTTTAAGGTGGACCCCACCAACTACTGGGCCGGCCCACTAATTAGTTGGGCCAGCCCATTTGCTTTTTGGTGGACCCCACATAATAAATGGGCCGGCCCTTTAAGAGGAAAGTGGGACCCACTGTGTTTTTGGCCCGGCCCACTATCTTGTTGGGCCGGCCCACTTGCTATATGGTGGACCCCACATACTAGTTGGGCCGGCCCTTTAACAGGAAAGTGGGACCCACATGTGTTTTTGGCCCGGCCCACTATCTTGTTGGGCCGGCCCACGTGCTATATGGTGGTCCCACATACTAAATGGGCCGGCCCTTTAAGAGGAAAGTGGGACCCACCTGTGTTTTTGGCCCGCCCACTATCTTGTTGGGCCGGCCCACCTGCTATATGGTGGACCCCACATATTAATTCCCTTTACGGGAAAGTGGGACCCACCGTGTTTTTGGCCCCCACTATCTTTGGGCCGCCCACTTGCTATATGGTGGACCCCACATACTAAATGGGCGGCCCTTTAACAGAAAGTGGGACCCACGTGTTTTTGGCCCGGCCCACTATTTTGTTGGGCCGGCCCACTGTATGGTGGACCCCACAAACGAAATGGGCCGACCCTTTAACTGGAAAGTGGGACCCACCTGTGTTTTTGGCCCGCCCACTAGCTTGTTGGGCCCACTTGCTATACGGTGGACCCCACACACTAAATGGGCGGCCCTTTAACAGAAAGTGGGACCCACCTGTGTTTTTGGCCCGGTCCACTTGCTTCTTGGGCCGGCCGTTGTAAGGTGGACCCCACATGTTAAATGGGCCGGCCCATTTAAGTTTTGACCAGTCAACCTTAGAGGTTAGGCCCGGCCCACGTAACTAATGGACCAGCCCAGCTATATAGTTGACCGGTCAAACTATGTCATCTGGCCCGGCCCGCTTAAGACGTGGCAGGCCTCGTGTGGGCCTACCATCTACCACGGGGTTTCAGCCGGTTAACGCCGTTAACTGCAGTTAACGGCGTCTGCCACGTGTCAGTTTGCATGACGTCAGCAGTCAACGGGCTCCCGAAAACACTTCCGCAACGGTCCGATTTTCCGTGGCGGAAGGGCGCCCAAGCGCGACGGACCGAAAAAATCGTCGTTGGACTTTGCCTGACGCAGTTTCCACAACGGAACCCATATCGTCGGGTTAGGCCCATAGGCGACGAAAAATACCCCTTAGCGGACGATTTTGAGACGTTGTCTATCAGAACTTTTCTTGTAGTGTATAATGTATAAGTACTCCATAGTTTCCTATAGATCCAAGGGTAGGAAAGCCAAGTTATCTCATTTACAAGACATTATTTTTTCCATGAAGCCAAGTTTATCCCCCTCCCCCAGTGATTTGACCTAGATTTGAAATCAAGGCACACGTGATTCAAAAAAGGCAATCTAAAAACATGGAGTATTCATCATTTTGTAGTACATATATCTAGGGAAAATACCAAACATGCCATACCAGTGTTTTAGAGAAGAACCCTCAAGTAGATTGGCACCATGTTGGAGTTCGTCTAGCTAAATTTCCTCCCACATGCATGTGAGCTTGGTACCACTACACAAGAACCATGCCAAACTTTTGAATCATGGCCCAATTTTATGTATATATTTGCAACTTTTCATCATGCAAGCATGAATACTTTGCAAAATATGTGCATTTTGGGTTGTCGCCCATAAATGTGTTTTTGCTTGTCTGCCACCAATCAAGTTTTCATTCGCGGGGAAACATGCATGACAGGATGACCATTTCCAAGGTTTCATGAATTATCTCAATGTGCATCTATATATATACAATTTCTTGGGCTAAATCCGATAAAATGCAAATTTGACACAGTGTGTAGATGAAGTACAGATCAAACAAATAATTTAAAAAATACATGGGTGTGTGGCCTGAATGTGTGGATCGAGCCAAGTACATTTTATATAATAATGGCCAAACACATGCACCGCACCCTCCTACTAGAGCAAATTAAAACAAGCAGGGTGAGAGCATCGTGAGATTGCTCGACCTAGCTAAATTTTAAAACAAGCCGAATTAATAAGTTATTGTGTGGGGATTGATAGAAAAGATCGAAACAAAGCATGCATAGTCATATCATTTGTGGTTTACATAATACCTCTATGAACAGTACCAAATAAACATGGCATATATACACTTCTATGTTTAGACAAGAACCCTGCATATTTTTTTTGCACCATGTGTTTGAGGCCTCGCTTCCCCAGAAGTGTGTGTGAGAGCATTTTGCATGCTACGAGAAAACAATGCCAAACATTTGAATCGCATGACTCATTTTTTGGTAGTGATATATAGGTTTATGGTTTATATATATAAGGTTTAGTGTTAGGGTCTAGGGGTTTAATATAATTAGGGTTTAGGGTTTATAGAGATTCACATCATCTGTTTCATTTCACATTTGTGATGTACAATACTACATACCTAAGTAAAATCGATCCCTTCTTAGTCACTCCAAAATGGAGCTCGTGGCCGGGAGGTTTTTGGAATTTCCATGTTTGAAACCCAATACCACTTCTCTTTGGTTCAAAAACCTCCCAAAATTAAGCCCGTTTTCAAATATTTCAAACTTATTCAAATTTGGTTCAAATTTGAAAGACATACAAGTTATATCACACATATTGCATACATTTTCACACAAACTGCACTAGATGCTAACCCTATAATTTGAGACCATTTGGATGAGGTCGAAAAAATTCTTGGATTAGAATCGTGTTGTTCGAACCCCGTAGTTGGATTTTTTTGAACCCTTGATCTGTAGAACTGGGCAAAACCCGAGTTTAACCTATTTAATTATAGATTCGTATATCGATTTTTCTACTACCTTTTTATTATTACTATGCAGCACATGGGTGTTTGCCCGTCGAGTGAAACACGGAGGAAGAGGGATCACTCGGAAGGAGAGAAGAAGGGAGAGCATTATGGTGTCTCCCCTTTTTCGGGTGATGATGTTGACTTTTGTGCAGGGTTTGTCAGTGAGCAGGAGGTGCGAGCGAGCGAGTCGAGCGAGGCCGAGAATGAGAGAGATTTGTTTTTTTTGTGAGAGGGACAACCGAAGGATCCAGAAGGACCCACAGACTTCCAATACGCATCTGATGCGTCTTCTCTTGACAAAGAAGATGGCTGGGAGTTTGCGTACCTACTGCACGTGACTTGTGCTCACTGAAGTGTGGGACCTCAAGGGTGGGCACCACACGTAAGTGACAGACCTGTTGGTGTAAAAACTCGGTTGATTATAATAGTGCATTAGAACAAAGTTTCCTATGGATTCAAGGGTAGGAAATCCAAGTTAACTCATTTACGTGTTAAACTTGTCTAAATCTTGGTCAAACCTAGGATTTGACCAAGATTCAAATGGGCAGAAAAATAAAAAAACAGAAAAATGAAAAACAAAATCACATAGTCTTCTTATGTCATATAGTAAGCATTAAAGTTGATAAACAAGGTCTAGACATATCAAACCATACAAATCATGTATCTACCCCTAACCCCTAAACTCCGTCTTATGAAGTCAAGCATGAAGAGAAGTGGTTTTGGGTTTCAAACATGGAAATTTCAAAATCCTCCCAAAAGCCCCTTTTCAAATATTTCAAACTTATTCAAATTTGGTTCAAATTTGAAAGACATACAAGTTATAGCACACATAGTGCATACATTTTCACAAAAACTGCACTAGATGCTAACCCTATAGCTTGAGGCCATTTGGATGAGGTCGAAAAAATTCTTGGATTAGAATCGTGTTGTTCGAACCCCGTAGTTGGATTTTTTTGAACCCTTGATCTGTAGAACTGGGCAAAACCCGAGTTTAGAGTGACTAAGAAGGATACATGCTTCCCTTTTCATTTTCATGTTTTAAACTTGTTTAAATTATCTTGGTCAAACCTAGGATTAGACAAGATTCAAATGGGCATCAAAATTGAAAAAAAATCAGCAAAAAGGAAAACCAAAGCAAATAGTTTGCGTACCTATTGCACGTGACTTGTGCTCACTGAAGTGTGGGACCTCAAGCGTGGGCACCACACGTAAGTGACAGACCTGTTGGTGTAAAAACTCGGTTGATTATTATAGTGCATTAGAACAAAGTTTCCTATGGATTCAAGGGTAGGAAATCCAAGTTAACTCATTTACGTGTTAAACTTGTCTAAATCTTGGTCAAACCTAGGATTTGACCAAGATTCAAATGGGCAGAAAAATAAAAAAACAGAAAAATGAAAAACCAAATCACATAGTCTTCTTATGTCATGTAGTAAGCAGTAAAGTTGATAAAAAAGGTCCATACATATTCAAACCACACAAATCATGTATCTATACCCCCTAACCCCTAAACTCCGTCTTATGAAGTCAAACATGGAAATTTCAAAAACCATCCTAAGAGCTACATTTTGGGGTGACTAAGAAGGATACATGCTTCCCTTTTCATTTTCATGTTTTAAACTTGTTTAAATTATCTTGGTCAAACCTAGGATTAGACAAGATTCAAATGGGCATCAAAATTGAAAAAAATTCAGCAAAAAGAAAAACCAAAGCAAATAGTTTTCTTATGTCATATAGTAAGCATTAAAGTTGATAAACAAGGTCTAGACATATTCAAACCAGACAAATCATGTAGCTATACCCCCTAACCCCTAAACTCTGTCTTAGAGCAAGTCCAGCAGGACCCCTACATTTTCTTCCCTATATCTTCATGTAGGGGACACCCCTAAAAAGATTCCTCCCCTACATTTTTCTTCTTTCCAGCAGCTCCCCTATATTTCCTCCCTAATGTCATATTCACATGTATTTTAATAGTGTAGAGCCCACATGTAAGATTATAACAAGACAACATGGATTGAGGCATGTGTAGGGGACACCTCCACAACCCCAATGCATAGGGGAGAGAGGGGGGCTGAGTTGGGGACACCAATATTTAGGGGAGGCTATAGGGGACCTGTTGGAGCAATGTTTTTCCTTCTTTCTCCCCTACGTTTGATATAGGGGTGGTTATAGGGGTGCTGCTGGACTTGCTCTTATGAATTGAAGTCAAGCATGTGAAGAGAAGTGGTTTTGGGTTTCAAACATGGAAATTTCAAAAACCTCCCGAAAGCTTCATTTTAGAGTGACTAAGAAGGATCCATGCTTACCTTTTCATTTTCATGTTTTAAACTTGTTTAAATTATCTTGGTCGTCAAACCTAGGATTTGACAAGATCCAAATGGGCATCAAAATTGAAAAAAAAATCAGAAAAAAGAAAAACCAAAGCAAATAGTTTTCTTATGTCATATATATAGTAAGCATTGAAGTTGATAAACAAGGTCCATACATATTCAAACCACACAAATCATGTATCTATACCCCTAACCCCTAAATTGATTAACTATGTCTTATGAAGTCAAGCATGTGAAGAGAAGTGGTTTTGGGTTTCAAACATGGAAATTTCAAAAACCTCCCAAAAGCTTCATTTTAGAGTGACTAAGAAGGATCCATGCTTACATTTGCATTTTCATATTTTAAAATTGTTTAAATCATTATCAAACCTAGGATTTGACCAAGATACAAATGGGTGGGCACAAAATTCAAAAAAATCAGAAAAATGAAAAACAAAAGCACATAGTCTTCTTATATATGTCATATCGTAAGCATTCGAGTTGATAAACGAGGTCTAGGTATATATATCCAAACCAGACAAATCATGTATCTACCCCCCATCGATCTTATGAAGTCTAGCATGAAGAGAAGTCGTTTTGGGTTTCAAACATGGAAATTTCAAGAACATCCCAAAAGCTTCATTTTAGAGTGACTAAGAAGGATACATGCTTACCTTTTAATTTTCATGTTTTAAACTTGTTTAAATCTTGGTTGAACCTAGGATTTGACCAAGATTCAAATATATGGGCATAAAATTCAAAAAAAATAGAAAAATGAAAAACCAAAGCACATAGTCTTCTTATGTCTATAGTTAGCATTAAAGTTGATAAACATGTCTAGACATATTCAAACTAGAAAATCATGTATATATCTACACCCCTAACCCTAAACTCTGTCTTATGAAGTCAAGCATGCATGAAGAGAAGTGGTTTTTTTGTTTCAAACATGGAAATTTCAAAAACCCTCCCAAGAGCTACATTTTGGGGTGACTAAGAAGGATAGATGCTTATTTTTTCATATTCATGATTTAAACTTGTTTAAACCATGGTCAAACCTAGGATTTGACCAAGATTCAAATGGGCATCAAAATTGAAAAAAAATCAGCAAAAAGAAAAACCAAAGCAAATAGTTTTCTTATGTTATATAGTAAGCATTAAAGTTGATAAACAAGGTCTAGACATATTCAAACCAGACAAATCATGTATCTATACCCCCTAACCCCTAAACTCTGTCTTATGAAGTCAAGCATGAAGAGAAGTGGTTTTGGGTTTCAAACATGGAAATTTCAAAAACCTCCCAAAAGCCCCTTTTCAAATATTTCAAACTTATTCAAATTTGGTTCAAATTTGAAAGACATACAAGTTATAGCACACATAGTGCATACATTTTCACACAAACTGCACTAGATGCTAACCCTATAATTTGAGGCCATTTGGATGAGGTCGAAAAAATTCTTGGATTAGAATCGTGTTGTTCGAACCCCGTAGTTGGATTTTTTGAACCCTTGATCTGTAGAACTGGGCAAAACCCGAGTTTAACCTATTTAATTATAGATTCGTATATCGATTTTTCTACTACCTTTTTATTATTACTATGCAGCACATGGGTGTTTGCCCGTCGAGTGAAACACGGAGGAAGAGGGATCACTCGGAAGGAGAGAAGAAGGGAGAGCATTATGGTGTCTCCCCTTTTTCGGGTGATGATGTTGACTTTTGTGCAAGGTTTGTCAGTGAGCAGGAGGTGCGAGCGAGCGAGCGAGCGAGCGAGTCGAGCGAGGCCGATAATGAGAGAGATTTGTTTTTTTTGTGAGAGGGACAACCGAAGGATCCAGAAGGACCCACAGACTTCCAATACGCATCTGATGTGTCTTCTCTTGACAAAGAAGATGGCTGGGAGTTTGCGTACCTACTGCACATGACTTGTGCTCACTGAAGTGTGGGACCTCAAGGGTGGGCACCACACGTAAGTGACAGACCTGTTGGTGTAAAAACTCGGTTGATTATAATAGTGCATTAGAACAAAGTTTCCTATGGATTCAAGGGTAGGAAATCCAAGTTAACTCATTTACGTGTTAAACTTGTCTAAATCTTGGTCAAACCTAGGATTTGACCAAGATTCAAATGGGCAGAAAAATAAAAAAAAACAGAAAAATGAAAAACAAAATCACATAGTCTTCTTATGTCATATAGTAAGCATTAAAGTTGATAAACAAGGTCTAGACATATCAAACCATACAAATCATGTATCTACCCCTAACCCCTAAACTCTATCTTATGAAGTCAAGCATGAAGAGAAGTGGTTTTGGGTTTCAAACATGGAAATTTCAAAAACCTCCCAAAAGCTTCATTTTAGAGTGACTAAGAAGGATACATGCTTAACTTTTAATTTTCATGTTTTAAACTTGTTTAAATCTTGGTTGAACCTAGGATTTGACCAAGATTCAAATATATGGGCATAAAATTCAAAAAAAATAGAAAAATGAAAAACCAAAGCACATAGTCTTCTTATGTCTATAGTTAGCATTAAAGTTGATAAACATGTCTAGACATATTCAAACTAGAAAATCATGTATATATCTACACCCCTAACCCTAAACTCTGTCTTATGAAGTCAAGCATGCATGAAGAGAAGTGGTTTTTTTGTTTCAAACATGGAAATTTCAAAAACCCTCCCAAGAGCTACATTTTGGGGTGACTAAGAAGGATAGATGCTTATTTTTCATATTCATGATTTAAACTTGTTTAAACCATGGTCAAACCTAGGATTTGACCAAGATTCAAATGGGCATCAAAATTGAAAAAAAATCAGCAAAAAGAAAAACCAAAGCAAATAGTTTTCTTATGTCATATATATAGTAAGCATTGAAGTTGATAAACAAGGTCCATACATATTCAAACCACACAAATCATGTATCTATACCCCTAACCCCTAAATTGATTAACTATGTCTTATGAAGTCAAGCATGTGAAGAGAAGTGGTTTTGGGTTTCAAACATGGAAATTTCAAAAACCTCCCAAAAGCTTCATTTTAGAGTGACTAAGAAGGATACATGCTTACCTTTTAATTTTCATGTTTTAAACTTGTTTAAATCTTGGTTGAACCTAGGATTTGACCAAGATTCAAATATATGGGCATAAAATTAAAAAAATAGAAAAATGAAAAACCAAAGCACATAGTCTTCTTATGTCTATAGTTAGCATTAAAGTTGATAAACATGTCTAGACATATTCAAACTAGAAAATCATGTATATATCTACACCCCTAACCCTAAACTCTGTCTTATGAAGTCAAGCATGCATGAAGAGAAGTGGTTTTTTTGTTTCAAACATGGAAATTTCAAAAACCCTCCCAAGAGCTACATTTTGGGGTGACTAAGAAGGATAGATGCTTATTTTTTCATATTCATGATTTAAACTTGTTTAAACCATGGTCAAACCTAGGATTTGACCAAGATTCAAATGGGCATCAAAATTGAAAAAAAATCAGCAAAAAGAAAAACCAAAGCAAATAGTTTTCTTATGTTATATAGTAAGCATTAAAGTTGATAAACAAGGTCTAGACATATTCAAACCAGACAAATCATGTATCTATACCCCCTAACCCCTAAACTCTGTCTTATGAAGTCAAGCATGAAGAGAAGTGGTTTTGGGTTTCAAACATGGAAATTTCAAAAACCTCCCAAAAGCCCCTTTTCAAATATTTCAAACTTATTCAAATTTGGTTCAAATTTGAAAGACATACAAGTTATAGCACACATAGTGCATACATTTTCACACAAACTGCACTAGATGCTAACCCTATAATTTGAGGCCATTTGGATGAGGTCGAAAAAATTCTTGGATTAGAATCGTGTTGTTCGAACCCCGTAGTTGGATTTTTTTGAACCCTTGATCTGTAGAACTGGGCAAAACCCGAGTTTAACCTATTTAATTATAGATTCGTATATCGATTTTTCTACTACCTTTTTATTATTACTATGCAGCACATGGGTGTTTGCCCGTCGAGTGAAACACGGAGGAAGAGGGATCACTCGGAAGGAGAGAAGAAGGGAGAGCATTATGGTGTCTCCCCTTTTTCGGGTGATGATGTTGACTTTTGTGCAGGGTTTGTCGTGAGCAGGAGGTGCGAGCGAGCGAGTCGAGCGAGGCCGAGAATGAGAGAGATTTGTTTTTTTGTGAGAGGGACAACCGAAGGATCCAGAAGGACCCACAGACTTCCAATACGCATCCTGATGCGTCTTCTCTTGACAAAGAAGATGGCTGGGAGTTTGCGTACCTACTGCACGTGACTTGTGCTCACTGAAGTGTGGGACCTCAAGGGTGGGCACCACACGTAAGTGACAGACCTGTTGGTGTAAAAACTCGGTTGATTATAATAGTGCATTAGAACAAAGTTTCCTATGGATTCAAGGGTAGGAAATCCAAGTTAACTCATTTACGTGTTAAACTTGTCTAAATCTTGGTCAAACCTAGGATTTGACCAAGATTCAAATGGGCAGAAAAATAAAAAAACAGAAAAATGAAAAACAAAATCACATAGTCTTCTTATGTCATATAGTAAGCATTAAAGTTGATAAACAAGGTCTAGACATATCAAACCATACAAATCATGTATCTACCCCTAACCCCTAAACTCCGTCTTATGAAGTCAAGCATGAAGAGAAGTGGTTTTGGGTTTCAAACATGGAAATTTCAAAATCCTCCCAAAAGCCCCTTTTCAAATATTTCAAACTTATTCAAATTTGGTTCAAATTTGAAAGACATACAAGTTATAGCACACATAGTGCATACATTTTCACAAAAACTGCACTAGATGCTAACCCTATAGCTTGAGGCCATTTGGATGAGGTCGAAAAAATTCTTGGATTAGAATCGTGTTGTTCGAACCCCGTAGTTGGATTTTTTTGAACCCTTGATCTGTAGAACTGGGCAAAACCCGAGTTTAGAGTGACTAAGAAGGATACATGCTTCCCTTTTCATTTTCATGTTTTAAACTTGTTTAAATTATCTTGGTCAAACCTAGGATTAGACAAGATTCAAATGGGCATCAAAATTGAAAAAAAATCAGCAAAAAGGAAAACCAAAGCAAATAGTTTGCGTACCTATTGCACGTGACTTGTGCTCACTGAAGTGTGGGACCTCAAGCGTGGGCACCACACGTAAGTGACAGACCTGTTGGTGTAAAAACTCGGTTGATTATTATAGTGCATTAGAACAAAGTTTCCTATGGATTCAAGGGTAGGAAATCCAAGTTAACTCATTTACGTGTTAAACTTGTCTAAATCTTGGTCAAACCTAGGATTTGACCAAGATTCAAATGGGCAGAAAAATAAAAAAACAGAAAAATGAAAAACAAAATCACATAGTCTTCTTATGTCATATAGTAAGCATTAAAGTTGATAAACAAGGTCTAGACATATCAAACCATACAAATCATGTATCTACCCCTAACCCCTAAACTCCGTCTTATGAAGTCAAGCATGAAGAGAAGTGGTTTTGGGTTTCAAACATGGAAATTTCAAAATCCTCCCAAAAGCCCCTTTTCAAATATTTCAAACTTATTCAAATTTGGTTCAAATTTGAAAGACATACAAGTTATAGCACACATAGTGCATACATTTTCACAAAAACTGCACTAGATGCTAACCCTATAGCTTGAGGCCATTTGGATGAGGTCGAAAAAATTCTTGGATTAGAATCGTGTTGTTCGAACCCCGTAGTTGGATTTTTTTGAACCCTTGATCTGTAGAACTGGGCAAAACCCGAGTTTAGAGTGACTAAGAAGGATACATGCTTCCCTTTTCATTTTCATGTTTTAAACTTGTTTAAATTATCTTGGTCAAACCTAGGATTAGACAAGATTCAAATGGGCATCAAAATTGAAAAAAATCAGCAAAAAGGAAAACCAAAGCAAATAGTTTGCGTACCTATTGCACGTGACTTGTGCTCACTGAAGTGTGGGACCTCAAGCGTGGGCACCACACGTAAGTGACAGACCTGTTGGTGTAAAAACTCGGTTGATTATTATAGTGCATTAGAACAAAGTTTCCTATGGATTCAAGGGTAGGAAATCCAAGTTAACTCATTTACGTGTTAAACTTGTCTAAATCTTGGTCAAACCTAGGATTTGACCAAGATTCAAATGGGCAGAAAAATAAAAAACAGAAAAATGAAAAACCAAATCACATAGTCTTCTTATGTCATATAGTAAGCATTAAAGTTGATAAACAAGGTCCATACATATTCAAACCACACAAATCATGTATCTATACCCCCTAACCCCTAAATTAATTAACTATGTCTTATGAAGTCAAGCATGTGAAGAGAAGTGGTTTTGGGTTTCAAACATGGAAATTTCAAAAACCTCCCAAAAGCTTCATTTTAGAGTGACTAAGAAGGATCCATGCTTACATTTGCATTTTCATATTTTAAACTTGTTTAAATCATTATCAAACCTAGGATTTGACCAAGATACAAATGGGTGGGCACAAAATTCAAAAAAATCAGAAAAATGAAAAACAAAAGCACATAGTCTTCTTATATATGTCATATCGTAAGCATTCGAGTTGATAAACGAGGTCTAGGTATATATATCCAAACCAGAATAATCATGTATCTACCCCCCATCGATCTTATGAAGTCTAGCATGAAGAGAAGTCGTTTTGGGTTTCAAACATGGAAATTTCAAGAACATCCCAAAAGCTTCATTTTAGAGTGACTAAGAAGGATACATGCTTACCTTTTAATTTTCATGTTTTAAACTTGTTTAAATCTTGGTTGAACCTAGGATTTGACCAAGATTCAAATATATGGGCATAAAATTCAAAAAAAAACAGAAAAATGAAAAACCAAAGCACATAGTCTTCTTATGTCTATAGTTAGCATTAAAGATGATAAACAGGTCAGACATATTCAAACTAGATTATCATGTATATATCTAAACATGGAAATTTCAAAAACCCTCCCAAGAGCTACATTTTGGGGTGACTAAGAAGGATAGATGCTTATTTTTTCATATTCATGATTTAAACTTGTTTAAACCATGGTCAAACCTAGGATTTGACCAAGATTCAAATGGGCATCAAAATTGAAAAAAATCAGCAAAAAGAAAAACCAAAGCAAATAGTTTTCTTATGTTATATAGTAAGCATTAAAGTTGATAAACAAGGTCTAGACCTATTCAAACCAGACAAATCATGTATATATACCCCCTAACCCCTAAACTTCGTCTTATGAAGTCAAGCATGAAGAGAAGTGGTTTTGGGTTTCAAACATGGAAATTTCAAAAACCTCCCAAAAGCTTCATTTTAGAGTGACTAAGAAGGATCCATGCTTCCCTTTTCATTTTCATGTTTTAAACTTGTATAAATTTCGTCAAACCTAGGATTTGACAAGATCCAAATGGGCATCAAAATTGAAAAAAAAATCAGAAAAAAGAAAAACCAAAGCAAATAGTTTTCTTATGTCATATATATAGTAAGCATTGAAGTTGATAAACAAGGTCCATACATATTCAAACCACACAAATCATGTATCTATACCCCTAACCCCTAAATTGATTAACTATGTCTTATGAAGTCAAGCATGTGAAGAGAAGTGGTTTTGGGTTTCAAACATGGAAATTTCAAAAACCTCCCAAAAGCTTCATTTTAGAGTGACTAAGAAGGATCCATGCTTACATTTGCATTTTCATATTTTAAAATTGTTTAAATCATTATCAAACCTAGGATTTGACCAAGATACAAATGGGTGGGCACAAAATTCAAAAAAATCAGAAAAATGAAAAACAAAAGCACATAGTCTTCTTATATATGTCATATCGTAAGCATTCGAGTTGATAAACGAGGTCTAGGTATATATATCCAAACCAGACAAATCATGTATCTACCCCCCATCGATCTTATGAAGTCTAGCATGAAGAGAAGTCGTTTTGGGTTTCAAACATGGAAATTTCAAGAACATCCCAAAAGCTTCATTTTAGAGTGACTAAGAAGGATACATGCTTACCTTTTAATTTTCATGTTTTAAACTTGTTTAAATCTTGGTTGAACCTAGGATTTGACCAAGATTCAAATATATGGGCATAAAATTCAAAAAAAAATAGAAAAATGAAAAACCAAAGCACATAGTCTTCTTATGTCTATAGTTAGCATTAAAGTTGATAAACATGTCTAGACATATTCAAACTAGAAAATCATGTATATATCTACACCCCTAACCCTAAACTCTGTCTTATGAAGTCAAGCATGCATGAAGAGAAGTGGTTTTTTTGTTTCAAACATGGAAATTTCAAAAACCCTCCCAAGAGCTACATTTTGGGGTGACTAAGAAGGATAGATGCTTATTTTTTCATATTCATGATTTAAACTTGTTTAAACCATGGTCAAACCTAGGATTTGACCAAGATTCAAATGGGCATCAAAATTGAAAAAAAATCAGCAAAAAGAAAAACCAAAGCAAATAGTTTTCTTATGTTATATAGTAAGCATTAAAGTTGATAAACAAGGTCTAGACATATTCAAACCAGACAAATCATGTATCTATACCCCTAACCCCTAAACTCTGTCTTATGAAGTCAAGCATGAAGAGAAGTGGTTTTGGGTTTCAAACATGGAAATTTCAAAAACCTCCCAAAAGCCCCTTTTCAAATATTTCAAACTTATTCAAATTTGGTTCAAATTTGAAAGACATACAAGTTATAGCACACATAGTGCATACATTTTCACACAAACTGCACTAGATGCTAACCCTATAATTTGAGGCCATTTGGATGAGGTCGAAAAAATTCTTGGATTAGAATCGTGTTGTTCGAACCCCGTAGTTGGATTTTTTTGAACCCTTGATCTGTAGAACTGGGCAAAACCCGAGTTTAACCTATTTAATTATAGATTCGTATATCGATTTTTCTACTACCTTTTTATTATTACTATGCAGCACATGGGTGTTTGCCCGTCGAGTGAAACACGGAGGAAGAGGGATCACTCGGAAGGAGAGAAGAAGGGGGTCTCCCCTTTTTCGGGTGATGATATTGACTTTTGTGCAGGGTTTGTCAGTGAGCAGGAGGTGCGAGCGAGCGAGCGAGCGAGCGAGTCGAGCGAGGCCGAGAATGAGAGAGATTTGTTTTTTTTGTGAGAGGGACAACCGAATGATCCAGAAGGACCCACAGACTTCCAATACGCATCTGATGCGTCTTCTCTTGACAAAGAAGATGGCTGGGAGTTTGCGTACCTATTGCACGTGACTTGTGCTCACTGAAGTGTGGGACCTCAAGGGTGGGCACCACACGTAAGTGACAGACCTGTTGGTGTAAAAACTCGGTTGATTATAATAGTGCATTAGAACAAAGTTTCCTATGGATTCAAGGGTAGGAAATCCAAGTTAACTCATTTACGTGTTAAACTTGTCTAAATCTTGGTCAAACCTAGGATTTGACCAAGATTCAAATGGGCAGAAAAATAAAAAAACAGAAAAATGAAAAACAAAATCACATAGTCTTCTTATGTCATATAGTAAGCATTAAAGTTGATAAACAAGGTCTAGACATATCAAACCATACAAATCATGTATCTACCCCTAACCCCTAAACTCCGTCTTATGAAGTCAAGCATGAAGAGAAGTGGTTTTGGGTTTCAAACATGGAAATTTCAAAATCCTCCCAAAAGCCCCTTTTCAAATATTTCAAACTTATTCAAATTTGGTTCAAATTTGAAAGACATACAAGTTATAGCACACATAGTGCATACATTTTCACAAAAACTGCACTAGATGCTAACCCTATAGCTTGAGGCCATTTGGATGAGGTCGAAAAAATTCTTGGATTAGAATCGTGTTGTTCGAACCCCGTAGTTGGATTTTTTTGAACCCTTGATCTGTAGAACTGGGCAAAACCCGAGTTTAGAGTGACTAAGAAGGATACATGCTTCCCTTTTCATTTTCATGTTTTAAACTTGTTTAAATTATCTTGGTCAAACCTAGGATTAGACAAGATTCAAATGGGCATCAAAATTGAAAAAAATCAGCAAAAAGGAAAACCAAAGCAAATAGTTTGCGTACCTATTGCACGTGACTTGTGCTCACTGAAGTGTGGGACCTCAAGCGTGGGCACCACACGTAAGTGACAGACCTGTTGGTGTAAAAACTCGGTTGATTATTATAGTGCATTAGAACAAAGTTTCCTATGGATTCAAGGGTAGGAAATCCAAGTTAACTCATTTACGTGTTAAACTTGTCTAAATCTTGGTCAAACCTAGGATTTGACCAAGATTCAAATGGGCAGAAAAAAAAAAGAAAAAAGAAAAACCAAAGCAAATAGTTTTCTTATGTCATATAGTAAGCATTGAAGTTGATAAACAAGGTCCATACATATTCAAACCACACAAATCATGTATCTATACCCCTAACCCCTAAATTGATTAACTATGTCTTATGAAGTCAAGCATGTGAAGAGGAGTGGTTTTGGGTTTCAAACATGGAAATTTCAAAAACCTCCCAAAATTAAGCTTCATTTTAGAGTGACTAAGAAGGATCCATGCTTACATTTGCATTTTCATATGTTAAACTTGTTTAAATCATTATCAAACCTAGGATTTGACCAAGATACAAATGGGTGGGCACAAAATTCAAAAAAATCAGAAAAATGAAAAACAAAAGCACATAGTCTTCTTATATATGTCATATCGTAAGCATTCGAGTTGATAAACGAGGTCTAGGTATATCCAAACCAGACAAATCATGTATCTACCCCCCGTCGATCTTATATGAGCACTCAATGCGGAAGGGTTTCATTTTTTTATTTCAAAACCAGATCAAAATGGTCGACATGATTATCCATTCAAAGGGGTTGAATATTTCAGTACTAGCTATCACGTACTGGTTTATGTATATAGTGTAAGTAATATGAATCTGAAAATGATTTTGGGGGATTTCTATGACCAAGTTATAACACACCTACATTTCAGATTTGAATTACTTCCAATAAATCAGCATATAGTCATTTAAATGTGTGAAACTGGCTAAAAACACTAAAAATCGTAAAGAGTTGGGAATTGGCACTAAAATATGGCCTAGTTTATCTTTAAAATGTAGAGGCGCCATTTTGACCGGCCCGTATCTTATGTACCCCACTCGAAAATGATAAACTATCACGAATTACCATTTATTTTAGGCATTACTTTTCACGGTAAAAATGATAAACTATATCACGAAGTTCCATTTCCGTCAAGATAGTCTGCATTACTTTTTTGTTGAGATATAAACCCCCACAACGGCGGACACAGATTAGGTGACATGCACCTTTTGCATGTCAGTCTAAATTCAAATTTAAACATTGCGAAAAAATCTGGAAAAATCATGCATGTTCACAGCACATATTAAGATAACCCCTAAAAATTTCATATCAAAATTCGAAACATACATCGAGAAACAAAAAAGAGAAACTCAGATGTGAATAGTGTACAGAGAAACTTAGATTTCTCTTTTCTGTTTCTCGATGTATGTTTCGAATTTTGATCTGAAATTTTTAGGGGTTATCTTAATATGTGTTTTGAACATGCATGATTTTTTTCAGATTTTTTGGCAATGTTTAAATTTGGATTTAGGCCGCATGTCCCACGGGACATGCAAAAGGTGCATGTCACCTGATCTCTATCCCACAACGGCCATCTCCTCCTTAATTTATTGTGTAAAACCCCCACAACGGTCACCTCCTCCTTAATTTATTGTGTAAACCCCTACAACGGTCATCTCTTCCTTATAAACAACCACAACGACCATCCCTTGTGTCAATAGGTTCTGCCTCTCTCTTCTTCGTTCACATACACTTGATCCATTGCCATGGCGTCCACGTCTCGGACACCGACCAGAAGGGGAAGGGGAAGGGGCGGCCGGGGTGATGGATCATCATCATTGCCACCACCACCGTCAACACTGTCTTTGATCATAGAGGAGTTCTTCATCGTCGTCTATGAAGACCCTTTGGTCAAGAAGGTACGTACGCGTTCCCACATATATGATGCATGTGATTAATTATGGGCATGTTCTAAAAAACATTTAATTTCAAACGATCGGCGCTCGATCTCTTTGCAGGCTCTCCCAAAAAAGTTTGCGGACTATCTTGACGGCCAGGAGCCAGCTAAGGTGTATCTGCGAGCAGCTGACTGCGGTCCTCGTCTCTGGACCGTGGAGGTCCTATTTGACGGACAAGGCCGGATGTACCTCGACAAGGGCTGGGAGAATTTCGCCATCGCGCACGGTGTGGATTTCGGCTGCTTCGTACACTTCAAATATGAAGGCGATGATGTGCTCACAGTGAAGGTGTTCGACGGAACAATGTGCAGGAAGTACTACTACTCGGACGACGATGATACTGACGATGAAAGCGACGACGACGTGAAGCCATGCATCCATCCTCTTTAGATAAGGGGACTATGACCAAAAATATATATGTAGCTTCATATATATGTAGCTTCATATGCATCGATTTTAGAGGTGGATAAGAGAGAGAGAGAGAGAGAGAGAGAGAGAGAGAGAGAGAGAGAGAGTCTTGATGCGTCTTCTCTTGACAAAGAAGATGGGAGTTTGCCTACCTACCGCACATGACTTGTGCTCACTGAAGTGTGGGACCTCACACATGGGAACCACACGTAAGTGACAGACCTGTTGGTGTAATAACTCAGGTGATCATTATACTGTATTAGTACAAAGTTTCCTATGGATTCAAGGGTAGGAAAGCCAAGTTAACTCATTTACATGACATTATTTTTTCCATGAAGCCAAGTTAACTCATCTATCAATTGGTAAATTCTGGTTATATTCGAAATTTTACTTGAAACTTGTTGGTCATATATGCCATTTTACTACTCGCCTAACACTTTTTCCGCGCGTGAAGGGAGGGGGTGGGCATGATACTTGAAGCTTCATTTTAGAGTGACTAAGAAGGATACAGGCTTACCTTTTCATTTTCATGTTATAAACTTGTTTAAATCCTGGTCAAACTAGGATTTGAACGAGATTCAAATGGGTATAAAAAATAAAAAAACGCACATAGCCTTTTTATGTCATATATATAATGCATGAGTACTCAAGTTGATAAACATGGTCTAGACATATTCAAACTAGAAAAATCATGTATCTACCCTTGCCCTAACCTTAAACTCTGTATTATGGAGTCAAGCATGAAGAGAAGTGGTTTTGGGTTTCAAACATGGAAATTTCAAATTGATGAACAAGTTCTAGGCATATTCAAAACAGAAAAAGCATGTATCTACCCCCTAACCATAAAGTCGGTCGATCTTATGAAGTCTATTAGCATGAAGAGAAGTCTTATTGGTTTCAAACATGGAAATTTCAAGAACCTCCCAAAAGCTTCATTTTAGAGTGACTAAAAAAGGTCCATGCTTGCCTTTTCATTTTCATGTTTTAAAATTGTTTAAATCTTGGTCAAACCTAGCTAGTATTCAACCAAGATTCAAATGGGCATAAAATTCAAAAAAACCAGAAAATGAAAACCAAAGCACATAGCCTTCTTATGTCATATATAGATCAACAAGGTCTAGACATATTCAAAACAGAAAAAAGCATGTATCGATCTACCCCTAACCCTTAACTCTGTCTTATGAAGTCAAGCATGAAGAGAAGTGGTTTTGGGTTACAAATATTATATTGAGATTTCAAGATCGAACCCCCCAAAAGCTTCATTTTAGAATGACTAAGAAGGATCCAGGCTTGCCTTTTCATTTTCATGTGTTTTAAACTTGCTAAAATCTTGGTCAAACCTAGGACTTGACCAATATTCAAATGGGCATAAACATTCAGAAAAAATCAAAAAATGAAAACCAAAGCACATAGCCTTCTTATGTCATATATATATAGTAAGCATTCAAGTTGATCGATATGAACAAGGTCTAGACATATTCAAAACAGAAAAAGCATGTATCTACCCCTAGCCCTTAACTATGTCTTATGAAGTCAAGCATGAAGAGAAGTGGTTTTGGGTTTCAAACATGGAAATTTCAAAAACTTCCCGCCAAAAGCTTAATTTTAGAGTGAATAAGAAGGATCCAAGCTTAATTACCTTTTCATTTTAAGGATTTATGCTTGTTTAAATCTTGGTCAAACATAGGATTTGACCAACACACATATAGTCTTCTTATGTCATATAATGAGCATTCAAGTTGATAAACATGGTCTAGACATATTAAAACAAGAAAAATCATGTATCTACCATGTCCCTAACCCTAAACTCGATCTGTCTTATGAAGTCAAACATGAAGAGAAGTGGTTTTGGGTTTCAAACATGGAAATTTCTAGACCCCCCAAAGCTTCATTTTAGAGTGACTAATTAAGAAGGATACAGGCTTACCTTTTCATTTTCATGTTTTAATTTTTAAATCTTGGTCAAACCTAGGATTTGACCAAGATTCAAATGGGCATAAAAATTCAAAAAAATAAAAAAATGAAAAACTAAAGCACATAGCCTTCTTATGTCATATATATATAGTAAGCCTTCAAGTTGATGAACAAGGTGTAGACATATTCAAAATAGAAAAAGCATGTATCTACCCCCTAACCCTTAACTATGTCTTATGAAGTTAGGCATGAAGATAAGTGGTTTTGGGTTTCAAACATGGAAATTTCAAAAACATCCCAAAAGCTTAATTTTAGAGTGACTAAAAAGGATCGAAGCTTACCTTTTCATTTTCATGTTTATGCGTGTTTAAATCTTGGTCAAACATAGGATTTGACCAAGATTCAAATGGGCATAAACATTCAGAAAAAAATAAAAAATAAAAAACCAACGCACATTAGTAGCCCAAAATCGAACCAGTAGTTGGATATTTTTGAACTTGATCTGTAGTAGTGGGCAAAACCCTAGATTAACCTATTTAATCATAGATTCGTAGGTCGATTTTTCTACTTTTTTATTATTAGTAAGCAGCACAAGTTGATAAACAAGGTCTAGACATATTCAAACCAGACAAATCATGTATCTACCCCTAACCCCTAAGGTCTTTTGAAGTCCATGTTTGAAAGATTGGGTTTCAAACATGGAAATTTCAAAAACCTCCCAAAATTAAGCCCGTTTTCAAATATTTCAAACTTATTCAAATTTGGTTCAAATTTGAAAGACATACAAGTTATAGCACACATATTGCATACATTTTCACACAAACTGCACTAGATGCTAACCCTATAATTTGAGGCCATTTGGATGAGGTCGAAAAAATTCTTGGATTAGAATCGTGTTGTTCGAACCCCGTAGTTGGATTTTTTTGAACCCTTGATCTGTAGAACTGGGCAAAACCCGAGTTTAACCTATTTAATTATAGATTCGTATATCGATTTTTCTACTACCTTTTTATTATTACTATGCAGCACATGGGTGTTTGCCCGTCGAGTGAAACACGGAGGAAGAGGGATCACTCGGAAGGAGAGAAGAAGGGAGAGCATTATGGTGTCTCCCCTTTTTCGGTGATGATGTTGACTTTTGTGCAGGGTTTGTCAGTGAGCAGGAGGTGCGAGCGAGCGAGCGAGCGAGTCGAGCGAGGCCGAGAATGAGAGAGATTTGTTTTTTTTGTGAGAGGGACAACCGAAGGATCCAGAAGGACCCACAGACTTCCAATACGCATCTGATGCGTCTTCTCTTGACAAAGAAGATGGCTGGGAGTTTGCGTACCTACTGCACGTGACTTGTGCTCACTGAAGTGTGGGACCTCAAGGGTGGGCACCACACGTAAGTGACAGACCTGTTGGTGTAAAAACTCGGTTGATTATAATAGTGCATTAGAACAAAGTTTCCTATGGATTCAAGGGTAGGAAATCCAAGTTAACTCATTTACGTGTTAAACTTGTCTAAATCTTGGTCAAACCTAGGATTTGACCAAGATTCAAATGAAAAAAAAAAACAGAAAAATGAAAAACAAAATCACATAGTCTTCTTATGTCATATAGTAAGCATTAAAGTTGATAAACAAGGTCTAGACATATCAAACCATACAAATCATGTATCTACCCCTAACCCCTAAACTCCGTCTTATGAAGTCAAGCATGAAGAGAAGTGGTTTTGGGTTTCAAACATGGAAATTTCAAAATCCTCCCAAAAGCCCCTTTTCAAATATTTCAAACTTATTCAAATTTGGTTCAAATTTGAAAGACATACAAGTTATAGCACACATAGTGCATACATTTTCACAAAAACTGCACTAGATGCTAACCCTATAGCTTGAGGCCATTTGGATGAGGTCGAAAAAATTCTTGGATTAGAATCGTGTTGTTCGAACCCCGTAGTTGGATTTTTTTGAACCCTTGATCTGTAGAACTGGGCAAAACCCGAGTTTAGAGTGACTAAGAAGGATACATGCTTCCCTTTTCATTTTCATGTTTTAAACTTGTTTAAATTATCTTGGTCAAACCTAGGATTAGACAAGATTCAAATGGGCATCAAAATTGAAAAAAAAATCAGCAAAAAGGAAAACCAAAGCAAATAGTTTTCTTATGTCATACTAGGGTAGTGCCCGCGCGTTGCTGCGGCATCAATCATAAATCATGCTGACCAAGGTCGTAGGCATGAATCATATTGTTAATCTCTTTCCAATTGATGTCTTTGAGGACATCTTTATAAAATGTTATTACCATGGAAGCAGAAAACAAACAAATAAGAAAACATGAAAAGATTTTACCTCCTCACAACGATCCTAGTTTACGCCGTTCATTCTCCACGTGGTCTTGACGTCTTGTTGGAGCTCGCTTCTCTGATCAGTATTGTCCACGAGCTTCTATACCGGAACGTTCTTCCTCCCGTCTTGGAGCTCCATCCATAATTAATATGCTGATTCACACCGATGGCCTTAGCTATTTTGTTGGTATTGTCATCGCATGGATACATACACTGTTAATTTAAAATCGTAGTCGGCCACTTCGTCTAAGGGCAACTACAATGCAGGTGCTAATTTACAGACGCCGGCAATTTTGTCTATGGGCAGTTGCTGCTTGCAATCCTGGCCGAGCTACGCTTAATTACGGGTGTCGACGCAAAACAAAGCGCCGGGCGATTAGATAGTTTTGACATCTCATACTAAGTCGTTGGAGAATATAAGCGCCCGTGAATTGGATGTGTGCATTGGAGCTCTAGACACACGCGTGGACGCTAGGATTTACTTTCCTATTCTTTCTTGGCTTAAGAGTCTAATTAGGCGCCCAGCATTGAACAAGCCCTAAGATGACCTCGTTAGCACCGCTGACATGCCCACCATTGTTCGGCCAATGGTTAATAAGCTCCAAAGTATAAGGTGTATGTTTGCATGTCCTCAGAAGAAACCTAGCCATTTGTCCTGCAACATTGCAAATCGATCCATGCATGACATCGGCTATATTCTTCAGCCAACCATGCCATAAACTACATTCTTCGAGGTCCGAACCGCAAACTCGCAGGCCGGCCTGCTGGCGTATACGCTTTGCCCCGCGAACTCCGTAAGGTCATCCAGCTGGCGTCGTTCGCCGACCACAAGTAGCCGTCGGAGGAGTTCTCGTCCGTGCTGGAGATGGACAGGCGGCACCAGATGGCTTCTTCGTAGGCCGGCCGCCAGACAGACGGTCATGGAAAGGCACTGTTTGGAGTCGCAGGACGCGGCCAGTCAGCGAGACGACGAGTTTGACATTATGGTAGAACCAGAACTTGCTCAGCTGTCGCGGAAGGTGCGGGACGTGGTATCCGCTATTTGAGGACAAGCTCGATCGGGTTGGAGCCGGATTCTGCGACCTATGAAGCGAACGAAACAGGACAAGCTGGGGCAATTCACGTGGAGTACACAACATCTGGACTCCATACATCTCGACGGTGGTCTGCAGTCCGTTCTTTCTTGGGGCTACTTCACGTATAGCATATGGAGTCTGGACTGTCTATTAAGCATAGGGCGGTGGTCTCTGATCCGATCTTTTTGTGGGCCTTTTAATCGTTTTTTTTATGACGGGTGAAACATGCATCGAACGAGGACTCTCTCCGGTCTTTTCTATCCCTAGCACGGACGGACGGACGACCTAGTTCCGGTTTTCTCAGGATCGTCTCAGGGAACAACAAACGAGAGCGGTTTGCGCGTGGGTTAGTTGGCTGCCGATTTTATTAGATTCGCTCAGGATTGTTTCCGGTTTTCTCACGCGTTTTTTGCGGGACGATAGAACGGGAACGACGGGAAGTGGTTTATTTGACGTACCAAAGGTTTTTTTGACGTACCAATTTTGAGATCGGTCTTTTTGACGGACGAAAATTTGTCCGGTTTTTTTGACCTACCAACACCACCGATTCGTAACTTATTAGTAGAGATAGTAAGCATTAAAGTTGATAAACAAGGTCTAGACATATTCAAACCAGACAAATCATGTAGCTATACCCCCTAACCCCTAAACTCTATCTTATGAAGTCAAGCATGTGAAGAGAAGTGGTTTTGGGTTTCAAACATGGAAATTTCAAAAACCTCCCAAAAGCTTCATTTTAGAGTGACTAAGAAGGATCCATGCTTCCCTTTTCATTTTCATGTTTTAAACTTGTTTAAATTATCTTGGTCGTCAAACCTAGGATTTGACAAGATTCAAATGGGCATCAAATTTGAAAAAAAATCAGAAAAAAGAAAAACCAAAGCAAATAGTTTTCTTATGTCATATAGTAAGCATTGAATTTGATAAACAAGGTCCATACATATTCAAACCACACAAATCATGTATCTATACCCCCTAAGCCCTAAATTAATTAACTATGTCTTATGAAGTCAAGCATGTGAAGAGAAGTGGTTTTGGGTTTCAAACATGGAAATTTCAAAAACCTCCCAAAAGCTTCATTTTAGACTGACTAAGAAGGATCCATGCTTACATTTGCATTTTCATATTTTAAACTTGTTTAAATCATTATCAAACCTAGGATTTGACCAAGATACAAATGGGTGGGCACAAAATTCAAAAAAATCAGAAAAATGAAAAACAAAAGCACATAGTCTTCTTATATATGTCATATCGTAAGCATTCGAGTTGATAAACGAGGTCTAGGTATATCCAAACCAGACAAATCATGTATCTACCCCCCGTCGATCTTATGAAGTCTAGCATGAAGAGAAGTCGTTTTGGGTTTCAAACATGGAAATTTCAAGAACATCCCAAAAGCTTCATTTTAGAGTGACTAAGAAGGATACATGCTTACCTTTTAATTTTCATGTTTTAAACTTGTTTAAATCTTGGTTGAACCTAGGATTTGACCAAGATTCAAATATATGGGAATAAAATTCAGAAAAAAACAGAAAAATGAAAAACCAAAGCACATAGTCTTCTTATGTCTATAGTTAGCATTAAAGTTGATAAACAGGTCTAGACATATTCAAACTAGAAAATCATGTATATATCTACACCCCTAACCCTAAACTCTGTCTTATGAAGTCAAGCATGCATGAAGAGAAGTGGTTTTTTTTGTTCCAAACATGGAAATTTCAAAAACCCTCCCAAGAGCTACATTTTGGGGTGACTAAGAAGGATAGATGCTTATTTTTTCATATTCATGATTTAAACTTGTTTAAACCATGGTCAAACCTAGGATTTGACCAAGATTCAAATGGGCATCAAAATTGAAAAAAAATCAGCAAAAATAAAAACCAAAGCAAATAGTTTTCTTATGTTATATAGTAAGCATTAAAGTTGATAAACAAGGTCTAGACATATTCAAACCAGACAAATCATGTATCTATACCCCTAACCCCTAAACTCTGTCTTATGAAGTCAAGCATGAAGAGAAGTGGTTTTGGGTTTCAAACATGGAAATTTCAAAAACCTCCCAAAAGCCCCTTTTCAAATATTTCAAACTTATTCAAATTTGGTTCAAATTTGAAAGACATACAAGTTATAGCACACATAGTGCATACATTTTCACACAAACTGCACTAGATGCTAACCCTATAATTTGAGGCCATTTGGATGAGGTCGAAAAAATTCTTGGATTAGAATCGTGTTGTTCGAACCCCGTAGTTGGATTTTTTTGAACCCTTGATCTGTAGAACTGGGCAAAACCCGAGTTTAACCTATTTAATTATAGATTCGTATATCGATTTTTCTACTACCTTTTTATTATTACTATGCAGCACATGGGTGTTTGCCCGTCGAGTGAAACACGGAGGAAGAGGGATCACTCGGAAGGAGAGAAGAAGGGAGAGCATTATGGTGTCTCCCCTTTTTCGGTGATGATGTTGACTTTTGTGCAGGGTTTGTCAGTGAGCAGGAGGTGCGAGCGAGCGAGCGAGTCGAGCGAGGCCGAGAATGAGAGAGATTTGTTTTTTTTGTGAGAGGGACAACCGAAGGATCCAGAAGGACCCACAGACTTCCAATACGCATCTGATGCGTCTTCTCTTGACAAAGAAGATGGCTGGGAGTTTGCGTACCTACTGCACGTGACTTGTGCTCACTGAAGTGTGGGACCTCAAGGGTGGGCACCACACGTAAGTGACAGACCTGTTGGTGTAAAAACTCGGTTGATTATAATAGTGCATTAGAACAAAGTTTCCTATGGATTCAAGGGTAGGAAATCCAAGTTAACTCATTTACGTGTTAAACTTGTCTAAATCTTGGTCAAACCTAGGATTTGACCAAGATTCAAATGGGCAGAAAAATAAAAAAACAGAAAAATGAAAAACAAAATCACATAGTCTTCTTATGTCATATAGTAAGCATTAAAGTTGATAAACAAGGTCTAGACATATCAAACCATACAAATCATGTATCTACCCCTAACCCCTAAACTCCGTCTTATGAAGTCAAGCATGAAGAGAAGTGGTTTTGGGTTTCAAACATGGAAATTTCAAAATCCTCCCAAAAGCCCCTTTTCAAATATTTCAAACTTATTCAAATTTGGTTCAAATTTGAAAGACATACAAGTTATAGCACACATAGTGCATACATTTTCACAAAAACTGCACTAGATGCTAACCCTATAGCTTGAGGCCATTTGGATGAGGTCGAAAAAATTCTTGGATTAGAATCGTGTTGTTCGAACCCCGTAGTTGGATTTTTTGAACCCTTGATCTGTAGAACTGGGCAAAACCCGAGTTTAGAGTGACTAAGAAGGATACATGCTTCCCTTTTCATTTTCATGTTTTAAACTTGTTTAAATTATCTTGGTCAAACCTAGGATTAGACAAGATTCAAATGGGCATCAAAATTGAAAAAAAATCAGCAAAAAGGAAAACCAAAGCAAATAGTTTTCTTATGTCATATAGTAAGCATTAAAGTTGATAAACAAGGTCTAGACATATTCAAACCAGACAAATCATGTAGCTATACCCCCTAACCCCTAAACTCTATCTTATGAAGTCAAGCATGTGAAGAGAAGTGGTTTTGGGTTTCAAACATGGAAATTTCAAAAACCTCCCAAAAGCTTCATTTTAGAGTGACTAAGAAGGATCCATGCTTCCCTTTTCATTTTCATGTTTTAAACTTGTTTAAATTATCTTGGTCGTCAAACCTAGGATTTGACAAGATTCAAATGGGCATCAAATTTGAAAAAAAAATCAGAAAAAAGAAAAACCAAAGCAAATAGTTTTCTTATGTCATATAGTAAGCATTGAATTTGATAAACAAGGTCCATACATATTCAAACCACACAAATCATGTATCTATACCCCCTAAGCCCTAAATTAATTAACTATGTCTTATGAAGTCAAGCATGTGAAGAGAAGTGGTTTTGGGTTTCAAACATGGAAATTTCAAAAACCTCCCAAAAGCTTCATTTTAGAGTGACTAAGAAGGATCCATGCTTACATTTGCATTTTCATATTTTAAACTTGTTTAAATCATTATCAAACCTAGGATTTGACCAAGATACAAATGGGTGGGCACAAAATTCAAAAAAATCAGAAAAATGAAAAACAAAAGCACATAGTCTTCTTATATATGTCATATCGTAAGCATTCGAGTTGATAAACGAGGTCTAGGTATATCCAAACCAGACAAATCATGTATCTACCCCCCGTCGATCTTATGAAGTCTAGCATGAAGAGAAGTCGTTTTGGGTTTCAAACATGGAAATTTCAAGAACATCCCAAAAGCTTCATTTTAGAGTGACTAAGAAGGATACATGCTTACCTTTTAATTTTCATGTTTTAAACTTGTTTAAATCTTGGTTGAACCTAGGATTTGACCAAGATTCAAATATATGGGAATAAAATTCAGAAAAAAACAGAAAAATGAAAAACCAAAGCACATAGTCTTCTTATGTCTATAGTTAGCATTAAAGTTGATAAACAGGTCTAGACATATTCAAACTAGAAAATCATGTATATATCTACACCCCTAACCCTAAACTCTGTCTTATGAAGTCAAGCATGCATGAAGAGAAGTGGTTTTTTTGTTTCAAACATGGAAATTTCAAAAACCCTCCCAAGAGCTACATTTTGGGGTGACTAAGAAGGATAGATGCTTATTTTTTCATATTCATGATTTAAACTTGTTTAAACCATGGTCAAACCTAGGATTTGACCAAGATTCAAATGGGCATCAAAATTGAAAAAAAATCAGCAAAAATAAAAACCAAAGCAAATAGTTTTCTTATGTTATATAGTAAGCATTAAAGTTGATAAACAAGGTCTAGACATATTCAAACCAGACAAATCATGTATCTATACCCCTAACCCCTAAACTCTGTCTTATGAAGTCAAGCATGAAGAGAAGTGGTTTTGGGTTTCAAACATGGAAATTTCAAAAACCTCCCAAAAGCCCCTTTTCAAATATTTCAAACTTATTCAAATTTGGTTCAAATTTGAAAGACATACAAGTTATAGCACACATAGTGCATACATTTTCACACAAACTGCACTAGATGCTAACCCTATAATTTGAGGCCATTTGGATGAGGTCGAAAAAATTCTTGGATTAGAATCGTGTTGTTCGAACCCCGTAGTTGGATTTTTTTGAACCCTTGATCTGTAGAACTGGGCAAAACCCGAGTTTAACCTATTTAATTATAGATTCGTATATCGATTTTTCTACTACCTTTTTATTATTACTATGCAGCACATGGGTGTTTGCCCGTCGAGTGAAACACGGAGGAAGAGGGATCACTCGGAAGGAGAGAAGAAGGGAGAGCATTATGGTGTCTCCCCTTTTTCGGGTGATGATGTTGACTTTTGTGCAGGGTTTGTCAGTGAGCAGGAGGTGCGAGCGAGCGAGCGAGCGAGTCGAGCGAGGCCGAGAATGAGAGAGATTTGTTTTTTTTGTGAGAGGGACAACCGAAGGATCCAGAAGGACCCACAGACTTCCAATACGCATCCTGATGCGTCTTCTCTTGACAAAGAAGATGGTTGGGAGTTTGCGTACCTACTGCACGTGACTTGTGCTCACTGAAGTGTGGGACCTCAAGGGTGGGCACCACACGTAAGTGACAGACCTGTTGGTGTAAAAACTCGGTTGATTATAATAGTGCATTAGAACAAAGTTTCCTATGGATTCAAGGGTAGGAAATCCAAGTTAACTCATTTACGTGTTAAACTTGTCTAAATCTTGGTCAAACCTAGGATTTGACCAAGATTCAAATGGGCAGAAAAATAAAAAAACAGAAAAATGAAAAACAAAATCACATAGTCTTCTTATGTCATATAGTAAGCATTAAAGTTGATAAACAAGGTCTAGACATATCAAACCATACAAATCATGTATCTACCCCTAACCCCTAAACTCCGTCTTATGAAGTCAAGCATGAAGAGAAGTGGTTTTGGGTTTCAAACATGGAAATTTCAAAATCCTCCCAAAAGCCCCTTTTCAAATATTTCAAACTTATTCAAATTTGGTTCAAATTTGAAAGACATACAAGTTATAGCACACATAGTGCATACATTTTCACAAAAACTGCACTAGATGCTAACCCTATAGCTTGAGGCCATTTGGATGAGGTCGAAAAAATTCTTGGATTAGAATCGTGTTGTTCGAACCCCGTAGTTGGATTTTTTTGAACCCTTGATCTGTAGAACTGGGCAAAACCCGAGTTTAGAGTGACTAAGAAGGATACATGCTTCCCTTTTCATTTTCATGTTTTAAACTTGTTTAAATTATCTTGGTCAAACCTAGGATTAGACAAGATTCAAATGGGCATCAAAATTGAAAAAAAATCAGCAAAAAGGAAAACCAAAGCAAATAGTTTTCTTATGTCATATAGTAAGCATTAAAGTTGATAAACAAGGTCTAGACATATTCAAACCAGACAAATCATGTAGCTATACCCCCTAACCCCTAAACTCTATCTTATGAAGTCAAGCATGTGAAGAGAAGTGGTTTTGGGTTTCAAACATGGAAATTTCAAAAACCTCCCAAAAGCTTCATTTTAGAGTGACTAAGAAGGATCCATGCTTCCCTTTTCATTTTCATGTTTTAAACTTGTTTAAATTATCTTGGTCGTCAAACCTAGGATTTGACAAGATTCAAATGGGCATCAAATTTGAAAAAAAATCAGAAAAAAGAAAAACCAAAGCAAATAGTTTTCTTATGTCATATAGTAAGCATTGAATTTGATAAACAAGGTCCATACATATTCAAACCACACAAATCATGTATCTATACCCCCTAAGCCCTAAATTAATTAACTATGTCTTATGAAGTCAAGCATGTGAAGAGAAGTGGTTTTGGGTTTCAAACATGGAAATTTCAAAAACCTCCCAAAAGCTTCATTTTAGAGTGACTAAGAAGGATCCATGCTTACATTTGCATTTTCATATTTTAAACTTGTTTAAATCATTATCAAACCTAGGATTTGACCAAGATACAAATGGGTGGGCACAAAATTCAAAAAAATCAGAAAAATGAAAAACAAAAGCACATAGTCTTCTTATATATGTCATATCGTAAGCATTCGAGTTGATAAACGAGGTCTAGGTATATCCAAACCAGACAAATCATGTATCTACCCCCGTCGATCTTATGAAGTCTAGCATGAAGAGAAGTCGTTTTGGGTTTCAAACATGGAAATTTCAAGAACATCCCAAAAGCTTCATTTTAGAGTGACTAAGAAGGATACATGCTTACCTTTTAATTTTCATGTTTTAAACTTGTTTAAATCTTGGTTGAACCTAGGATTTGACCAAGATTCAAATATATGGGAATAAAATTCAGAAAAAAACAGAAAAATGAAAAACCAAAGCACATAGTCTTCTTATGTCTATAGTTAGCATTAAAGTTGATAAACAGGTCTAGACATATTCAAACTAGAAAATCATGTATATATCTACACCCCTAACCCTAAACTCTGTCTTATGAAGTCAAGCATGCATGAAGAGAAGTGGTTTTTTTGTTTCAAACATGGAAATTTCAAAAACCCTCCCAAGAGCTACATTTTGGGGTGACTAAGAAGGATAGATGCTTATTTTTTCATATTCATGATTTAAACTTGTTTAAACCATGGTCAAACCTAGGATTTGACCAAGATTCAAATGGGCATCAAAATTGAAAAAAAATCAGCAAAAATAAAAACCAAAGCAAATAGTTTTCTTATGTTATATAGTAAGCATTAAAGTTGATAAACAAGGTCTAGACATATTCAAACCAGACAAATCATGTATCTATACCCCCTAACCCCTAAACTCTGTCTTATGAAGTCAAGCATGAAGAGAAGTGGTTTTGGGTTTCAAACATGGAAATTTCAAAAACCTCCCAAAAGCCCCTTTTCAAATATTTCAAACTTATTCAAATTTGGTTCAAATTTGAAAGACATACAAGTTATAGCACACATAGTGCATACATTTTCACACAAACTGCACTAGATGCTAACCCTATAATTTGAGGCCATTTGGATGAGGTCGAAAAAATTCTTGGATTAGAATCGTGTTGTTCGAACCCCGTAGTTGGATTTTTTTGAACCCTTGATCTGTAGAACTGGGCAAAACCCGAGTTTAACCTATTTAATTATAGATTCGTATATCGATTTTTCTACTACCTTTTTATTATTACTATGCAGCACATGGGTGTTTGCCCGTCGAGTGAAACACGGAGGAAGAGGGATCACTCGGAAGGAGAGAAGAAGGGAGAGCATTATGGTGTCTCCCTTTTTCGGGTGATGATGTTGACTTTTGTGCAGGGTTTGTCAGTGAGCAGGAGGAGCGAGCGAGCGAGCGAGTCGAGCGAGGCCGAGAATGAGAGAGATTTGTTTTTTTGTGAGAGGGACAACCGAAGGATCCAGAAGGACCCACAGACTTCCAATACGCATCCTGATGCGTCTTCTCTTGACAAAGAAGATGGCTGGGAGTTTGCGTACCTACTGCACGTGACTTGTGCTCACTGAAGTGTGGGACCTCACGCGTGGGCACCACACGTAAGTGACAGACCTGTTGGTGTAAAAACTCGGTTGATTATAATAGTGCATTAGAACAAAGTTTCCTATGGATTCAAGGGTAGGAAATCCAAGTTAAATCATTTACGTGTTAAACTTGTCTAAATCTTGGTCAAACCTAGGATTTGACCAAGATTCAAATGGGCAGAAAAATAAAAAAACAGAAAAATGAAAAACAAAATCACATAGTCTTCTTATGTCATATAGTAAGCATTAAAATTGATAAACAAGGTCTAGACATATCAAACCATACAAATCATGTATCTACCCCTAACCCCTAATCTCCGTCTTATGAAGTCAAGCATGAAGAGAAGTGGTTTTGGGTTTCAAACATGGAAATTTCAAAAACCTCCCAAAAACTTCATTTTAGAGTGACTAAGAAGGATACATGCTTCCCTTTTCATTTTCTTGTTTTAAACTTGTTTAAATTATCTTGGTCAAACCTAGGATTTGACAAGATTCAAAGATACATGCTTCCCTTTTCATTTGACATGAATCCTTGTGGCACGACCATGTTGGGGTCACTCCTGGCTGTCTACCCAGCCGAGCATGCGGGCTCTATTACCTTGTACGAATCCTCGTTTTAAACAAAGAAGTGAACAAACGCCTCCCCGCGCCACCACTCTCTCTCTCTCTCTCTCTCTCTCTCTCTAACCGGCTTTAGATATCGCATCATTTGTCTGTCAGACTCCATTGATTTGCCCCAAGTTCAACAAGGTCGCCCCCTTTTCCTCTGAGAGTCCATTGATTTTTATTTGCTGGTGTCACTTGTGCTAAACTGTCATTCCTTGTACTCCCTCCGATTCATATTATTTGATGGTAATATAGATGCATCTATACACATTATAGTTGTAGATACATCCATTTTACCATCAATTAATATTGATCGGAGTTGCAGCGTGGTATGAGGCCTGCCGCCTGCCACCGTCGGCGAGGTTCCAAGTAAACGGCGCCAGAAGAAGAGTAGCGCGGCTCCGGATTCAACCAACTGGCGGCGATGGACGGCACTATGGAAATAAACGCTACGAATTTGGAGGCCATCGCGTACAACATCGCTGGAACGGCGCAGGTCATGTGCTCCCACGACGGCTGCGGGGTCATCGTCAGCTACCACGAGTCCCTAAGCCACCAGATCGCGTGCCCGCACGGCCGGTGCAACTGCACGGAGCAGGGCTGCGACTTCGCCGCCCCACCGTCAGCGCTCCTCGTTCACCTCGCAGAGGCCCACTCGATTCAGGTGCACAGGTTAGAGTATGGCAAGTCCATAGAGTTCCGGGTGACCATGACGCACCCGTGCTCGCCGTGCAGGCTGCTCGTCGTCGAAGGGGATGACGGCTCCGTGTTCGTCCTGTACATCGACGCGCTCGGCCCGGCCATTGTCTTGTCTTTGGTATGCGTCAGTTCGGCCACATCCGTGTGGCCGCTCTACAGGGTGAAGATCTGGGCGCACGGCCCGCCGCCGTCCTCGAAATCGGACTGCAGGCGGGATGTCGTGAAGATGTCTGCCGATGCTTCTGGCAGCGCGTCGCCGGGCGCTGTCGTGTTTGAGGAGCTCACGTCGTTCCTCGTTGTGCCGGGGCCATACCTCGTTGGTGCTGGATCGTCCAAGGAGCTGCGTTTCTACATTCGCATATGCAAGCAGATGTAGCTACTGCTACTTTGCGTAGTTGAAAAAACTGTCAATTTGTCATGAGGAATGATAAATTTCGATGAAAAGTACTTGATTGTTCGTACGGCTGCTATTTTTTTATGGATTCTTCGTTTCATATTTGTGCTGAACTGTTTGTAGTAGTACTTATACTGTACTTAATAATAATGCAGCGTGGAAGTGAATACTCCTTTTTTTTGTGAATCGGAAGTGAATACTCCAACTATATGTAATTGTAACCCCTCCATCTGATTTATATAAAACTATGTGCACTTCCAGATCATTTCTCCTGTTTTTTAGATGTCCTTTCACTTACTATAAAAAACAAAGAAGCACTGCTGCTTTGATTCAAAGGAATGTGGAGAGTGTAGAAATAGGAAAGGTGTAGGATTGAAATTTTCCCATAGGAATCAAATCCAACATAATTCCTATGTCAATCCTATGAATCAAAGAAGCCCTAAGTGGTTACCGGTGCTTAATGCACAGTTCCAAAAAGTTCATCCCGCAGTCCAAATAACTAATAATCAGATGATGTCAATTTTTGTGTATGTAGTTGTGCCTATTACCATCACAAATATAGTCTCAAATAGTATGATGGTGGAGATACACATTTTTTAACTACCATGATTTTCGGTAAATGCTTAGTCAATTTTGACATAATTTGACTTTCTAAAAATAATATAAGCTAAGCTTTGAGATGGAGGTACTATATTGGGTTTTCCTCGTCTTAAGCAAAATCCCTTCCCATCCCCTTAAATAGAGTACTCCAGCCTCGAGGCTAGGAGATAAGAGAGGCCATCGATAGGCCACATACTCCTCGCGCGCTCGCAATGCTGGAAACTGTCACCGTTACCCTGAAGATGGACTCCACCGTGCTTCACTGCATTTTCTGCTCCCAGCCCCTCAAGCCCCCCGTCTTCAAGGTCGATCCCTTTCCCTCCCACACTCCATTGATGTTTCTTTTGTGGGTTCACTACTGCAAAAATGGCAATCCACGAACTTTGATTTGTGCAGTGCAAGGGTAATCATTTGGCCTGCGGCCGCTGCCTCAGCGAGCTTCCCGGGAACCGGTGCCATAGGTGCGTGGAACCCCGCGGCGGATTCGAGCACGACCCGGCAATGGACGCCGTCGTATCAGCGGCGACGGTTGAGTGCCCCCACAGCAGCTGCGGGAGCTTGGTGGCCTACCACCAGGTCCACGACCACAAGATTGCATGCCCGCACGCCCCTTGCGCTTGCACGGAGCCCGGCTGCGACTTCGCCGCCCCGCCAACAGCGCTCGTCGCCCACTTTGCAGCGGCCCACTCGATCCAAGTGCACAAGCTCCCGCCGTACAACACGACCAAAGTGTTCGAGGTGCTGGTGCCGGTGCCGGGTTCGCCGTGCCTGCGGATCATCGCCGAAGGGGAGGACGGCGCCGTGTTCGTCCTGATCATCGGCGTGCTCGGTTCGACTTCGACCACCATCGTGTCTACCGTGTGCGTTAGGGCGGCCGCGTGCGTGTGGCCTCTGTACACGGCAAAGATGTGGGCGAATGGGCCGGCGTCGTGCTCGTTGGCGCACTCGAGGAGCAGGGCGGACACCGTGAATGTGTCATTGGAGGCGTCGAGCTGCGCCTTGCCGGGCGACGTCGCGTTTGATGAACTCACGTCGTTCCTCTCGGTACCGCCGCTGTACCAGGTGCTTGGTGGACCTTCCAAGCTGCTGCGTTTCTACATTCGCATCGAGAAGGAGAACAATTAATCCTCAAAATAAGTACTCCTTATATAGAAAGGGACTAACTGTTTTTCGTCCTGCTAATGCAACCTTGAGGTGACCGGGACAACTTTGTACAAAGCATCGTGCTCATATAAATATACGTACTCTACAAAATCATCAGCAGTGGAGTACCTCGATAGGTGCCATGTCCATGGATCGACAAGACAAGACACATACATAGACTGGGTCACTGGGAGATGGATATTACTACTGGATAGCTGTCCTGACGTGATAGGATGCCTACATACACCCTACTCGGCAGGTGACGATACCTTCCCAACAAAGGTATCCAGTCCCATCCATTGATTATATTTTATTATGGACGGAGAGCATTCTACTACGTAGAAGAGATGTCATGTCTTGGGGCAGAGGTTCGGCTTAATCATGGTTTAGATGACTCTAATGTAGATGTATCTAGACATATTGTAACTATAGATACTTCCATTTTAGCATCAAGTAATGTGGATCGGAGGGAGTAATACTATAGTACAATATACTCAGTATAAGGTTAACTTTGGCACACGCTGGGACGCACATATTTGTTAGAAGTACACACATGCAAGACAGAGCACAGAGTAAAATAATTACTATTTACTTATGGGCAACCAAAAGCTTGTACGTGTCCACTCTATATATGGGCATGGACTACACTTATTGCTTGTGGACGAGGATAGCTGTTGTGGACAACACAGTGGATGCTGTTAGAGTGAAACGGCACACTTATTATGGATCGTAGGGAGTATGCAAGATAAAAAAAGATCTACCATACATATTAGTATTATTATCATCAGTTATGTACTCATGACACTGGGAGCATACACACACGATCGTACATACTACAGTAGTACTGTACTACTTTTAAAACTACTTGCAAGATAAAATATACTGTACTACTTATCACTGGGTGCATACACACACGATCGTATACATACTAGTACTGTACTACTTTTAACACTAGGCTATCCTTTTCAGTGGTCTTCCTCTTCAGCTTCCACAGCCTGTACCATGTTGCTCTTCTTCTTCTTCTTCTTCTTCTTCTTCTTCTTACTCCCGCTGTCCTGGAATTCCGCCAATTTTTGTTGACCCTTCTCAAAGTTCACTATTCGCCTGTATACCTCATATGTCGCGTATGCGTCGATGCTTGCATACAGGATATGCTTCATGGACAAGGGCACCTGCTTCCACAGCTTGTGTTCCTCTTTCGTAAGTTTTTTCATGATAGATTTGTACTGGCTGTCTATAATGGCCGCAGCATAGTAAGCCAACGAATCCTTATTGTTACTAGTGGAATCGGCAGGCTTCCACCTTTTCTGGATGTCCACGAAGTTCGCCACTGAGAGGTTGCAACGCCCAAGCCTGGTAATGTCGTTGCCGATGTCAACACCTGCAAATGTTATGTCAGGCCTGCCAAGAAAGTCAGCGAGTTTGGGGCAGGGCTGGTCGGCCGAGGAAATCTGGTACAGGAGGCAGTCTGTGCCCATGCACAACTGTATGAGGGCAGCCTTCTGTTCAGGCCCATAGGTGTACTCTACGTCTAGGCCAACAATTTTGTACGAGTCTTCTTTCTCCAGTATCAACTCGATTTTGTTGATGTGTTCCTCCACCTTAGACGCCATATTGGTATAGTTCGCCGTAATGGTGGTTGTTCCATGAGCGAGGAAAGTGTGTCCTTGGTAGAACGCTTCCATGGAGGGTAGCGAGAGAGGGGCACAGGCGAGAGTGTCAGGGAGAAGACGAAATGAGGAAGACGAAATGAGGAAGACGAATGTTAACCGCCACGCCAGGGCCTGGAAACCGCCCGTCGCTAGATGCATGCATTTGGACGGTTTTGAAGATGACGGGCCATAGGGCACGAATGCAGTTTCCCTGTTAAAATAATAATAACCGCCCACGTACTTAATTAATTGTATGCTTATTTGTTTCTCGAGAGGAGCCTAGTTTTTTTCTACGAAACTCTGAAGATCTATTAAAAATCATCAACATTAGTACAAAGAGATTCAAAATTAATATTACCTTCGTCTAAAAGGAGGTGTCTTAGTTTTGTCTAATACGGATGTATATAGACATATCTAAGTTGTAGAAATTACAAATATGTCTTCTTTGCACCACTTAGCTACCACTACAAAGTACAAACACTAACGCAAGGTAGATCAGCATCATGCAATGTAGACATTACAGTATTTTTGTACTACTGTACTTGTCTTCCCTGGTCTATGATTCAATATCTAGTATACTGTACTGCTTATACACCAGGGAGATTCAAAATACGAGTTGAGCGCCAAAACTCCCGCCTCCATACACATATTTCGAATTCCCTTTCGACCCTATTAGCAATGACGCAAAGGCAGACAAGTGAAGCCGGCGTTGGTTGGGGTCTCGTTCGTAATTTACACACCCCCTCTGATATATATAGTCTACCGCCTTCCATTCGTCTTCCCCATTTCCGCAAAAAATCTGTCGCAATACTCCAGGCCCATCATCTCTCACCTGCCGGACCACCGCACCGGAATATCCCAGCCGTACTTAGCCGGCATACCACCTCACCTACCTGAGGCCACCGACTCCCTCGTCCGCAGCACCAGATCCGCTTCACCAACGCCGCCGTGTACTGCATCGGATCTGCTTCACCGACTGCTTCATCCGCAGCACCAGATCCGCTTCACCAACGCCGCCGTGCACTGCACTATCTGAGTTCACCGACTCCCTCGTCTGCCGTACCTGATCCGCTTCACCAACGACGCCGTGCACTGCACCGGATCTGCTTCACCGACTCCCTCGTTTCAGATCTGCTTCCCCGAACCCATCATCGACCGCCCCAGATCTGCTTCCTCGACGCCGACGCCCACCGCAACCGCAGCACCCCCGCCGTCGTCGACGTGACCCGCAAGGATGCCGAGTATGACTACACGAAGCCGCCGTCGAGGTAACCAGACCCCCTCCCCCCTACACGTTTTGGTCTGTTACCATAGAAGGTTCAAGCATGTCTTGGTCAACTAGAATGTGTCCCATAGATCCAGCTCCGCCCCGCTCTCAATGCGCGTGGCAGATGGCAGGATCCTGCGCATTTGCCCATGCCACTCCTCGAGCTCTCTGTCTTGATGTGCTTCACACACAGGGCTTATAATACTAGGAAGCTTGTGCCTCACATACACTTACACACAGGGCTACTACTACTAGGAAGCTTTATTGGATATCTCAGTGGTACAAAGCTTACTTACATGGGACGGGTGATACTCTATTTAAATTTTTGTACATGACCCTTTAGATTGTTGCCATGTGCCAGAATCCAAACCCTATACCATACTTCTAGAATACTCTACAAACTCTAGATATTTCATACTACTCGTAAATATCTTACTCTAGAACATTCCCCATTCTACAGTTCTCTCTACATACCTTGGATACTTCATGACTAAGCTAGCTCCTTTACTAGCCAACCACATTGATAAGATTACTACTAACAATCCCCCCATAATCTTGTCATATAAACTATCTTTACTATTAAATTTAAAATAGGCCGCGGTGGTTGGTGATGGTACGTCAAACGTGTATACAACTCACCCCGAACATAAAAAGTAAGGTCAGCGTGACCGGCTCCATGAGGAGTTCTTATCAGGATTAGTTAGGTCACGACCAAAATCCAATCCGTAGCACTAGGTAGCAAAATCAGCATCCCTTTCCTAATTCTAATCGGTAAGACAAGCATAGATCGGTCCAGCCACACATCTTTTTTGTTCGCTCCCCTTTTTATTCTCTAAGGAACCCTCTCCTTAACGAGCGTAGATTGATGGAGATGGTTTTTGTACCGGTCAATCTTTATATCCTTTCTGGCATAGTTCTGTAAAAGATCGGCAGGTGATCCGTCCTTTCTCCTCTGCCGTAGTTCATCAACGCGTGTCCGGCAATCCCGGTTAGATCGACACAATCGGCAAAAAAGAAAAAGGCCAAAAGAGACCCATTGATTAGGCTCCTCTTGCCGTGCTACTTTAAATTTTCTAACTTTTCTTTCATTCGCAAACATACAGTGACAATCTATATGACTCTAGGTTTCTTTTCCTAATTTTTGCACGTGCATGCATTTTCCCTTTAAAATTCGTAGGACATACAAATCTCAACACTTATGCAACTAAAAATCCTTAAAAAAACAAAGCTTTCATACCCTGCAGCTTTTAAGAGGTTAGTCACAAGAATCAACCACATGTTTTGGAGCGCAGTGACATTCTCCCTAAAAAAACCATGTTTCATGCGTGGGTGTTTCATTAATAAAGAGAAATATCTGTTCAGTTGGGGCCACGTTTCGACGTGTGTTCTCGACAAATCAGTTTCTCAGACAAAGTATCTTGAAGGTGTTCATAGAGATTGCATGTGCATTTGTGCGTTCGTAGGAGCGAGTATGCATTTAGTGAGCATTTATATTGTACCGTGTTTTGTTAAAAAAGATGGTGTAAAACGGGCACCTTTTACGATATACTCTCTCCGTCCCAAAATGTAAGGCGTCTAAGGATTGGTCAAAACTCAAAAGTCAAACCTTACGAACTTTGACCAAATATTTTAAAAAATATTTACATTTACAATATCAAATTGACATATTAAGAAATTATACTTTAGGGTGACTCTATTGATAATGATTTAGTATTGTAAATATTTATATTTTTGTGTGTAAACTTGGTCAAACTTTAAAAACATTGACTTTTAACTAATCCTTAGACGCCTTATTTTTGGCACGGAGGGAGTATCATTCAATAAATACTATGAATTATTCGATCGTTTGTTCAAACATGTTAATTAGATCGGTCGATTGATCAACTCGGATCGGTCGATCGAGCATCAGAGTTGTCTCAGTGATGACAAAAAATAATGCACATTGTATGATACTGACGTACCACAGATTCTAAAGAAAAATGAGGACCATGTGGCCACACATCCTGGACATAGACATTGCGATTATATTCCATTTATTCTATATTTGGAGGGAGCCATCTTTCGTTATTAACCCGTTGCAACACACGGGTATTATGCTAGTATCCCCTAATCCAGATCACATGGACCATGCACTTCATCTTGTGATGGCATCACACCGACTCACGTCAAGCAACGACGCCGCACCTTGCTTGTTAGCCTGACACCGACTTCATTTTAGATATCATGTAGTACATGTCAAGTACCAAATCACTGAGAACCAACCTGTGGTTGGATGGTTAGGAGGGCAGTGGCACCCCCAGATTTAACGCTTTGGTGTCTCAAAAATGGAGGAATATTCTTCTGTGGGACGCGGCGTTCCCGATGACATTGTGGTGCTAGTGGTGACTTCGTCAATCTCAATACCCGTCGGAACAGTTTCTTGGATGCAGTTTCCTGAAGGTGCTCGAAGGGGTAGTGTGTGTGCCTGAGTGATGAGTGTATGTATGTACGTGTGAGCGTCTATGATTGTACTGTGTGTTGCAAAAAATAGTATTAATTTTGTCTTGTTCATACTAAGACTAGCAAAGCGTTCCCTGCTCTATAAACTCTCAAGAAACACCCCTATAATATCTATCTAGTTCGTCCTAATGTTAGAACAGTAATTGCATGCTATGTAATTCATCTATTTTTGTTAGGAAACCTACATGTTTGTTTGCTTTTCTTATTCTCAGGTGACAGGTTGTGTGCTGGGACCATAGCCGCCGTCTGTTTTGTTCGTTGCAAAATGTTGTTTTATATTCCGCCATTCTGTGCTCTTCTGTGTTCACAAGGTTTTACATTATAATTTCCATCTGTTTTGTTGTAAACAATGACGGTAAATGCCAATTACTATTTCCTTTCTGCTATCCTTTTGCCATCCTGTAGTACATGTGTGAACTCATTGCTCTGGTACATTTAAATTCTTCATTGTTTTTTTTCTTCAAGAGCTGCAACCCTAACTCTTTGCTGTAATTTCATGTTGCACTATCACATGGAACACAGCAAATCGTGGAGTGAATCACCCCTATAATCCAGTAAGTACCTTTCATTTTTGTATTGATATGCTTATCGTGCTGGAACCAGTTTGTGTTTAACACATTTACTCTCCATATAGATAGGATAACTGGTTTGAAATAAATCATGCTATTTGTATGACTGCACGTCTTCGTTCATTTTCCTGCTAGCTTCTCAAACTTGTTCTATTGCCTGTCTAATCTTTTTTTGTTTGATCGTGATTAAACCAATTTAATTGTTCTGCTTAACTTAAATGATCTGGCATTTTATTCCAGCCACATAATGTTTGATTGCTCATGCACTTCCTCATACCGTTATGTCTTCTGGATTTCTTCCATAATGATAAGAATGTTTTGCTTGGTGAATATGAGTCAGATGATGATTCAATTGGTTATTAGTCCTTGATTCATTGAGTTGACTGATGATTAAAACATATAAACCTTGCGACTATCTGGCATGCTTGTTGTGGGATATAATGAGCATATTTGTTTTTTGTAAGACTTTTTTCGGATTTCACTGTTGATTAATCCAATGCCACCTTCTGTAGTAGGAAATCCACCTTCAGTAGGTATCATAAATAAGATTTGTTGTTACTTTTTGGCTGACCCATCTTTTATTTTTAGGCACAAAATGGTTCATTTGTTTGTTTCTCCTTCCCTTATATTGCGCTCATGGGTTAAACATTGAAATAATATGTCAGTTTATATGAATCCCAGAATGGTTGCTGTCTAATCTGTCTTAATTGGTCCTGCTCGTTTATATTTGGCACCAAATGGATATATTTCTCTTTTATCTGAGGCATTCCCATGGCTGGCTGATGATTAAAATAATGAAATTTAGGGGGTTGGAGATTCTCCAACTGCACAATGTCTGGCTACCACTTTTGTGGAACTTAAGGGATCTGAAGCACCCCTTCCAAGTGTCAATTTTAATAGACAGCTGTTATGCAGTTTCCTGGCTTATTTTATTAGGCACAGACTGTCTAGTTACTTGATTTATTTTGTTCATATTTGCCATCCGGTTGCTCTGCCTGTTGCATTGGGGTTGATAGCTTGCTTTGTTATATTATGCCTTGTGCTTTGTGAAAATCTGCCATCTGTTTTGATGCTTTGCAAAAATCTGTGACAACTAATAATATGGTTGTTTTCTCAAATTGTATGGTTCTGTAACTTGCACTGTCTTGTTTTCAGCCCCTGAATAGAGCAAGGAAGGCAGATGGCAGGGCATGTACATCAAGTGTCCAGGTCTTTCCACAGCACAGCCGTGACAATGCCAATTCATCTGATTGTCAGATGATAGCTACTGTCCCAGCCATTCCAGCGCAAACAATCGCTGCCTTTGCACACGAATCACTTGATATAATTCAGCAGCAAAGAGATGAAAGAGATTCAAATATCATCATAACAGTCAATGAGATACATGAATTGAAAAATAGGCAAGCTTGGATTGAGCAGATCCTTAATAATCTACTCTGCAGATCTAATGGAAAGCCAGCTGTTACTTGCACTCCGATGAATTCTACCTAACAGAAATGCAGTTTTGCCGATGATGCCATTTGTATGGCTTGTATCATTTGAGTTATTTCGACTTGTTGTTGTATTTGAGAATTTTTGCTGTTATTGTAATCCTTGAGCATTTTTTCCTGTTATTGCTATAGTTTGCAATCATTGTAACAAATTTTCAATGTAATGATTATTTTATCTTGCACTCGGCCTTAAACAGAACTACTAGTATGGTCTCACAATTTTTTATCATTATACTATGCAAGATTTAGCGGTTGCCCCAAATTCAGAGCATCTCCACCGGCGGCCCGGCCTGATAGCGATTTGGGGGCCGGCGTCGTTTTATGGCTCGCACCGGTGCGCTCCAAACGGCGCCGGCCATTTTTCGAGCCCAGTAGAATCTCCGGCATCCCCGAGCCGGCCCCTTCGCCAGGGGCGCGAATCAGGCGCTCCGGGTGCCTCGCGGAACGACGGTTTTCGCTGGTGGAGGCGCCTTGTCAGCGAGAGGACGCGACGGTTCGCATCGACTGGCCACGACGCGGGAAGGTTGGTCGTCGGCGTTTAAATGGCCTCCCGCGCGGAAACCGAGGCAGCGACTGGCCACGAGGGCAGCGACTGGCCACGCGGCGTCCAGTCGCCGTAAATGTGGGTAGTTGCCACCGCTAGATATATAGGACGTACGCCGTCCACCACCGCCGCTCCATTCTCTACTCTCCACATCAAGATGCCGCGCCGTCTGAAGACCACCTACTCGATGCTTGGCCTCAACGGCCGCGCGCTGCCTCCACCACCACGGCAGCCGCAGCCGGAGCCGGAGCCGGAGCTGCAGGCCGACGACGAGCACAGCTCCGACGAGGACGAGGACCCACGGTTCGAGTCCTGGCACGATGTCTACGTAGCAGAAGCGGAAGCAGAGGCGGCGGATCGAGGAGTCAGCGCAGTCGGGCGAGCCGCCGCAGGCCCCCACCGACCCGGAGCAGGCGGCGATCCTCGCGTCGCTGAACGCACAACGATACCAGCGGTTGAGGGAGGAGGAGCGCGAGTTCGTCAACGACGCGAACCTCGAGCACGTCCTCGAGATATCGCGCCAGCGAGCGGTCACGGAGGAGGCGGGACGCCGCCTCAAGGAGGCGGAGCGACAGAAGCTCGCAGAGCTCAACGCTCATCGCCACCAGGACGAGTTCGCTCGCCAGCAGGCGAGGCGCGCCGAGATCGAAGCTTCTCGGGAAAGGCTGGAAGCGCGGGGACAGCGCCGCCGGCCGCCATGCTCCACCGCCAGATGCGCGAAGCAACGAAGGAGAAGCGGGCACGAAAGCAGGCGGCAATGGCTAAGAACAACGACGAGGCAGTGCCGTCGAGCGCCCCAACCGACGGCCCGTAGACCAGGATTAAGTTTAAGTTTAGTTATGTTTAAAGTCGAGCTACTTTGGTATAAATTTCGTATGATTTTGGGTTTTTAAATGTCAATTTTAATTTTAAAATGGCTGCCGTTTGGGGCCGCTGGTGTGGTGTGGGAGCAGCATCCCCAAATAGAGGATCATGGTAACAGAAATTGTCAACGTGATGATGATTTGATGTTGCACTCGACCTTGAACATAAGTACTAGTACGGTCTCACAATTTTTTTAATCATTATACTTTGCAACATTTAGCGCGGATGCGCCAAATTCAGAGATAGATCATGATCATGGTAACAAATTTTCAACGTGATGATGATTTGATGTTGCACTCGGGCTTGAACAGAAGTACTACTACTGTCTCACAAATTCTTTATCATTATACTTTGCGAGATTTAGCGGATGCGCCAAATTCAGAGATAGATCATGATCATGGTAACACACTTTTCAATGTAATGATGATTTGATGTTGCACTCGACCTTGAACATAAGTCCTAGTACGGTCTCACAATTTTGTATCATTATACTTTGCAAGTTTTAGCGGATGCGCCCATTTTCAGAGGTAGATCATGATCATGGTAACAAATTTTAAACGTGATGATGATTTGATGTTGCACTCGACCATGAACAGAAGTACTACTACTGTCTCACAATTTCTTTATCATTATACTTTGCCAGATTTAGCGGATGCGCCAAATTTAGAGATAGATCATGATCATGGTAACAAATTTTCAACGTGATGATGATTTGATGTTGCACTCGGGCTTGAACAGAAGTACTAGTACGGTCACTAATTTTTTTAGCATTATACTTTGCAACGAATGCACCAATTTCAGGTGCATGTCACCAGATCTGTGTCCGATGATGATCATGGTAGTAACCGATGTTCAACTTGATGATGATTTGATTTTACAGTCGGCCTTGAACAGAGGTACTAGTACGGTCTCACAATTTTTTATCATTATACTTGTACCTTAGCGAAATTCAAAATCTCATAGCGGCAAAACTTCCCGCCCACAAAATACAAAAATTTCACACGCTTCCAAATTCCGATTCTACCCCTGTGGAGATGACAGCAAAGTCGGTTGGTGGGGGGGTCTGGCCGTCATTTTTTGGATCACCACCTCCCTAGCCCCGGATACCCTCCCAAAAAAATTCATTTCCCTCAGTCTCTCATCTGAGACCACCCACCGGAACTTCTCAAGTCCCTCTCTCTACCACCTCCACGACCACCGCACCGGAACATCCCCGCCGGACTTCCCTGGCCTACCCGAGCCCTCGCGATCCTCGTCATCCGGCTGCCTGCCGGAGCCGCTTCATCGACGCCGTCATCAACCGGACCGGATCATCCCCGCCGAACCTCGAAACCATATATGCTCATCCAGCAGTCTACCGCAGTCGCTTGGAGATATGCCCAAGAGGCAATAATAAAAGTGGTTATTATATATCTTTATGTTTATGATAAATGTTTATATACCATGCTATAATTGTATTAACCGAAACATTGATACATGTGTGATATGTAAACAACAAAGAGTCCCTAGTAAGCCTCTTAACTAGCTTGTTGATTAATAGATGATTAGTTTCATAATCATGAACATTGGATGTTATTAATAACAAGGTTATATCATTGTATGAATGATGTAATGGACACACCCAATTAAGCATAGCATAAGATCACGTCATTAAGTTATTTGCTATAAGCTTTCAATACATAGTTACCTAGTCCTTATGACCATGAGATCATGTAAATCACTTATACCGGAAAGGTACTTTGATTACATCAAACGCCACTGCGTAAATGGGTGGTTATAAAGGTGGGATTAAGTATCCGGAAAGTATGAGTTGAGGCATATGGATCAATAGTGGGATTTGTCCATCCCGATGACGGATAGATATACTCTGGGCCCTCTCGGTGGAATGTCGTCTAATGTCTTGCAAGCATATGAATAAGTTCATAAGAGACCACATACCACGGTACGAGTAAAGAGTACTTGTCAGGAGACGAGGTTGAACAAGGTATAGTGTGATACCGATGATCAAACCTCGGACAAGTAAAATATCGCGTGACAAAGGGAATTGGTATCGTATGTGTATGGTTCATTCGATCACTAAAGTCATCGTTGAATATGTGGGAGCCATTATGGATCTCCAGATCCCGCTATTGGTTATTGGTCGGAGTGAGTACTCAACCATGTCCGCATAGTTCACGAACCGTAGGGTGACACACTTAAAGTTGGATGTTGAAATGGTAGTACTTGAATATGGAATGAAGTTGGAATATTTGTTCGGAGTCCCGGATGGGATCCCGGACATCACGAGGAGTTCCGGAATGGTCCGGAGAATAAGATTCATATATAGGATGTCATTTTATGTGAATAAAATGATGCGGAAGGTTCTATGGAAGGTTCTAGAAGGTTCTAGAAAAGTCCGGAAGAAACCACCAAGGAAGGTGGAGTCCACATGGGACTCCACCTCCATGGCCGGCCAACCCTAGTGGGGGAGGAGTCCCAAGTGGACTCCCCCTTAGGGGGCCGGCCAACCCCCCCATGGAAGGTGGAATTCCCACCTCTAGTGGGAGGGAAAGTTTCCCACCATATGGAAGGTTTTGGTTTCGGGTCTTATTCGAAGACTTGGACACCAACACTTGGGATCCACCTATATAAACAAGGGCCAAGGGAGGGGGCCGGCCACCCCAAGACCACAAGCTGGCCGCCCCCCATAGAGTGGCCGGCCACCCCCTCCCAAACCCTAGCTTTGCTCCTCCACTTCATATTGCCCGCATAGCTTAGCGAAGCTCCGCCGGACTTCTACACCGCCACCGACACCACGCCGTCGTGCTGTCGGATTCAAGAGGAGCTACTACTTCCGCTGCCCGCTGGAACGGGGAGGTGGACGTCGTCTTCATCAACAACCGAACGTGTGACCGAGTACGGAGGTGCTGCCCGTTCGTGGCGCCGGAACCGATCGTGATCAAGATCTTCTACGCGCTTTTGCAAGCGGCAAGTGAACGTCTACCGCAGCAACAAGAGCCTCCTCTTGTAGGCTTTGGAATCTCTTCAAGGGTGAGTCTCGACAATCCCCTCGTTGCTACCGTCTTCTAGATTGCATCTTGGCTTGGATTGCGTGTTCGCCGTAGGAAAATTTTTGTTTTCTATGCTACGTTATCCTACAGTGGTATCAGAGCCGTGTCTATGCATAGATGGTTGCACGAGTAGAACACAATGGTTTGTGGGCGTTGATGCTCTTGTTATCTTTAGTTGAGTACTTTGCATCTTTGTGGCATAGTGGGATGAAGCGGCTCGGGCTAACTTTACATGACCGCGTTCATGAGATTTGCTCCACGCTTGACATGCAACTTGTATTGCATAAGTGGCTTTGCGGGTGTCTGTCTCTCCTACTATAGTGAAGATTCAATTTACTCTTCTATTGACAACACTAGTATCACCGTTGTGGTTCATGTTCGTAGGTAGATTGGATCTTGCTCGAAAACCCTAAACCACGTAAAATATGCAAACCAAATTAGAGAACGTCTAACTTGTTTTTGCAGGGTTTGGTGATGTGATATGGCCATAATGTGATGATGAATATGTATGAGATGATCATTATTGTATTGTGGCAACCGGCAGGAGCCTTATGGTTGTCTTTAAATTTCATGTTGAGTAGTATTTCAAAGTAGTTGTAATAGTTGCTACATGGAGGACGATCATGAAGACGGCGCCATTGACCTTGGTGCTTCGCCGACGATGATGGAGATCATGCCCGTTGATGATGGAGATCATGTCCACGCTTTGGAGATCAAGATCAAAGGCGCAAAGACAAAAGGGCCATATCATATCACATATGAACTGCATGTGATGTTAATCCTTTTATGCATCTTATTTTGCTTAGATCGCGACGGTAGCATTATAAGATGATCCCTCTCACTAAAATCTCAAGATAATAAAGTGTTCATCCTTAGTAGCACCGTTATCAAGTCTTATCGTTTCGAAGCATCTCGTGATGATCGGGTGTGATAGATTCGATAAGTACATATAACGGGTGCAAGACAGTTTTGCACATGCGGATACTAAGGTGGCCTTGACGAGCCTAGCATGTAAAGACATGGTCTCGGAACACGTGATACCGAAAGGTAGAGCATGAATCATATGATTGATATGATGAACACTTTGAGTGTTCGCCATTGAAATTACATCTTGTCTCGTGATGATCGGGCATAGGTGTGATGGATTTGGTTCGTGTGATCACTAAGACAATGCGAGGGATATTGTTTTGAGTGGGAGTTCACCTAGATTTTTAATTATGTAGAATTAAAATTTGAACTCAATTTGTCATAAACTTAGTCTAAACTATTGCAAATATGTTGTAGATATGGCGTCCTCAATCAATTTTAACCAGTTCCTAGAGAAAGAAAAGCTTAAGAGCAACGGTAGCAACTTCACCGACTGGTTCCGTCATGTGAGGATCTTCCTCAATGGCGGAAATCTGCAATATGTGCTTGATGCACCGCTAGGTGACCCTCCTGCAGAAACTGAAACCGATGAAGTAAAGAATGTTTACATGACTCGGAAAACTCGGTACTCTCAAGTTCAGTGTGCCATCTTATGCAGTCTGGAATCCGATCTTCAAAAACGTTTTGAGCACCACGATCCTCATGAGTTGATAAAAGAGTTGAAGACTATTTTTGAGACTCATGCGGCCGTGGAATGCTATGAAGCATCGAAACACTTTTTCAGCTGTATGATGGAAGAAGGCAGCTCCATCAGTGAGCACATGCTCGTTATGACCGGGCATGCGAAGAAACTCAGTGACTTGGGAATAGTGATTCCTAACAGACTGGGGATTAATCGTGTCCTTCAATCACTGCCACCAAGTTACAAGAACTTTGTGATGAACTACAATATGCAGAACATGAACAAGGAGTTTCCTGAACTCTTTGGCATGCTAAAAGCTGCTGAGATTGAGATCAAGAAAGAGCACCAAGTGTTGATGGTCAACAAGACCACCAGCTTCAAGAAACAGGGCAAGTCTAAAGGCAAGAACAAGAAGAGTGGCAAGAAAGCTGCCACGCCTCCTGTGAAACCTAAGTCTGGCCCTAAGCCTGATGCTGAGTGCTATTACTGCAAGGAGAAGGGACACTGGAAGCGTAATTGCTCCAAGTATTTGGCAGATCTGAAGAGCGGCCTTGTCAAGAAGAAGAAAGAAGGTATATCTGATATACATGTTATAGATGTTTATCTCACTAGTTCTCGTTCTAGTACCTGGGTATTTGATACTGGTTCGGTTGCTCATATTTGTAACTCGAAACAGGAACTAAAGAATAAACGACAACTGCTGAAAGATGAAGTGACGATGCGCGTTGGAAACGGATCCAAGGTCAATGTGATCGCAGTCGGGACACTTCCTCTACATCTACCTTCGGGATTAGTTTTAAGCCTAAATAATTGTTATTATGTACCCGCGTTGAGCATGAACATTATATCAGGATCTTGTTTAATGCAAGACGGTTATTCATTCAAGTCTGAGAATAATGGTTGTTCTATTTTTATGAATAATATCTTTTATGGTCGAGCACCACAAAAGAATGGCTTATTTCTGTTAGATCTCGATAGTAGTAATACGCATATACATAACATTGATGCTAAGCGAATTAAATTGAATGATAATTCTACTTATATGTGGCACTGTCGTCTTGGTCATATTGGAGTGAAACGCATGAAGAAACTCCATACCGATGGATTACTTGAATCACTTGACTTTGAGTCACTTGATAGATGCGAAGCATGTCTGATGGGAAAAATGACTAAGACTCCATTCTCGGGTATGATGGAGCGAGCTACTGACTTATTGGAAATCATACACACAGATGTATGTGGACCAATGAGTGTAGCATCGCGCGGTGGTTATCGTTATGTTCTAACCTTCACAGATGATTTGAGTAGATATGGGTATATCTATTTAATGAAACATAAATCCGAAACTTTCGAGAAGTTTAAGGAATTCCAAAGTGAAGTAGAAAATCAACGTAACAAGAAGATTAAATTTCTACGATCTGATCGCGGAGGTGAATATCTGAGTTATGAGTTTAGCATGCATTTAAAGAAATGCGGAATACTTTCACAATTGACACCGCCGGGAACACCACAACGAAACGGTGTGTCCGAACGTCGTAATCGAACTCTCTTAGATATGGTTCGTTCTATGATGTCTCTTACTGATTTGCCGTTATCATTTTGGAGTTATGCATTAGAGACAGCCGCATTCACTTTAAATAGAGCACCATCAAAATCCGTTGAAACGACGCCGTATGAATTATGGTTTAATAAGAAACCTAAGTTGTCGTTCCTAAAAGTTTGGGGTTGCGAAGCCTATGTAAAAAAGTTACAACCGGACAAGCTAGAACCCAAAGCGGAGAAATGCGTCTTCATAGGATACCCTAAGGAAACTATAGGGTACACTTTCTATCACAGATCCGAAGGCAAGATATTTGTTGCTAAGAACGGAACCTTTCTTGAGAAAGAATTTCTCACTAAAGAAGTGACTGGAAGAAAAGTAGAACTCGATGAGATTGAAGAATCTCTACTCGTTGATCAGAGTAGCGCAGTACCGGAAAATGTTCCTGTACCACCTACACCGGCAACAGAGGAAGCTAATGATAATGATCATGAAACTTCAAATGAGACAGCTACTGAACCTCGCAGATCGACAAGGGATCGTGCCACTCCAGATTGGTATGATCCTTGTCTAAATGTCATGATTGTGGATAACAATGATGAGGACCCTGCGACGTATGAAGAAGCGATGATGAGCCCAGATTCCAACAAATGGCAAGAAGCCATGAAATCCGAAATGGGATCCATGTATGATAACAAAGTATGGACTTTGGTAGAATTACCTGATAGCCGCAAGGCTGTCGAGAATAAATGGATCTTCAAGAGAAAAACAGATGCTGATGGTAATATTACTGTCTATAAAGCTCGACTTGTCGCAAAGGGTTTCCGACAAATTCAAGGTGTTGACTACGATGAGACTTTCTCACCTGTAGCGAAGCTAAAATCTGTGAGGATTTTGTTAGCAATAGCTGCATTTTTCGATTATGAGATTTGGCAGATGGATGTCAAAACGGCGTTCCTTAATGGAGACATTGAGGAAGAGTTGTATATGGTACAACCCAAAGGTTTTGTCGATCCTAAAAATGCTGACAAAGTATGCAAACTTCAGCGTTCAATCTATGGACTGAAGCAAGCATCGAGAAGTTGGAACCGACGTTTTGATAAGGTGATCAAAGACTTCGGGTTTATACAGTGTCATGGAGAGGCCTGTATTTACAAGAAAGTGAGTGGGAGCTCTGTAGCATTCCTAATATTATATGTAGATGACATATTATTGATTGGGAATGATATAGAACTATTAAGCAGTGTAAAGGGTTATTTGAATAATAGTTTTTCAATGAAAGACCTTGGTGAAGCATCATACATATTAGGCATCAAGATTTATAGAGATAGATCAAGACGTCTAATAGGGCTATCACAGAGTACATACCTGGACAAGATTCTAAAGAAGTTTAGAATGGACGAAAGTAAGAAAGGATTCTTACCTATGTTACCAGAAAAGTTCTGATAGACAACGTCTCAAAATCGTCCGCTAAGGGGTATTTTTCGTCGCCTATGGGCCTAACCCGACGATATGGGTTCCGTTGTCGAAACTGCGTCAGGCAAAGTCCAACGACGATTTTTTCGGTCCGTCGCGCTTGGGCGCCCTTCCGCCACGGAAAATCGGACCGTTGCGGAAGTGTTTTCGGGAGCCCGTTGACTGCTGACGTCATGCAAACTGACACGTGGCAGACGCCGTTAACTGCCAGTTAACGGCGTTAACCGGCTGAAACCCCGTGGTAGATGGTAGGCCCACACGAGGCCTGCCACGTCTTAAGCGGGCCGGGCCAGATGACATAGTTTGACCGGTCAACTATATAGCTGGGCCGGTCCATTAGTTACGTGGGCCGGGCCTAACCTCTAAGGTTGACTGGTCAAAACTTAAATGGGCCGGCCCATTTAACATGTGGGGTCCACCTTACAGCAACTGGGCAGGCCCAAGAAGCAAGTGGACCGGCCAAAACACAGTGGGTCCCACTTTCCGTTAAAAGGCGCCCATTTAGTGTGGGGTCCACCGTATAGCAAATGGGCCGGCCCAACAAGCTAGGGGGGCCAAAAACACAGTGGGTCCCACTTTCCAGTTAAAGGGCCCCATTTCGTTTGTGGGGTCCACCATACAGCAAGTGGGCCGGCCCAACAAAATAGTGGGCCGGGCCAAAAATACAGGTGGGTCCCACTTTCCTGTTAAAGGGCCGGCCCATTTAGTATGTGGGGTCCACCATATAGCAAGTGGGCGGCCCAGCAAGATAGTGGGCCGGGCCAAAACACAGGTGGGTCCCACTTTCCTGGTAAAGGGCCGGCCCAATTAGTATGAGGGGTCCACCATATAGCAGGTGGGCCGGCCCAACAAGATAGTGGGCCGGGCCAAAATCACAGGTGGGTCCCACTTTCCTCTTAAAGGGCCGGCCCATTTAGTATGTGGGACCACCATATAGCAAGTGGGCCGGCCCAACAAGATAGTGGGCCAAAACACATGTGGGTCCCACTTTCCTGTTAAAGGGCCGGCCCAACTAGTATGTGGGTTCCACCATATAGCAAGTGGGCCGGCCCAACAAGATAGTGGGCCGGGCCAAAAACACAGGTGGGTCCCACTTTCCTCTTAAAGGGCCGGCCCATTTATTATGTGGGGTCCACCAAAAAGCAAATGGGCTGGCCCAACTAATTAGTGGGCCGGCCCAGTAGTTGGTGGGGTCCACCTTAAAGCAAGTGGGCCAGCCCAATTAGTGTGTGGGGTCCACCGTAAATCAAATGGGCTGGCCCAAGAAGTAAGTGGGCCAGCCCGTTTAGTTGCTGTTTATATGCCGGCATAATATGCGCTTTAGGATTTTGCGGGCAGGCACATATGTGATTTCGCTTAATTGGGCCGTTTAAGGGATGGGAATTCGTGATTTAGATACTGAGAATATTTACGCAGCATTGATTTCTCTCGGATAGCCTCACTTACCACAAGCACCAAAGAAAAAATGCGCGAAAGAACTATAAAAACTAACTAAATATTACATCAGCTGCAAGGCATTGAAAAAAATATTACAGAACCCAGAGAAATTGAATGGTAATTAAACCTAGCAATACAATGAAGCGATCCGGCAATCTTTTAAGTTGTCCATGCAGCACCTATATCTGAAACAAAGACATTACAAGTTAAGACAACAACAATGGAAAGGCAAAGACACTACAATATTGTTTGGCAAAGAATTTGGAACTCATCATTTCGTCGTTATAACAAGATCATTGTAATGCGCACAATAAGCAAACAAAGAGTGCATGCCGCATACCAACAACCAATATAACAGAGCATGTTAGAATGAAACAGCAGACTTACTACTGTCGAGTCCCATGCAAACCAACATGTTCAGGGAGTACAAAATTGGCATGAACAACATAGTAGCAGGCTATAAATTTTGTAACAACGACTGAGCAAGATGAAGTTATGATGGCTACATCTACAGAGCAGGGAATGTAAACCAAAAATAGAAGTTACGATGGCAAAAGCTAAAGAGGAGGGAATGTGAACCAACATGTGCCAAGTGCAATTACTTCACTTTGGCCGTGAACTAAATAATACTCCTGAACTTATAGTGAAGGGGATGCAAATCAAGATGTTTCGGGATATAAACTTGTAATGAGCAACACATGGAGGATAGTTAATGCTGGAGCTTAGGATGGACCAGATACAGAATATAGTGGGATCACCTGTGAACTTGTATAAGAGGGAATGCAAACCAATATGTTCAGCTTTCCATATGTGAGCGTCATGCCAAGTCAGAGAAACAAGTCAATAATGCAGCTTTTGAAGAACAAGATGGCACGCAAAATTATTATCTAGTAGTATGACAAGTTTATTTGTACTACAGGCTAGATAGCAGAGTGATAGCATGCCAAACTAAGTCCTTACTTTGTTAGCTTACAATGAACTAGATACAAAACAATGGCATCACCTGTAGTACAGGGAATGCAAGCCAACATGTTCATGGAGTAAAAAATTGGCACAAACAACATAGTAGCAGGCCATAATTTTTGTAACAACGACTGAGCAAGATAAAGTTATGATGGCTAGATCTACAGAGCAGGGAATGTAAACCAAATATAGAAGTTACGATGCCAAAAGCTATAGAGCAGGGAATGCGAACCAACATGTGCAATTACTTAAAATTGGCCATGAACTAAATAATAGCAGGATGTTACTATAATACCTACAGTATAATTTTTGTAACAACGACTGAGCAAGATAGAAGTTATGATGGCTACATCTACAGAGCAGGGAATGCAAACCAAAATGTTCAATCGCTTAAAGTTAGCAATGAAGTAGAAAATAGCAACGTGTTACGGTCATAGCTAGGAATGAACTAAAAGAGCTTCAGACAAACAAGCATCTGAACCCAGAACATGGCGCTAAAACAAGGGACTTACATTAGGAGAAGCACTCTGTGGGAGTCACAGCAGATCTTCCTGGGGTTGATAGATCCGGTGATGAAGTACGCTACATGTGCTACTTGGGGTTGGAGAGACGGCCATTACACTTCATGGTTACTCATCTCATCTGCAAAAACGTAACGGCGCGTCGTTAGCACAAACAGGTTCCCCCAAGATTAAACAAGAACTTGCAGGCAAGCAATAGAAAAGCGACAGTAGAAGAGTTTAGATCATGCACGGCGCCGGTGAAGCAGATCCGGTTCATGCACAGCGGTGTCGGTGAGCAAGATCCGATGCGGTGGACGACGGATCCGGCGAAGCGGCTCCGGTGGGGTGGACGATACCGCAGCTGAAGCGACTGCGGTAGACTGCTGGATGAGCATATGGTTTCGAGGTTCGGCGGGGATGATCCGGTCCGGTTGATGACGGCGTCGATGAAGCGGCTCCGGCAGGCAGCCGGATGACGAGGATCGCGAGGGCTCGGGTAGGCCAGGGAAGTCCGGCGGGGATGTTCCGGTGCGGTGGTCGTGGAGGTGGTAGAGAGAGGGACTTGAGAAGTTCCGGTGGGTGGTCTCAGATGAGAGACTGAAGGAAATGTATTTTTTTGGGAGGGTTTCCGGGCTAGGGAGGTGGTGATCGAAAAAATGACGGGCAAACCCCTCACCAACCGACTTTGCTGTCATCTCCACAGGGGTAGAATGGGAATTTGGAAGCGTGTGAAATTTTTGTATTTTGTGGGCGGGAAGTTTTGCCGCTATGAGATTTTGAATTTCGCTAAGGTACAAGTATAATGATAAAAAATTGTGACACCGTACTAGTACCTCTGTTCATGGCCGAGTGCAAAATCAAATCATCATCACGTTGAATATAGGTCACTACCATGATCATGATCTATCTTCTTAATCCCATTCAAAAATGCGTTTGAAATATTTCAGGATTGGTGGGAGATTTTGCCGCCCGACAGAGATTAAATTAAACCACACGTTCGACAATTCAAACTTGAGACCTTGGCTATGATACCATTTAAGTTCGAACTGATTCAAAAAAGGCTAGGCAATTAATTTATATAACATCCACAGGAACAACTACCAAGTTGATCCCAACCGCAGATAAATGCATCCACCAACAAAAGTCTGAACGGTGCCTTAATCTAAGGAAACATTTCACAAGACCAATGTACTCACTATGTTAGTGTTCATCTCCAATTATCTATGGCATTTTCTTAGTCTTTGGGAGATTATAACGAACTTGATTGGCCTCGTGCAGTAGGGCATCACATGCTTCTAATCTCGATCTCAACATGTCAACTTTTGTTCTTAGCATAGCTGTTGCAACTCGTTCTACTTGGAGTTGTTCCTCCAAAACTTGAGCAGAGAAAGACTTGGACTTGGGCTTCAAAACCCAGCATTTCGCAGGAAAGAGTTTTTGGTGATATCTTTATCTTTCCCGGGTTTTGCCATCTCAAATTTCATATTAGCCAGACAAGTTTTGAGTTGTGTAAAAAGAAAAGTTATTACAGAGAAAAATGCAGATGGTAGATTTAATGTGTACGAACTACTTTTAATCATACAAGTTGACATGCCTGACTATAATAAGGACCATCTATCTTGCTAGCAGGCATAATTATTAATGGGCTACCATGTACGGGAACCGTATCCTCTAACGTGAAGGAGCTAAGTCAGGAAAAATAAAGAAGCAAAGTCAGGCTTCTGTAGCATAAGTACAAGGTTATGCACTGTCTTTAACTAATAAAGGTGATTACTGTAGATGTTTAAAAACTAAACTAAATTTTATTACACCATAATTTTCTCTGCATGTAATTACTTCAAATGCAAGACACAAGTTTGTATTGTGCAAATTAATTTAAATTATTTGGATTTTAGACATATGGTTTGGGGGAAGGAAAGTTAGAGTACTGTAGCTTCTCTAACTTTTCACCTTCAAGTTAGAGTACTGTAGCTTCTCTAACTTTTCACCCATGTACGTAGTCCTTCCAAGAAACAGCCGTTATTGCATTACGAGCAGAAAATAGTTCACACGTGCGCTCAGATTCAAATTTTCAGCATGCAGTCGATTTATGGTTTAATTGAAGTACACATCAGGAAATTATTTCACACAAAATACAGCAGCCACATGGAACATATCTAATTTTAGTACAACAACAAAATTTGCAATTATTACAGACCACGAAATTTTGAACGAAATTTTGAGCAGTAATTAGTTACAGCATTGGCATCAGCAGTCCACTTGACTGAACAACAGAATCAAAGTTTATTTAGACACCTTCAATTCCCAGACACATCACAACTGGCTTACCATGACAAGTGCATAGGAGATTCTTTAGAACATTTTCTGTCAAAGTTTGCCTATTTTTCAATTCATGTATCTCTTGGCGTGTCTTGGCAATTAATTCATCAGCATCTTTGTTTTCCCGCCCAAATATATCAACTGCCTCTTGGAGTGCATCCCCGAAATCTCTTTGTGCCGGATTAAGTTGACCAATAGATACCATGGGCCTATGCGAGCAATATGCACTCTCACTGCTGCTTTGTGAAACATCAATACTTGAGGCATTGGCCCTTGCTTCTGGCATTGTAGCTTTATTTGAAGCCTGAAATTTAGATAAAACAAGTTACAACATCATATGATGCAATAAAAGACCTCCAATTTCAAGAACATCATTGAGCTGATATAACACAACAAGCAATCAAAAATAGAGCCTCGTACATCTATTTCTTCTGGAATGGTTGGTGTACCGGACTCAGTGGACCAATGAGAGCACGTGCCACTGTCACTGTTGCTCTGTGAAATGACCGCAACACTTGATAAATGGGTTGTCCCTACTGACATTACAGCTTTGTTTGCAGGCTGAAACTAAGACAAAACAAGTTAAAATGCAATACAATACAAGGCAAACAAACAGCATTGTTGACATAATTTTGAAAGAACCATGGGCAGATACAACAAAGAAACCAGTTAAGCCACATGCCTCTTAGAACAAACCAAACTAGATCATGGCGATGATGTATACAATGAACCAAGCAACTAGACATCATGTGCCCAATAACGAAGCCAGGTCACTGCACAGAAGAAATCTAGCAAATAGCCAAATACAGTCAAAAGATGTGCATGTTGGATTTGATACTATTAGGAAAATAATGTATGATTGATTTAAGCATGACTCAGATAGTGCCTTCGACATCGCAGAAGGTCAATGCAACAATTAATTGTATGGCTTGTATGAAGTGCCATAACATTTAAATTAAGCATAACGAGGCATTGCTTAATCTGAGAACTGAGTGCTAGCTCAGTGGCAAGGCTTGCGAGTGCGCAGCCAGCCCACCCGGGTTCGAGTCCCAACAGGACCGAATTAAACGGGGTGTTATCTAGCGCGTATAAATTCGCTGCTAGAGAGGTCTCATCATCTATCTCACAACGTATAGACAAGGGAGGGAATCTTCCTACGTTGGTCAACGTTTAGGCAATGCTTAATCTTGAATTCATGATCAAACTCAAACAAAAAAGGGCATATAACAAGTAGCACCATGTGCATCATGTATAATAGATTACTAGAAACTGAATGAAGCAATTGAACATGGAGCGTATTATATAAACAGCCAGATCATTTGAATATGGATATACCACATCATGTCAATGGGACTCAGAAAAACAAAGCTAGACATTTAAACAAGTAATATAACTATTTTTTCACCATGTTTCAAGTAGAATAGGAAGCTAGGTTAGGAATAAAGCAATCATGTTTCAAGTAGAATAGGAAGCTAGGTTAGGAATAAAGCAATAAAAAAACACAAAGTGCATCATTTCAGCTAGGATCATTTCTATCAAACTTCATGCACTAGCCATGGAACAACAGGCAAACTCAATGAAGCAACAGGCAAAAAATTAACATAATAGAATTTCAGGACTTGTATTAACATAGCCAAATCATGTAACTTATACCCAGGCATGCCGGATGCCAGATGGGTCAAAGGCAGTGTGCAATGTTCCATATGGTCATTGTTTATATTTTATTAGATTCCATTAGGCAACTTAGGTAGTGCAACATACAGAAAATGATGCAATTGAACTATGCACAGGAGGTAAATTAACATTCCAAAAAAAACAGGGAACTTACGTGAGCTTTTTTTTGAGTCACACGGACCTCATCGGGTACTTGGACAGAAGAACCTGGTGCCTCACTGTTTCTCCTCTGCATGAAGGAGAGGCCAATTGTAAACAGAAACAGGTCCAAGATATAGAAGTTTGCATTAAGCAATATACAAAAAACAGCAGGTACTTACATGATTATAGGCGAGCTTTACTCTACGTTTATGAGTGTAAGATGTGCCTGCTGCACGTGTAATAATAACAAACAGTTACGAGTCACGGCTTTGCTATAATTAAATTGACACCAAATAGTAGTAGAAGCCATGGTTCAAAAAAGCGTACGCCTAGGTACGCTTAAGCGCGCTTAAGCGCTGAGCGGTTGTCTTCCGCTTCGCTTTTGGCCTAAGCGTTCGATTAAGCGAGACAGGGAATCTGGTCGTGTTTTGTGCTAGAATCTCCTCTATGCGAGTGTTGGTGTGTTGCCTGTGTTGCTCTGCTCCTTGCTCGATGCATTGATGGTGATTAGGTCTGGCTTAGCTGCTTGCTACTCCTCTACTGCTTAGCTGCTTGCTACTCCAGTAAAGCTTAGCTGCTTGTTTGTGTTTGTTACATTGTTTGCTTAGCTGCTTGTGTGTTTATAAGAAATTGGAGCAAAACCGAGGCTAACCAAGGTATTAATCCCCGTATTCCTCAGAAATGTAGCATTACATGCTTAGGATACAAATTTACAGCATATTATAGGGGTATATGTGCCCATCTTGACTTCCCTGTTTCATGTTCGTACGATTTTAGCCTGAGCGCTTAAGCGGCGCTTAAGCTCGCTTAAGCAGCAGTTCCTCTAAGCAGTGCCTCACCGCTCGCTTAGCGCCTAGCGCTTTTTTGAACCTTGGTAGAAGCATTATGACGTGCATAAACATGTAATACAGGATCGCAGAAAGATATCAAACATGATGTAACTAGAGCAGTAGCCTACGGCCAAATAGTGAGAAATTGTAATCGTGTCAATTGTGGACTTGTATAGCCTACCCCAACTTGTTTGGGAATAAAGGCTTTGTTGTTGTTGTTGTTGTCAATCGTGGACATGTAGAGCATTCAACGGCTCATGATTGGTGGCTCATATTTTGTAGAGTTTCAGCGAATGGGTGGGTTAGGTTACTCAGACCACCACACTGTATTTATATCATCTGAGTTAGGGTTACAATACTACTGGACATGGGCCTCTATGGGCCTCACACTGGATACAATATTACTACAGCGCTACTACTAAACTCACTCATGGTAACACACCCCCTCAAGATGATCATGGGTAAACAACCATGGCCATCTTGCAACAACAACATGACACATATGACAACTACCAGTAATGAACATTCAGCATAACTCCTAGGATACATGACAGCATTGCACTTTCCATCATCTTGTCATCTCGATTCATCTCTTCATCAGCAGCGAAGATATCCAGCTTCAACCATCTGGGATACGCACAACTCCTAACCATACACGTCCTCAACAACCCCGGCTGCCTCACCACACAAGTTCCGCAGAACCATCCACACTCGCCTCAATGTCCTCAGCCTCTCTTCTCCACTCTGCCCGGCCACCTCTTCCGTCTCTCCCACAAACCCCCAGCCAACTCCTGCCTCAACCATCCACTCCTCAAGCACCCATGCCTATCCCCCGGTCAGGCCTCAACCAGTCTCACCTCAGGCACGCATGCCTTTCCCCTGGACATATCCACAACCATCACCATCACCACTAAACCGCAGCCTCATCAACTCCATCACGACTCAACCGCAGCCTCATCAACTCCATCACCACATATCCTCACAGCCTCACATCTCCATTTTCTCCTCACTTCCACTCGGATGGCGCCTCGTCTGCGCGCCCTGGCCAACCTGGCGTACGGCACCTGGCCACATCGACCGGCTCGCGCTGGTCAACGTCCAGCACCAACCTCCGGCTCCGCCCTGCGCTCAAAGGCTCGCCCCACTCCGCACGCCTCCAACTTCTGCCCCTCACACGGATCCAGATCTCTCTGCCACGGATTCACTTCCTCTTCTCTCCTTTCTAAACCAAAACGATCTTCACCCTCTTCTTTCTCCCCGCGCGAGCAGCCGCCGATCTCACACAGCTCACATCGCTGTGTGTGATAGCCGCAACCGACGCAGAGCACCTGATGCGGCCTCCCGCCGCCTGGATTTCTACATCTCAACGGTGGGTTTTGTGATCAAAGGAAGAACTTGTTTGGTACTGTTTGTGGCGGCTAGCAGGAAGGAAACCTAGGCTCTGATACCATGTAGAGTTTCAGCGAATGGGTGGGTTTGGTCACGGAAAAACATACTTATGCGTCGTGTTTAAACCTAAAGGATGAGGTGGTTATCAACGAAAGCACTTGTAAGTTAGAAATATAGCACGAATTCAGAAATACAGTCAGCTGCAATACTCCTAACAGAACAAAACGCGCAGGGATGTCTGGTTACCTATTTCTGGGCGGCGTTTAGACGTGTTCCGCGTTCTTACGGGTGACGTGGAGGTCGGCGAGGGGACTGCTGTTGCGGTGGGTGCCGGGGAAGCAGATCTTGGGGGGTCGGAGAAGGACATGCTGGGCGGTCGATGAAGTGTTCAGCGCGCCGGCCGAACTAGAAGGTCGGTGAAGCAGATGATGTGCAGTGCACGGTGGCGTCGGTGTCGGCGAAGCTGGTCAGGTGCGGTGGTCGATAGAGTCGGCGAACGAGATACGGTGCGGTGGACGCCGGAGTAGGTGCGGATAGGGCAGCCTCGGGGTTTGAAGCCGTGGCAGCTTGAACGGCGAAGTGCGGCGGCCGGGAAGATCTGGAGGTAGGCAAGAGGGGCGGTTTCTCTGAGGGCTTGCGGGCGAAACTAGGGCGAAGCTGGGCGATAGAGGAGTAGAAGGGAATTTCGCAGTCCTTCTTTTGAGGAAAAAAATATTCGCAGATCTGAAACTTTGCGGCGCGAGATATTTGGGCGTTGGCGGGGAATTTTACCGCTCGATGATATTAAATTTTGGCTGCAGTAGGTTTTTTTTTAGAGTATGTAATAATAATAAATAGTAGGCCCTACTAGTACTGTACGTCTGTTCAGGAATCCAAGGGGGTAGAGGTAGAGGTATAGATATATAGACAATATAGAGATATAAGAAATGGCGGGGGCTAGCGGAAATGCACTTTGCCTCATAGGAGCATATGCTCCCATTATGTGAATCCATATTTCAAAGTGTCAAAAAATTCTAAACTAAAATTTTACATGTATATCTAGACATTTTATGTTGGTACACAAGTTTTCTCACAAAAAAATTATGTGGCTCCTATAAAAAAGACAAATTTTGATGTTGTAACACGACTACGTACAGTATATTTTTTGCCTTTTTTTACACGCCACACAAAATGTCGTTTTTCCACGAAAACTTGTGAACGAACATATGATGTCACAATGTATACCAAAAAAATTAACATTTATATAATTTTTTTTAATCATTTTCTATAATTGGTGCATATGCACGCGTGTGCCAAAACGCCACCTCCGCAGGCTAGGAGTTTCTAAACTTCTTATGGCACATCAAATAAAATGTTGTTCAAACAATAATAATAATGTGCTTATGATTGTTACTCCCTTCCACCATGAATAAAGTCCACATCGGTTTCGTGTCAAACTTTGACTCGAGATTTAGGTACCCACATGATAGTGCTAGTATCATAGCTAGTATCATACACATTGGTCCCACAAAAATGTTGATCTGGCAGCTAATTAAGTAGGAGAGAGGAGATTAGTGTAACATAGGTAGATACTGTATCATAGCGCAAACAACGAGAAAACTTAATGCTAAACAAATCTTGTACACAAATTTGCATTGAGATTCTAAAAAATAATAAATGTAGCATTACTATGATACTACTCCATGATACTACCCACTATAGAAATAGTATGACCAGCCTAATTTTATGACATCCGCAAAATATACCATTGGAAAGTTCATCGAAACAAGCATCCGATGATATAGTTTTGAATGACATGCAACTCATAATTGGCGGGCCCAAGTATTAGTCTAAGTTTGCCTCTGAAAACAAATTGGCATTGTACTCTAGGACAAAGGGAGACTACTCGCAATGGCAATATCATAAGTAGTATCATGCACTACATGCATGCAAAATGTTGATGTGTCATATCAGTTAATGATGAAAGAGACGATAGTGGTATCATAGGTAGATATCGTATCATATCATGTAGAACTAGAAAAATTACTGCCAAACAAATCTTGTACACACTTTTGTATTGAGATTCTACAAATCCCTAAATACATGTAACATATTATACTACTACATGATGATAATATGGACTGTGAAAATAATATTGTACATTAGTATCATATGTATGATACTATTATATGATACTCCCCATTGTGACTAGTCTAATAATAACAATAGTACTCAAATTTGTCTTGTCCCTCGGGTGTTTAGAAGTATATGTTCGGTCCCTCACGTATTTAAGAATTATGTTTGGCCCCTCAACTCTAATGTGGTCAAAATTGAGCACTTGAACACTTAGTTAGGTCTAGCAATGATAAAAACTTGATTGGTCTGTTTATTATTTGTTATGTGGCACGGCGGCAAAGCATTTTGCTAAATCTCAAGCACACATAGTTGGGGTCCATTAGAGGGACTAATTAAATCAAAGTACAATGGATTATGAAAGCAGGTTTTATCATTGATTAGCTTTGCAACGGCCTATCAACTGTAAGTGTTGCATGTGTTCTAAAGAACTATGTTCATCGTCACAGATCAAGAGGAGTACGCAGTGGAGGACGCACAAAACAACCGTAGGCCAGGTGGGCACACCTTACTAATTTTCTTTTTTCCACTTTATATGTGATAATTTTTTACATAATTAATTAACTAAAACATTTTAAAATAGGGTGGGCCATTCAACCCAAACACCATGTTGCGTACGTCGCTGAGGGTAAGGGGTAGTCTAAGGGGGCAATGTAAGACCTAATTAAGTGTTTGAGGTTAGTTATGGACCGCTGTTATACCTAATTGTGTTTGAGGTTAGTTAGGGACCTTATTATACATAATTAAGTGTTAGAGGTGAGTTCAAATAATAATATATAGTTGGGGTCTAAAGTTCACCAACGTATGCAACACACGAGCTGCCAAATGTGTACTTAATTAACCCTATTAGGAAAACACAAGATTATCTCATTCAACAAAATATTAGGAAAGTGTATCACAATTGTATTTATCCCTTATCTCTCTCATGTTAACCGAGACAAGAGTTCGTTCTAGGTCAGCTCTACGACAATTAGCGTCGCAAGGGTGGTAACATAGGTGTGCAGTTGCGAAAGTTTTTTCCCAAGTTATCGACTTCCTCAATCCACACTTAATATTTGTGCATGCGGGCCTAAGTATATGGTACTACTTAGTTCTATTCCTAGTATATATGTTGGGTGACTTAGAAAAATCATACTTCGTACATGATTCCTTCGAAAATCCTTTAGGGCTTCTTTGATTCATATTAGGTTGGTATAAGATAATAGGATTTAGATCTTATAGGAATATTTCCTACACTAGTAGTTTGATTCATATGAACATATCCAATAGGAAATAATCCTATAGGAATCATCAAGTAGTGCAAATCCTAGTATAGGATTAAATATTTGGTCCTACCTCATGGAAAAATTCATTTGGCGCAATCAAACGCAACTCATCTTATTATAGGATTTAACTACACATGTCATCCCAAATCCCAATCCTACATTCCTACTCCTATGATTTCCCTATCCTGTGAATGAAAGGAGCCCTTAAAATCAAACTATCCCGCACCTCGTCGATTCGTATAAAACCGACTCTAGCCAACAACTCTTCGCCCGACCTTTCTTCTTCACCATCAGGCCACCACACACTGTCATTTTCCATTGCAACGCATTTAGGGTGTGTTCGGTTCCAGAACCAAGTGGAATGGAATGGAACCGTTCCGCACCTAGAGCCCATTCTTGTGTTCGGTTGTGGAATGGAACGGAACCGAGTGGTTCCTCGAAAGGGAATATTCTCCCCATATGCAGAATGCACCCATTCCACCGAATCGGTGGAATGTGGTGGAACGGCTGTTACTTAGCCGCTATTAATTACAAAGCACTTCACTAATCCAACCAAAAAAATTATTAGTTGTTGTTAATTATGATTTTGAGATTAAAAAGGCCACTATTAATTACGATATTTAGACAAAAGATTAAACTTTAACTTCATTCCGTTCTACTCTCCAAATTCCCCGACCATACAAAAAATAACATTAATTACGATTTTAAGATTAAAAAGGCCATTAGGCGTTGTTAATTACGATTTTAAGATTTAAAAGGCTATTTGCCATTGTTAATTACGATTCTTAGACAAAAGTTTAGTTTAACCACATTCCGTTCTGCTCTCCAATTCCTCCAACCGAACAAAAAACAGTACCATTCTGTACCTCCTTTTTGTCCAAACCGAACGCGGGGATGGAACCATTCCATTCCTCTGGAAAGGAACCATTCCTTACTAAAATCTTCTTGTGCCACCTCCCAGTTTAAAGGCCTACTCGCATAACCCTACAGGTACAGCTCTGCACTCGCGTGGGCAACCGAACACACCTACATCATCAATGCCCCGCGTACTTATCCGCACCGCCTACAGCTCTGCACTCCTATGACCTATCCATGGCTGGGCAGTCAAAAAAAGCTGCGTCACCTGGGAAATCAACAAGCCGCGCAAGCAAGTCGCAAGCATCATAAATTCCGAATCAATGCCTAGCTACAGTCTACCTGGCCTCCTCCCAACTCATTGTCCTTGAGGCCTTAACAAAGCCTTCTAAAAGGGTTTTATCAAAATATTCCATATGGATTAGTAAAAAAACGCACCTGCTAAAGATTCATATATGCCCATTTGAATCTTGGTCAAATCCTAGGTTTGACCATGATTTAAACAAGTTTAAAACATGAATATGAAAATTAAGCATGTATCCTTCGTAGTCACTCCAAAATGAAGCTCTTGAGAGGGTTTTTGAAATTTCCATGTTTGAAACCAAAAAACCACGTACTTCTCTTCATGCATGCTTGACTTCATAAGACAGAGTTGAGGGCTAGGGTAGCTAGATACATGATGTTTCTGGTTTGAATATGTCTAGACCTTGTTTATCAACTTAATTGAATGCTTACTATATGACATAAGAAGACTACGTGCCTTGGTTTTTCATTTATTTTCATTTATTTTGAATTTTTATGCCCATTTGAATCTTGGTCAAATCCTAGGTTTGACCATGATTTAAACTAGTTTAAAACATAAATATGAAAAATTAAGTATCTATCCTTCTTAGCCACTCCAAAATGAAGCTCTTGGGAGGGTTTTTGAAATTTCCATGATTGAAACCAAAAACCACTTCTCTTCATGCTTGACTTCATAAGTCAGGGTTTAGGGATATATATATATATATAGGGGGTACATGCATGATTTTTCTGGTTGGAATATGTCTAGAACTTGTTTTTCAACTTGAGCTTATCTAGAGCTTGTTTTTAAATTTTTTATACCCATTTGATTCTTCATCAAATCCTAGGTTTGTTGACCTAGATTTGAACAAGTTTAAAACATGAATATGAAAAGGTAAGCATGTATGCTTCTTAATTAGTCACTCCAAAATGAAGCTCTTGGGAGGGTTTTTGAAATTTCCATGATTTAAACCAAAAACCACTTCTCTTCGTGCTTGACTTCATAAGTTAGGGTTTAGGGATATATAGGGGGTAGATACATCATGATTTTTCTGGTTTGAATATGTCTAGAGCTTGTTTATCAACTTAATTGAATGCTTACTATATGACATAAGAAGACTATGTGCCTTGATATTTCATTTTTTTTAATTATGCCCTTTTGAATATTGGTCAAAACCTAGGTTTGACAAAGATTTAAAAAAGATTAAAACATGAAAATGAAAAAGTAAGCCTTGATCCTTCTTATTAACTCCAAAATGAAGGTTTTTGGGAGGGTTTTTGAAATATCCATGTTTGAAACCCAAAACCACTTCTCTTCGTGCAGAGTTTAGGGTTAGGGGTAGCTAGCTAGACACCTGAATTTTCTGGTTTGATATGTCTAGACCTTGTTTATCAACTTAATTGAATGCTTACTATATGACATAAGAAGACTATGTGCCTTGATTTTACATTTTTTTAAAAATTATGCCCATTTGAATCTTGGTCAAATCCTAGGTTTGACCATGATTTAAACAAGTTTGTTTATCAACTTGAATGCTTGCTATATGACATCAGAAGACTATGTGTTTGGTTTTTGTTTTTTGAATTTGTTATGCCCATTTGAATCTTAGCTAGTCAAATCCTAGGTTTGAATATATATGTCTAGACCTTGTATATCAACTTGAATGCTTACTATACATATGACATAAGAATGTTATGTGCTTTGGTTTTTCATTCTTTTCATTTTTTCTGAATTTTTAGGGCCATTTGAATCTTGGTCAAATCCTTGGTTTGACCAAGATTTAAACAAATTTAAAACATGAAAATGAAAAGGGAAGTCTGTATCCTTCTTAGTCACTCTAAAATGAAGCTTTTGGGATGTTCTTTAAATTTCAATGTTTGAAACCCAAAACGACTTCCCTTCATGCTAGACTTCATAAGATCGACAGGGGGTAGATACATGATTTGTCTGGTTTGGATATATCTAGACCTTGTTTATCAACTTGATTGCTTACGATATGACATAAGAAGACTATGTGATTTGGTTTTTCATTTTTCTGATTTTTTTGAATTTTGTGCCCACCCATTTGTATCTTCGTCAAATCCTAGGTTTGACCAAGATAATTTAAACAAGTTTAAAACATGAAAATGTAAAGGGAAGCATGTATCCTTCTTAGTCACTCTAAAATGAAGCTTTTGGGAGGTTTTTGAAATTTCGATGTTTGAAACCCAAAACCACTTCTCTTCACACGCTTGACTTCATAAGACAGAGTTTAGGGGTTAGGGGTATAGATACATGATTTGTCTGGTTTGAATATGTCTAGACCTTGTTTATCAACTTGAATGCTTACTATATGACATAAGAAGACTATGTGATTTGGTTTTTCATTTTTCTGTTTTTTAATTATTTTTCTGCCCATTTGAATCTTGGTCAAATCCTAGGTTTGAACAAGATTTAGACAAGTTTAACACGTGAAATTAAACGAATAAGTAAGCATTGATCCTTCTTAGTCACTCCAAAATGTACCAATTGATAGTGTTAACTTTGCTTCATGGAAAAAATAATGTCATGTAAATGAGTTAACTTGGATTTCCTACCCTTGAATCCATAGGAAACTTTGTTCTAATGCACTATTATAATCAACCGAGTTTTTACACCAACAGGTCTGTCACTTACGTGTGGTGCCCACGCGTGAGGTCCCACACTTGAGTGAGCACAAGTCACGTGCAATAGGTACGCCAACTCCCAGCCATCTTCTTTGTCAAGAGAAGACGCATCAGATGCGTATTGGAAGTCTGTGGGTCCTTCTGGATCCTTCGGTTGTCCCTCTCACAAAAAAACAAATCTCTCTCATTCTCGCTCGCTCGCTCGCTCGCTCGCTCGCACCTCCTGCGCACTGACAAACCCTGCACAACAGTCAACATCATCATCATCACCCGAAAAAGGGAAGACACCATAATGCTCTGCCTTTTTTCTCTCCTTCCGAGTGATCCCTCTTCCTCCGAGTTTCACTCGACGGGCAAACGCACATCTGCAGCATAGTAATAATAAAAAGGTAGAAAAATCGATATACGAATCTATAATTAAATAGGTTAAACTAGGGTTTTGCCCTGTACTACAGATCAAGGTTCAAAAAAATCCAACTACGGGGTTCGAACAACACGATTCTAATCCAAGAACTTTTTCGACCTCATCCAAGTGGCCTCAAACTATAGGGTTAGCATCTAGTGCAGTATGTGTGAAAATGTATGCACTATGTGTGCTATAACTTGTATGTCTTTCAAATTTGAACCAACTTTGAATAAGTTTGAAATATTTGAAATGGGGCTTTTGGCTTAAACGTTTGAAACTCAAAACGATTCTCTTCATGCTAGACTTCATAAGACCGAGTTTAGGGTTAGGGGTAGATACATGATTTGTCTGGTTTGAATATGTCTAAACCTTGTTTATCAACTTTAATGCTAACTTCTCAGTCACTCTAAAATGAAGTTTTTGGAGGTTTTTG